>OZ010712.1:22298643-22596269 GCA_963932345.1 Ophion ventricosus
AGGATCCACAAGTTACCCCTGTCCCGTGTGGCACACCTTTCCGCTCGCTCACTCGCAGTAAACCCACTTCCAGCAGTTCTGGAGGTTTGGTCGGACTGTCGAAGAGATAAAATGGTGCTTCGAGAGACCGCCCAGGTAATCGCAGCTTCCAGTTTACCTCCTGCTACATCTTAAAACCAACGCGCAATTTTACGACGCAGACTCCAGCGAGGAAAGAGTTATAACCCAACTCAGGACGTATGCTTTGTCTTCAGAGAGACTTGGAATTCTTACATGGACGAGGTAACAAAGGGGTTCCGTATAGGAAAATGAAAATTTGAAGACTGTCCGGGCAATCACTTACAAAAGATTATTCTAATCTGGATACGGCTGAATTCATGTAATGCATCTTTATAATCAGGTATATACCAGTCCACTATCAGCACCTACATTACCGAATCAACTTCCTACATTTTCGGCCCTGAAAAACATTCACCCAGGGTGAATTCGACGCGTCCTCAATAACTGGCCGCTGGGGCAACCGCCATAAGAAAGGACTTGCTGAATTGATCCAATGTGTCTCCACCATCAGGTGTATACTAGCCCACTATCAGGACCTAAATTGCCGAATCAAGTTTCTACAGTTTAGGCCCTGAATAAAAATTCATTCACAGTGAATTCGACACCGCTTTAATGATTGGTAGACGGCACAGAGACCGTAAGAAAGGATTGGCTGAATTAATCCTATGTATCTACACCATCAGGTGTAGACTAGCACGCAATCAGGACCTACATTGCCGAATCGAGTTCCTACAGTTTAGGCCCTGAAAAAATATTCACCCAGGGTGAATTCAACACGGCCCTAATGCTTGGTAGACAGCACAGCGGCCGTAAGAAACTGGCTCAATTATTCCAATGTATATTCACCATCAGGTGTACACTAGCCTTCTATTAGGACCAACATTGCCGAATTGAGTTCCTTTAGTTCAGACCCTGAAAAACATTCACCCAGTGTGAATTCGACGTGGCCTCAATGACTGGCAGACAGCCCAGCGACCGCAAGAAAAGACTCGCTCAATTCATCCAATGTATCTTCACCATCAGGTGTACACTAGCCTACTATTAGGACCTACAATGACGAAATAACTTCCTACAGTGAAAAACATTCACCCAGTGTGAATTCGACGTGGCCACAATGACTGGCCAACAGCGCAGCAACCGTAAGTAAGGATTGACTGAATTAAGTCTATGTATCTTCACCGTCAAGTGTACACTAGCCCATTATCAGGACCTGGATTGCCAAATCATTGTACTACAGTTCAATAAAAAAATCATCTAAGGTATATTTAGCGCGGCCATAAAGAATGGCAGAAGGCTCGGAGGCCATGAAAAATGAATCGCAGAAAAATAGAAGCCGAGACTGAATAGCAAAAGGTAGAAAAAGAGGCATCGCTGCTTAATGTTAACAACTGCAGAATTCCAGAGGGCGGGCGCGGCACTTTGATATCTTGGTGGCGAAGAGGAAGAAAGAGAAGTATTCGGAGACAGAGAGAAACCACTGGGGAGCTAGTAGCGAAGAAGTGGATGTTACTGAAACAGAATACGAAGACGGTTGCCGTGCATCGCAGAGAGGACTATGCACATACGACGACAACGACGACGGAGACGCGACACATGCCTACTTGCTAAGCAGCGCAGTTTCCAGCACCGCGGAACTGACCGAGCAGCTTTTCTCCAATTTTTATACATGTACGAGTGTACACATATATAGCATAGTCTCGTCAGTTCGGCTTCGCGAAGCAACGCCAAGAAGTCTGAGTTGCCAAGGAGAAACGAAACGGGGCACATACGAAGTTACGAGTGAAGGAAGACGACAATGTGGGCAAGCATCCCTGCAAACGAAGGAGAACTGACGTCGGTCGCTTTGCCGTGGACCAGGGCTGTTCGTCTACGTCCTCACGAGGATTGATGGCACTCGAGTTATACGTGCTCGTCGTTCGCGTCCACGGATCGTCCACGTCCACGCGCATCCGTCTCGTCCTTCTTCGCGTTCTTTCCGCACGTCCAGGCGTTCTCGACCTGGCATCCACACGCAGCGAAAAGAACATCAGCAAGGACAGCAGTATAAAGAGGGAGACCTCGGCAAATCCTACGTTTATGGAATATCTTGAAATCTTGCCGGTGGGTATTCAGCAATCGAGCGATTGTCCTTAAATTCTGTGATAGAATACAGTCACCATTGTGGTCTTCCCTGATGCCGTACCCGTTCTTTTTACCCCTTTTATTCGATCAGCCTAGCCGGTTGACTGCCTGCAATCGTGCTCAACGTTCGATGTTCGGTAGGAGAACGAGCAGTTTTTAAGGACCTTCCTCGAAGCACGTACAGCCTCCTTGCTCACCGGTTGGTGCTTTTTAATTAAGTAATTTCTATACCCGGCGGAGGCAGAAGGTGAAGAGGAGCAGCAGAGGTTGGGAATGCAAGATCGAGCGAATAACAATGTCGGAAGATCTTGCTGAATGAGCTTCGCAATGCTGAAAATGTGACAAGTACTTTGCCGCAGATCGGTCTTTAACAACTCCGATGAAGATCCTTCACTTTCATCAGGCCTGAAGCCCCGAGTAATTAACTGTGTTTGTTTTTGACTGGACGTTTTGTCCATAGGATGTTTCTTATAAGCTCCGATAGCCTTGCACTGTTGTCAACGGCACCACATTTAATTACTGATAGTGGAACTTATCATCCAATCGGTTTTCGTTAAACTGAGAAACTAATCTTTTTACAAGCTGACCTGCTTATTCTTCGTGAAACTTCGTGCAACTGGGTGACCATCGTTCCAAGAATATATGAGGATGCGCAATTGGCGTTATCGCGCTATAATCGATGCGTCGGTCGTGCTCGAACCATTGATACCCCAGGCAGCAGCAACCACAAGCGCGCTAACCACTTCAATCAAGTGGAACTCGAGAGTCACCGCTCAGCGAGTGTACATACCGTATGTAGTTAGTCGGGTAGAACCATGGCCATCAAGCTATTAAGGGCGGTTTCGAACTAACCACTAATTACGTCCGTCATCGGGAAGCCTTTGATACACAGCGCCAGGACGTCGTCCCTTGTATATAGATTAACTCCGCGTTGCTCAGCCTCTCTGTTTGCACGCATCGGTACACAGCTTGCGAATTCGAAGGGGCAGCGAAACCGGCCGACGCAGGACAATGAGAGGGGGGAGGAGGGACCGTCCTCATCGGTCTCTCCCGTCTCTCGTTGATCGACAGCTAACGGATGAGAGGTTGTCCAAGTCCCGACCGCGTATAGCATCGGTTAATGTTGTTTCGCCGCTTTAACGCCAAGTCGCGTATATCTATATATTCGCTATGGCGATGCTGATGTGTTGAGGCCTTTCCTGTTCCGCCGTTTCACTGGTCGCGTTCGAATCAGGGGCTCAGCTGTCCACCGAGATAGGAATCTGGCCGAGACTTAATGACGGCTCGTGATGGACGGATATCGGCAGTGCGGAGAGTCCTTTCCTTGCCGCGCAATCGACTGAGGACTTCGAAGCCGCGCGCGCAGTGGAACAAGGAGAATCCAGAAAGCTCTCCCACCGATCCTGACCGTGCTCGTAGCAGCAGGAGCAGAAGCTAACGTGTCACATCAACGGCGCCGCGAGATCTACAACCGCACTTCCCCGACGGATTCTTTTCATTTTGGCTTAAACCCTTCAATGCCAATCGAAATGAAACAGGCGCCCGCGAGACATCGAAGAACAATAAGAAAGAGAGAAGGAGCGAGAGAGAAAGGGAAAGAAAGGGACGGACAGACAGAGAGAATGAGGGAGCGACGGAAAGAGTCAAAGAGAGAGAGAGAGAGCGAGAGAGAGTTCCGCAAGAGGATCGTTGTCCCAGGAATTACGGACGTTATACGTCCAATCGACAAGAAACACACGCACCACACCGCACATGGTATTCGACCATAGGGTGGACAAAGAATTTTATGACAGGTAATGGGAGCCGGGTGAAATTGTTCTGTGCTTCGAATTGCCAAAGAGTAAATTAATGTATTCCTTTCACAAACCCGAATATTTAACACTTAACTGATTTTCGGCTGCAATTAAGTAAAAATACAAGCCATTATACTGGTAAAATTTCAAGCCAAGTTAACGAACTTTTAACAAAAAATAACAAATTCAAAAATCGTTTAATTGATGGAGCACTTTATGGAGATGACATGCTGGCCACATTCCTATCTAATAATGTATATACTCATTAACTCTCAATGTCAGATATAAACTGCCCTAAGCATGTAAAAAATTCTGAAGATTCTGCAACGACGATAAAAACAGGGAGTCTCCGAATGTTTGAAGAAAATATTAATGAAAAAACTTAGAGAAATGCGACTAGGAGAAGAAATTTTGTTACCACGACTTTTTAAAGAATATGTAAAATTGTATAAATCTACAAAATTTGTGCGTAATTTTTCAATCCTTTGCATTGTTGGATACAACGATTTATTGTAACTTATTTGTATTAAGTTCCACTGTAATCTAATAATGATTCAAAAGGCAACCCGGCTTATACGCCCACAAAATATTGCCCTCCGTGAAAGGAATACTGTAAGAGCTGTGTTCTTCATCAGCATCTCAACATTTTTGCTTGCCAGAGAGTACTTAGCTTTCACAGAACAACGATCTCCAAAAACTAAAAAAAAAGTATTTCAGTTCTGGCTTTTTTTCACTTTCGAAGAATACCCGAAAATTGCCCAAACTCTGCCAGTTTGAGACCCTTTTACAGAAGACAACATCATTGAAGAACGGCCGCAATAGAGTTTCCAAGTAAGATTAAAAAAACTGGAATTTTTTTATTCAGGGAAGAAAAACATCTGTGGGAATTACTATTTCGATTATTGTCGAATCAATGAGAGATCTTGCTGTGGAATTATGATTCTCGTGTACATGCGAATGCCCCGTCGCGCTCTTCAACTGATTGTCTTGATAAAAGTGATGCCCGCCGGCGTATACTTTGTACGCAGTAAGAGAACACCCCGCGCGGAGAGAATCTCTCGCGCCGAGAGTGCGGAACGTCCGACGAATTGATTTACTACGGCTCGAAAGGTACTCCCGGTTCCTCCCGTATTTGTGTGAGACTCGTCCGCACGGGTGTATACAGGAGCTGCCTATCGACCGAACAAAACTTGCGGAGGTTCTTTGACGGCGTTTCTTCTCTCCCGATTCCCGGATTAAAAGTGTGCTGTCTCGATAATATACCCGCAGTATCCCAGCCGCTCTGACCGGCTTATACCTCGTCCTACAAGTTCGCATTGGGCTGAGGTATGATAATGAAGGCGTTCAATGATATTGTACGAACGGCCATCCTCTCACAAAAGCCCCAGCGATGACGAATCGTTGCGAGGTCGAGGGAGACACAGGGCAACATTGGCCTTCACCGATACTTGGATGGGCACAGGTTTCCGCAACTTCCCTGTTTCCTCTCGCAGATGCAGTGGTGGATTGGAAGAAATCTGTGCAAACATGTAACCGGGCATTCCCTACTTTGTATAGAGCCCTGGCCAGGCTTGCCAGGTCTGATTCATCTGACCGGGCCCGTTCATGGAACAGCCCAGGAAGAGCACAAAATCGTTTTTTACGGCTTACACTCTATGTTTAGCAAGTGCAATGTTCTGGCCAGAATACATTTCCTGACAAGCAGAGCCCGAATTCAAGAACTGTGTAAAGCTTCTTTGTTTCTTACTCCATCAAAGATATTTATAATTGATTAGAATGAAACTAATACATCTGTTGCAATTCTATTCATCATTATGAGTATTTTTTTTTATCAATGTTAATCTACGAGTATAACAATGCTTTTCACAAATAATGGTATTTCAATAAGTATTTATTTGAACATAACGATAAACCAAAATATTCAATAAGACAAAAAAGTGGAGCAGGTGGTTTGTGGTTTTTTAAATAGAGATTGCCTTTGTCAGAAAATACCAATGTTCTGTCCGGGAAAGAAATTACGTGAATGCATTTTGCCAACAATCTACCAGGTAGCTTCAAGCGAAGAGCTTCGCGTAAGCAAGCTACCATCATACAACGATAAAATTCCAAGGCGTTGTTGTGTCACGTACAGAAATGCTTTGCTTACAGCGTGCACTGTCGTTTATGATTTTGCGATACTTGTGAAATAATAAGTATCAGTACGACCTGATACTATTAATTTTACTCGGGTATCTCGCCAAATGCCCTTTTGCAGTGTCTGCTCATTACTCTATCTGTCCGCCGGCTTATTTCTCATGCAGGATCCTGTCAGTACACCGTCATCTTCCTCGTCATTTTGCGCGGATTTCTCTACCCCTTTTGTCATGAGTTCCCGGCCACCTCCTGAGCTGTTCTCGAAAAAGGAAATGGCTGATCGGGGCCGGGCTTATAAGCTGTTACACAGTGAACCTGATCCACGTTGGAAGACCTGACTATGGTCTGATATTATCTAGGGGACAGATAAGGGGCAGTACTTTTTCCCGACTCAAACTCCCGAAACCGGGAATAGAGCGGTGGCAAGTGTTGGGTGCAAGTGAAGAAAGACGGGATCACAAAAGCCCGCAAATTTATATGGAGGATTAAAAAAATAAACATTCAAAATTCACGACTACTCTTTCTGTACGTCTCCATCCAGTTCCTCACAAAAGAAATTGAACAGCCCACTTGCCATGTAGAAAGCAAACTTTTCCAATAAAATTTCCAATCAGATGAAGAAGAATCTTAGATCGCAAAGTGTTCGATCCACAAGAGGTAAAATTCCTTAGTCCTTAGGCAAAAGGGCAGTAATTCGGCAAACCACCACATATCAGAATGACACGACAAATACAAAAGAACCATAATTACACCATTTGGAAACGTCATATAATTCAGGATTGGTAGACGCGCGTTTGTCACATGCTCACATAGGATGCTCGTGTGTACACGCCGTAGTCCAACAAAGCCTGACGTATTTACGAACCGTTGTTTGTCGGACGTTTCTCAAGGCGGCTACGGGTATTCTCTGCGGCCCTCGAAGCCACGAAGAACCAATACGAGCTGACCATATAGGCGGAAAGGCACGGAGTCGCCGTCTCGTCTCCGCTTTGTTGCGTATATAAATTAACGTGTCGCGTCGGTCAATAAGTATCCGTGCGCGGCCTTAAATAGTAAATAGAGAATTCCGGTAGCAGCATGCGAAGAGACGGACCGGTAGTCCAGTCGGTGGATCAAAGAGGTTTCAGTCGACAGTAGAGAGAAGTCGACGACAGGCCATGTAGGATGTTGGACTAGTGTGTCCTGTAACTAGGGGCTGGATAGCTATGCTGGATGGCCTCAAAAAATATACGGCGATTCCTCTCTCTCTCTTGCTCTCTCTCTCTCCCTCTTATTGAATCAGACACGGTATATATAATGGATCGCCTTTCTCCTACCTTTATTACGCAAGAAACATTTTGTCAAACCCAAGGAGTGGACTCTCTCGGCTCACCAACTTGTACCTTTTCTCTCTGTTATATACCTATAAGAATGCTCGCGAATAGCGCAATTTTTGTTAATACATTTTTAATAGCCGCGTTTAATTTACAGTACACGGGTCTATACTGTTTTTCGTACCAACTTTCGACCAAGTACAGTAGTACTTTCTTTCACGAAACCGAATATTTAACAATTAACTGATTATCGTTCATAATTAAGTAAAAATACGTTCCAATTCTAGCGCAACCCCTCTTGATTCATGTCGTGACTTTTTACTAACTTTAAACGTGTTTATCTCAAAACTACATTTTCCAAGTCGGTCGGACTCATAACACAAACAAATTTCAACCGTTTCACGTGAAATTTTAACTGTATACTTAGAATTACATTTTTTGAGGCACTACGTAGATTTTTAAAAATTATATTGCATAGTTCCTTTTTTATAAACAATTTTCTGACGATTGTCTCATGGCATTTTATACTTTTTAGTTTAGAAATGCGCCATTTTGACAAAAAAATCCTACGTACTTCTATAGCTATCCTTATATATAATCGAAAAAACGTTAGTGCCTCATCATAACTCAAAAATTATAGGAGCTGTTGGTCCGGCTGTTGACCTTCCAAAAATAAAGGCGTCATCGGAAAAATGCTGCACAGTCGCCATTTTGACATGTATCGCTGTGAAAAAATAATTTTGTATATTCACTTATGTGTATAATAAAACCCCTATTTTGTGATTCCGGTTTGTTTTATGGTTTCGCTGAAAAAAAAATCACAAAATATGCCTCTTTGTGGCCTCTAGAGTGGCCTACGGCCTTAATTTGTGCAGCACTTTATGGAGATGACATGCTAGCCACATTTCCATCTAATGATATATACAGGGTGCCCCAGAACTGAACGTAGTCCCTGAAATCGGCGGTTGGGGGTGAAATTCCGAGTCGATTGATATAAGTATGTATGGGTCTCAGATCAACCCCTGAATTATTATTGATTTTTAAAAGCGGATCAATTAGGTGCGCCCGATGAGCCAATGTACGTGGGTGAGCGATACACTCGTGTAATAGTATGGTGGGAGCACCGCACCTCCAGGCACCACTACACGCACTATTGCCAAGTCTGTCGATTATTTTTTCTCCGATAAAATTGCAACATATTTATATTTACTTGAAAAAATGATAACTATTGATACCATTTCCTGCCTTGGAAATATATCTCAATATATACTCAACAATATTATGGGTTAGGAGTTTCCCAATAAAAACTTATTTTTACATGAAATTTTATTCCTAAGACGTTGGCAGTCTAGCGAAAACTCATTGTATTTTCATCCTCACTATTGCAGCCAAGGAACGGTATGGAAACTCCTTAACGGGAAACTTTTCTGGTCCTTTGAAATGGACCACCAGAGGCACCATTGGCAAGATGCAGGTAATGCCGTCTTATGGGGATTGACTCAACATTTTGATGTCTACAATATCCAATAATAAACTGCCATGTTTATATTTGAATATACATATATTTTTCGAAATACGATTGAGCATTCAATATAATTATAGCTCTACGATAAAAACGATTGATCAAAGAATAACGAATCACTTCACCCGACGTAAGAAATGTTTGAGTTGGCTCGCGATCATCCCCCGTTCTATTCTCATACCTAGGGAAGAATCTGGTCGCTCCCAGGATCATATAATAGACTAAGGCTTATCTACACTGACGCGCTAGTACAGCTTAGACTCATTTCGAATTCACTAACCGCCTACACGGGGTAATCTTCGTAAACTCTGTACTTAGGAGCGCTCCACGCCGAAGTTATCGCGGGTAATGTATTGCTCTTCATTCCTACAGTGGGTGTACTATCGCCGTGGCAATTGCCTGTATGTATGTGTGTGTGTGTGTGTGAGGGAGTGTGTGCATATGTATATGTGCAAGCGGTGGGGCGGGGGGTGCGCTATTATACCCGTCGTTCCTTTTCCAGTGCAATAAATCTACCAATATCTGTTCTCATCGCTCGGGGCTACGAGAGATAAGGAGAAGTCGCCCTCGTCGAGACGACAAAAGTATTTCTCTCGCGATGATACATGTACCCTAAAACCTCGCTATAGTCCACGGATAAATATTTAATCAAGGTTCCCTGTACGCGCGCGCGCTCGTGACAATATTATTTTACGATTCTGTGACGGATGGAAGGAACCTCGGATTTCATGATTGATTTAAGGCCTCATATACGCAATTTCGTCGATTTTCATAGGTACGTTTACAGAAGCCGCTAAAAAAAATGATGCATATATTGCCCTATTGGTTTTCTATAAAATATTTATTCAATCTCTTAACTTCATAACAAAAATAAAACAATCGTGGAAATATTAAAAAATGGCGGAGTTATTAGCCGGTAAGTAAATGGTTATTCCTGACGCACCCCAATTGATGGTGATAGTCCGTGGCGTTGAACTGAGTGTCTAAAAAAATTGTCTTATTTATACTGGATTGTCTTATTTATACATACTGGATGTCCCTGCCATGTGAATCAATAAAAATCATTTAAGATAACGCATGTTAAAGCAGAAGCACTTCAGCTTTTTGACTCAATTTTCTACTATGAAATTATTTATAAAAAAAATTGGGTAATACATTTTTTTTTACTTTTCGAGATTCACTCAATAGGTATTGGTAAATAGAATATGCGTTCGTGCGTTTCAACTATTACGACATATATCAAAACAGAAAAAAATGTATTTTTTTTTAATACTTATTTTTTACATTTTTTGTATATTTTTAATTTGTTTTTGTATTTTTAACTTGATGTATTCCTCTCATAATGTAGATTCGCGTATGTCAAAAGCTTGTAGAAAAATTTGAGAGCTTTTCTTAATGAAGATTTAGAAATTAGCGTTGACCTGTTGCTTAAAGACTCAAGGCGTGCTCGTGATAATATTTTTCTGTTGTTCTTTACATTTTTATATTGAAATGCGAATATGATACAATACATAGAATATAAATAAGGTGAGGAAAAAGTGAAATAAGGTAGACACGTAAGGAGGAACGACCCCGTACAGATCAAACAAATCCAATGGGGCTGACTCATAATTTTTGAAAAATGTTTACGTAATATATACACTACCGCTCAAAAGCTTGGATACACTAGTCGACATTTCTTGTCGCACTGAAAGTTAGATAGCTCTGTCAAAAAAAAAAAATGTTCGAACTTAAGGCCTTACATATGCGAAAAATTTCAAAATTTTTCATTTTTTTAAAGTTTTTATTCCATTAGCATGAACGGTTAGAAATATTTTAAGCTTTACAGAATTAAAAAATTCCAAAAATTGTTAAAGTTACAGCATTTAGAGCGCGCAATAGATACCGCGCGGCGCGCCCGACCGCCAACTTCAAAGCCGTTTTTCCACGATTCACTTTTTTGAACCTTGTGAAAGTTCTAACTCTTGAACGAAGGTTCAGATCGCTTTGAAATTTTTACAACATATTCTTAGTATCATCACCTATCGTGTGAATCACAGAAACAAAAATTTCAATGACACAAAAAAATATAAAAAGTAAAATACTGACAGAAAATTGAGTAAAAAAATGTTAAGTTTCGAATTTTTATTATAATAATTTTTTAAATAATATTGTTGGTTCACACTGAAGAAACATTCATTATGCAATTATAAATATGATCATTTTTTTTTCAATTATAAATATGATCATTTTTTTTTTGCAATTATAAATATGATCATTTTTTTTTTCAGACAGCCACATCGATGCCGCGAACTTTCACCATCAACGCGCGCGCAAAAAAAATACATTGCTTTATTATGTTATATCTCCGCCATTTGTTAATATTTCTGATTTTTTTTTTCACATATACTTAACCATGTGCATAAATGATCAGTAAAAAAAATGTTGTCAATATATGCGTCATTTTTTTTTAACCGCGTCTAGAAAAGTACCTTCGAAAATTGGCGAAATCGCGTATATAAGGCCTTAACGAACGGCGTTTTCAGGGGAACAAATTCGGTTTTGTTTTGCTTTTGTGAAATATTTTTTATGATTTTTTTTCGACCCGGTACCCACTTTTGTACCTGACCGTTTTTTGGCTATTTTTCGAGCATCAAGAATTGGGTGCATAACTTGTAGACATTTTTTTTGTTATTTTTATCCATGATAAACTTGAAAAGGGTAGTAGAAGGTTCACTTTCGTTTTTGAGAGTTTCGTACGATTTTTTTACGCAAAGTTATTTCTTTTTGGCTGAAAAAAATAAATTTTGAAAAATGCAGCATAACTCAAGAACTCTATGGTTTGAGGGGAAATGTCAAAGATGTAAAAAGTTGCGTAAGTTTATACTGGATCGCCTAGAAATTTTTCAGAATTTTCCTTTGAGATTTCTTTTTTGACTATTTTCGCTCGAAACTCAGATGAATAGGATGGGTTAACTCGAAAAGTATGCCGTTTAGGGTAAAATATCTAGAGGAGAAACTTTTTCACTATTCGATTTTAAATTCGCTTGAATTTTTTCAGATTTTTTTTTGGAATTGTTTTTCCAAATTTTCTTGTCTGAAACTCGGAAAATCAATTGCTTGGACGATTCTCAGAGTTTCAGCCAAAAAAAATCGAAAAAAATGTCGGAAAACATTCTGAAAAAATTTAAGCGAATTTAAAATGAAAAATTAAAAAAGTTTCTTCTCCTGATATTTTGTCCTAGACGCCGTACTTTTCAAGTTAAGCCATCCTACTCAGCAGAGTTTCGAGCGAAGATAGTAAATAAAAAAATCTCAAACGAAAATTCTGAAAAAATTCCAGGCGATCCAGTATAAACTTACGCAACTTTTTACATGTTTGACATTTCCTCTTAAACCCTATAGTTCTTTACTTACATTTGCATTTTCCAAAATTTGTCTTTTTCAGCCAAGAAAGAAATAACGCTGAGAAAAAAATCGTACGAAAATTTCTAAAAAAAAAGAAAATAGAGCTTCTCCTACCGCTTTTAAGCTTATCATGGAAAAAATAATTTAAAAAAAAATTCTACAAGTTGTGCGCCCAATTCTCGATGGTCGAAAAATAGCCGAAAAACGGTCACGTACAAAAGTGTGTGACGGGACGAAAAATTATCATAAAAAATATTTCAAAAAAGTAAAACAAAGCTGATTTTGTACCCTTCAAAACGTCGTTTGTTAAAGTTGGATATTTTTTTTTCGACGGAGGTTTTAATGCAGCAAGAAATATCGACTGGCGTATCCAAACTTTTGAGCGGTAGTGGACGTTTTAAATAAGTAAATCAATGAATACATATATAGTTGAACTATATAGCACAATATGACCTTGAAATAACCTCGTTAAGGGAGCTTTCTACTTTGTTGGGCCGAACAAAAGACCCGATAGCAATGTGCGTCTTCCGAAAGCGTTTGGATTATTTTTCATCCATATTTCGTATCTTTGAATCCAGTAGGGTTATTCAGGTGGTCTGCTTCTCGTGACTCACCCGATATGTATATATGAAATGGATCTTCGGCGACAGGAGAAGCACGAGATATTTTTTTCGGTTCGACATCAAAGACGGACTGTAATCTACATTAATAATTATTAGCAGTCTCCATTCGTTGAGACATGTCGAAGCTGTATTTCTCCTCTTACGTGTCTAAATCATGTGCATTGAAGTTCTTATCCTGGCGAATGTGTTTCGGGGTCTATTCCTTGCCAATGTGTCAAGCTTCGGGAGTGACGTTTCGTCCGTCAACAACGTTTCATGAAATAATACGCGACATAAACGGGATTTGTCAGATGCGACTTTGGGTAACACGTTTTAACTCGGAGTGTCCTTTCCGCGTCGAATTTCACTCGACCGAAATAACCTAGAAGAACAAAATATTTCATTATTTCCAGAAGACTGCAATCGAGCCAGATTGGAATAACGACATTGAAGAGCATCGCGACGCGGGTATATTCACGTTTTCGTCGATTTTTCGAAAATAATAATAATGTTCTAAGTATAACATGTATCGAAGTGTATACCGGGGATAAAAACATACGACGTCTATTTGTTTAGCCCAACTCGTCCCACCGTTCACATGTTCCAAATTCTTATTTTTTTTTCGTAACAATATGTATATATGCGCTCATTAGCTCTCACGTTCAAACTTCACACTTGTACACATACGGAAAATAAGCCTATCCATTTAGTGTTGATTTCACCAGCATATGTAGAATTGGATGATTGATATTATTATTATACATCTGTATTACGCAAAATACTAAAGTATGTACAGTGGGTAAACAAATTATTTGTACACCGCGTGTTTTTCAAATTATCCTACGAATTTTATTTTTTAACGAAAATTTTTGTCGAACATTTTATTTTTCTTAAAAAAAAAAATGCTAAAGTATTTCATTTTTTTCGCAGGATAATTTGAAAAACACGAGGTGTACAAATACTTTTTTTTACCAAATGTATATAAATATATAGCGGATCTGCCCACTTTTTTGATGTTCCCAAATGGGAACATCAAAAAAGTGGGCAGATCCGCTGATAGATAACATTCCACAGATATAAAGTTTCAAAATATCCCTACATACCTTGGTATACGTATAAGAGACGAAATACATTGCTTAATAACGGATCGACTTGATCCATTGTTAGTCCACATTCCAACGATTTATCTCCCTCTCTCTCTCTCTCTCTCTCTCTCTCTCTCTCTCTCTTTCTCTCTCTCTCTCTCTCGCTCTCTCTCCTTCTCGCTCTTTCTCTCTCTCCCTTTCTTTCTCTCTCTCTCTCTCTCTCTCTCTCTCTCTCTCTCTCTGTCTCCACCTCCTTTAATTCCAATGAATAATTGAATTCTCGATAAATCCGTAAACAGTATGAAGTGGCATCGTCGCGGTGACGGCAGAGTTACGAAGATTATGTTGCGGGCTCGTTCCGGAACTGGTGTCACGATAACCCGAACGTACCAAAAGCTAATTTTACGTTCCTCGTCTCCTAGGCGACCTCGCGAACTCGTGAACTGTCGGCAAGAATGTCTCATTTGCTTGCACTATCCCAGATTTCAAACCGTTGGACGTTTGTAATCTTTCTCTCTCGGTTTAATTCTCTCTCTCTCTCTCTCTCTCTCTCTCTCTCTCTCTCTCTCTCTCTCTCTCTCTCTTCTTGTTTCTCTGTGAGGTGAATTTCAACTCTAGTTTCTCGATTACACGCCGTTCCTGTCAACGTACTCGCCACTGGACTAATGCATACAGTCGAGTAGTTTACAGAATTCCACAAGGCTATCGGCAAAAGTGACATGCAGCAATTCGCCACCGCGTGTATTTTCTTGGGTTAATTTGCTCGCACGCTTATAGTACCAACAATATATATATTTAGGTATGCATTTATCACTTATACCTGCCTCATGATGATTTACGATATACCGCAATAATTTTGCGTCTCTCGTAACTATAATTTTCTCGTACATGCATTAGTAACGCATTAATATATAAATATATATATATATATATATTTTGGTGTCACATTATATGCGAGGTGCTCACGCTTATCTAGATGTTACAATCAATCGCTCGCAGTGTCGCGTACTTGTCACGTTGAATTGCTTATCGTCCCTAATATTCAGATGTCATCAGCTATGGGAATTCAAGCACAGAATAAGATAAGGTTTTTTTTTCACAGAAACTTCGGTATGTACTCATGAATTTTCGAAACTAAGAATTTCTCGTGAATGAACGACATTGATGAAATTTATGGAAATTATCAATAGGTTGAAATTCAATTGTATGCTATATATAATATATAGGTAGAATTATTAGAGATTTCATTTTAAAAAAGCCTTCAAGTTTTTTTTCAAGATTTTGATTGTACTTTTATTATAATTGTAATTATTTTAAACTACCATTGTGTTAATGATTTTTTTCTAAAAACTGTTGCTTCGATGACACAGCGTGACAACATGTAGTGAAAAATCTAAAATGAATAACAATTCGATATGTATAGATCGATCTGTCATTTACTTCAGGATTTTTACGAAGTTTTGCCAAAGCTGTGTCGTCGAAGCAGCAGCAGTTGAAACAACCTCTTGACAAAACAAGCGGATCAACATGATTGTGAAAATAATACTGTTAATAAAAATTATGTTTCTTATAATGACTTCCATAACAATGCTCTAACGAATAATTGTCATTTCTTAGCAGTACTGAAAATATGAATATATGGGACAAAACCGCTAATGTGAGATCTCCATCGAAAAACGTATCTGTTACATTAATATTTAATTGCACAAAAAAAAAACAAATCGTGCATTTTTCGCCCCACTCAGATTTTCATCTGACACAACACCACAGAGACCGTAATTCAGAATAGTTATGAGACCAGCACCCATGTGAGCTGTGTCCGAAGATAGGAGAAACCGCGATGCGTTTCAAAATTTTACGACACAAATAAATTAAAACAAAATAGCCATAAATTAACGATCGACGAGACCCCAAGAGTCACGGACAGACAGACGGAGTAAGGAGGTAAAGGCGAAAGAGAGTGAGCCAGAACATTGGAAAGAAGTGGAAAGACGGAGGGAGAGAAAAACACGTCCGGGGTCAAAGCGCTCCTGCGAAGTCTGCGAGTCCGGTCGGGTCGTCATTATCGCTCACGCGAGTGAGTCAAGCGAAATGAGACAGCCGGAGTTGGAGAATATGAGCGCGGTGACAAAGACGAAGCAGAATGTCGACAGACACCACATTTAAACGATGATGGATCGGTCGTATACTGTCGCATTATATATATATATATATATATATATATATATATATATATATATATATATATATATGTCACTCCTGATGAGCTCTTCGTATCTTGATTTACCGCTGTCTACTCGTGTCATTATGTATATATATTTATATACCGGGTGGCCCGAAAAGTGACGTCCACGAGGAAAATCTAGATGCCTCGTATCAATACCTATTCAAACCCCCCCATGTATGTTCTACGATCTTTTTTAGTTTTCAAGAAAAAGGCATTGTTTCATTTTTTTTCGAGTTTTCCTGTAGCATATGTTTTCCTTTTTTTTCCTTTTTTTGTATGCACCGTTCTCGCGATTTTTTTTACTTGTGTTATCGCTATGAAGTGCACTGTTAAGCAATAAATAATCGCGAGGAAAGTACAAGCACAAACGATAAAGAATTAATAGAAACCTATGCTACAGGAAAACTCGTAATTGATAAAAAATTCGATTCTTATTTCTCTAAAACCAAAAACGATCGTAGAATATATATGGGGGTGATTTGGTTAGGTATTAATAGGAGGCATCTAGTGGGTTGTCCGGAAAGTTCGTGCCGATTTTCGGTAAGTAGCACATTGAAAAATCGGCACGCACTTTACGGACAATGCAATACATTTCCCTTTTCGACGGCACTTTCTGGGCCACCTCATATATATATAGTACATGTACATAAACGAAATACTTACGATGGAAGATATCGAATCTCAATTTTATCGTGATACATCGTGATTCTCGTAATGCTTTGCGGTCTAATATCAGCTGTACGCTCATCATTATCACGCAAATATACGCATGTATATATATATATATATATATTGGATCTATGCATAATTCCGTTGCGAAAATTGATCAAATTTCAATCGCTAAATATTTACCAAAAAAAGCGACTTTAATCAACTAAATAAGTTCCATTCTGTTCAATGACTTTCTGCCATCTCCCCACGAGCTTCATTATCTGAGATCTTTCATAGAAGACCTGAGATCTGGGCAAACGTCTCATCCACGTGGTGTTTGAGGACGACCAGGAAACTGAAGGTTTGATTATTCAAAGTGTTCTGTAGTGCCCCGAACGAGTCGTCGTCTAAAGGTGCAAGGTCCGGACTATACGATCGGTACACCAAAACATCCCACTCGATCCGCAATAACTTTGCCCGATCATCAGAGAAATGTGTGGTTTAGCATTGTCCTCGTGGAACACTACGCCCTTTCTGTTCGCCAATTCGGGCCGCTTCTGATCGATTGCTCGCTTTAATTTGGCCAGTTGTAGACAGTACTTGGTCGAATCAATCGTTTTGTTGAGTGGCAGCAGCCCATAATGGACGATTCCTTTTCAATCCCACCAGATACAGAGAATAGCCTTCTTCGGGTGTAATCCAACCTTGGTGACTGTCTGATTGTGAACAGCCTCCCAGAGCTTCGACCATGATGTTTTCCGACTGCCATTGTCGTAGACAATCCACTTTTCATCGTCAGTAATCATTTAAAAAAAAATGGTTCGTTTTGATGGCCTTTGAGCAGCAAATCGCAAGCTGACATTCGGTCAATTAACTTCTTTTCGCGCAATTCGTGCGGTACCCAAACATCAAGTTTGTTTACCATCCAAAGCATCCGTAAGTGCCTCGAAACAATGGTTTGGTCAATGTTGAGGTTATGTCCTATCTCTGTCGTCGTCAAATGCCGGTCGGACTCGATTAAAGCCTTGATTTTATCGACATCAGTATTGACTGGTCGATCGGAGCGAGCAACATCTTGGAGATCAAAATCTCCACAACGAAATTTCGCAAACCACTTTATATTTTGGTGTGCGCAAGTGCCCCATCAACCAGTGCAGTTGATCTGAAAATGTTAGATTACTCGCAGTGATTGAGCCTGCTGTTAATAAATCTTAGTCCAATTCGTCTATTCCTTTTGAAAATACATATGTATCTCTGTAGCAAATCGATAGAAAAAGAGATATTGATATGTTTCGCAAGCGATACTCCACCGAACGATAAGCTGCGATATGCTATGGCTTATCCTCTCGTTATCGCTCTAATATAATATTGATTTATACTTCGCACGACATATGAAATATCGGCGCAATAAGCAATGTAGCCACGGTACGGTGAAACTTCACAGATAGCTCCATCATCAAACGCGTATATCGAGAAGAAGAACTTCAATTGTTACGATCAAATAATAATCGACCATAACGGATTACGTGACGGGTTGGGCCGAACAGTCGATTCGTATCGCACTTGACATTCTGACGATTGTTATTTATGTATTCTTGATTGAGACGTCGCTTGAGATTTTTTTATGTGAAATACTCAACCGGAATTTGTTGGATCTCCCAAAAAAAAAATAACCTCTCATGTTCCCGTGCACAAATTGGTTGGGAAGTCTCAAGATACACCCACATCTCTATAGGGATTTGTTAGGGACACCGCTTATTGGGAATCAAGTGGATTCGGCACGGTTCCCTTATTAATACCGTTTGAGAATTTTTGTCACGTTCGAATCGAAAATATGTGAAAATTCACGAGAAAAAAATCGACATCTTGAAACATAACCTACACGCTTCATGAACGTGTTCGTGTGTGGTATTATGACGAGGTCAAAGTGCAGTAAAATATAACAAACGATAATTACATTGGATTTACAGTGATGTGATTCAAATCGATTTTTAAGATACACTTTTTCACGCGATTTATACTTTTTTAAGATAAAATATATACTTTTTCATCATTCACTCATTTTCTGTATCCATAGATTTTGTTTAGAAAATTAAACGTACGGAATGCGATGGGTTGCATCAAGAATCGTATCGGATTCTGTTCGATAATGTCGAAGTGTTCTGTAAGATAAAGATTGGATACGTACGTTGGATTCCAATGGGGAATCTCGAGCAGAATCCAATATATGTGCGTGACGTTTTAGTATAGGGACCCAATGCTATGACCTATTGGATCCCTATCAGGAAGTCGTGACAAGTATCGATATCCAATCGGATCCCTACCCCAATTTCTGCACATATATGTATTCAGGATCACAAATTCATCCGATCCCGTGTAAAAATTTAAGTCGGGAAAAAGTACTGCCCCTTATCTGTCTTCCGTAGATAATGCAGTGCAACGTCTTTAATCGGCACAGTGGTGGGATCAGCTCCGCGTCACATTTGCAAACATAGAGGTTGCGCACCATGCACTCAAGTCGACTCTGCGCAGCTGACGTAGCCGTACCCCTCCTACTTTTATTGTCTAGCATGCTTCGAGCCTGACGCTAGGGCCTGGCGCTTCTCCCACTATGCGTTACACCGAACGATATTCGACACTTAGTGGGGGCTGATTTCATTTATCGAGGTGCCGTTAGGAGAGGTGGCAGTGTATCGGGCCTTCCAGCGTGGATCGCGTTCGCCATGTAATGGGCCTTAGGCCAAGCCCCAAAGCGCCGTTCCTTTTTTTCGGAAACTCATCAGGAACTTGAATTCGGAAAATCCTGAATGTTCCACTTTTCAGGAAATGTCAATCTTCCGGCCTGATACACATTACGCGAAAGTGTACTTGTTCGCAATGTATTCTGGCCAAAACATTGTAATTTTCAAACATAGAGTGTAAGTCGTAAAAACGATTTTATAATCTTCCCGGTCTGTTCCATGAAAGGGCCTCCACAGATGAATCAGATGAGTCAAGTCTGGCCAGGGCCCTAGAAAAAGTAGGGAATGCCCGGTCATATTTCTGCACGAGATTGAAATGAAACGGCGTCATTTCAATGCAAATGACTCAATAAATTTGCAAAAACTTTCCACCCGCGTCCGAATGAAATCACCGGGCGCACGAGTGCTATTCTTCGAGTAAACTTTCCCGAAACATTATACTTACGTTTTCACTTCGGAGCAGGCATAGCGGGTATCGCCATGCACGTGCAATTGGCGTCTTGTGATCGCACGCAGGCACCGTCGGAGTGACGTCCTGGGTACCCGCGGATAAAGCACAGGATGCACCAGGTTATTAAGTCGGTTCTGGCAGTATTCGCGGATAGCTCGGAGCGAGCGCAAGGGGATGCATGCATGTCTCCCATATACATGCATGCATGCAGAAGGCCGAGGCTAATGAACGGTTGCTTTTTAGCCGAGCGGCGTTGAAGGATCGACCTGATTCACGTATCGCGTGCAGATGTGCGCGCCCCTTATATCCCTTCAGTAGTTTCCGCGGTTAGGCCGCGGGACATCGTTCATCACTTTGATACATGGGCCCCCATAACGCCGCGACGTTGTACGAGGGAACCGAGCGTCGCGCGACCGGCGATACTCGAGCGGGCACAACGTCGGCCGAGAGCCCGAGGTCTGCGGATATTTCTCTGGTACAAGGGAAGCCAGAGAGAGAGAGAGAGAGAGAGAGAGAGAGAGAGAGAGAGAGAGAGAGAGAGAGAGAGAGAGAGAGAGAGAGAGAGAGAGAGAGAGAGAGAGAGACGAAAAGAGTTGAAAAGAGAGTGAGCGAGAGGGGGGAGACAGAGAGAGAGAGAGAGAGAGAGAGACGAAAAGAGTTGAAAAGAGAGTGAGCGAGAGGGGGGAGACAGAGAGAGAGAGAGAGAGGGTGAGTACATGAACAACTTTAGCGTCATCCATTCCGTGCCGAGTAAATTAACGCCTCGTCATTAGTCCGTGCAGTGCGATCCCAAGAGGAGAGTCCTAATGTACATACCATTACAGAGCCGGATGTATAACGTAACGTATACGTTAACAGAAGCCGGAGCAGCAACGACCGGAACGGCTGATTTCAGTTCTCTCTCTCTCTCTCTCTCTCTCTCTCTCTCTGTCTCTCTCTCTTTCTCTCTCTCTCTCACACACACACACACACACACACACACACACACACACACACACACACACACATACACACACATACCATACACACAATTAGTTCTGTCAGTTCTATTTCTCTCGGAGTTCTCTTAGTATTTCTCTCTCTCTCTTACTCTCTTAGTTCTCGCAGTCTCTCTCTCTTTTACTTTGTTAGTTCTCTCGGTCTCTCTCTCTCTCTTTCTCTCCCTCTCTCTCTCTCTCTTTCTCTCTCTCTGTCTCTCGATTCTCTTAGTATTCCTCTCTTAGTTCTCTTAGTTCTGTTAGTATCTCTCTATCTTAGTTCTGTTAGTATTTCTCTTTCTCTTTCTCTTAGTCCTCTGAGTCTCTCTCTCTCTCTCTCTCTCTCTCCCTCTCTCTCAGTTCTCCCATTGTTAGTTCTCTCCCTCTCATTTGGTTCTCTCCATCTCTCCCTCTCATTCGGTTCTCTCTCTCTCTCTCTCTCTCTCTCTCTCTCTCTCTCTCTCTCTCTCTCGCTTTTACTCTCTTTCACACGTTCGGTTCTTTCTTTCTCCCTGCCAACTTATACGTGCGGTATCTTCAAAAATTGAGCCTCGTTTATGAAGCTGAACTAGCCGCTCGCTAGGAGCTTGTTAATCTTCGACCACGTTGATGGCGGCGCTCCAACGCCATGTTCTCAATCCCTCAACCGCGCGCGCGGTATACAGTTTAGCCAAGCAGGCCCTCCGTATGGCCACCGGACGCGCGCCGATTTTACGATACACTTGGCCGTACATTCAGTGTACAATCGGCACGCCTCTCTCTCTCTCTCTCTCTCTCTCTCTCTCTCTCTCTCTCTCTCTCTTCTCTCTATCTTTATATCTCTTAGTGAAAGTAGCTTGAAAGGTTACCACGCCGCGAATACGCGTTTCGAGGGAGATTTCACACGAGGGGTCTTGATGATTCACGGCGAGGATATTAATCGTCCTGTATGCGGTTTGCTTGCGCGGACAAACCGGAAGCGTGGAAAATCCGGCATCGAAACGAAAATAATTGGATCTACGCTTAATATACTGCACGTAGCCTTTGTCCTCTTCGTAGCTAATATATCTTCGGTAAAGATATATATATATACATCCGAGCTCGCTGCGCTTCAATCGAACAATTTTCCCGGTTCAATCTGTTCGTTTCGGTGCGCGCGGTTTTCGGTTGACTGGCTTTAGTTACGCTCACCGTGAAACGCGTTTCGTGAGACACTCACGAAACCATTACTCCCCACGTGTATATAGTTTTACCAATCTATACACACGCGAGTAATATATAACGATGGAGTGGAAAGAAGAACGAGAAGAAGAAGAAAAAAGAGCAATTAGGCCCGAGAAACCGGCGGCCGTTGTTGCCGACATCAGTCATGCTAAAGATCTATCTCGCTCGCATGCGCGTGTGAACCACTCGTAGATATATATATATATATATGTACATACGTATATGTAGCACGGTGTTTCGTCTATCCGGAGAAAGCACGGGGCGCATCGGATAGTTGTTCCGACAGGCTGCCAAGCACCACCGAACGCGCGAGCACAAGCATCCAAGGGTAGGCTGCCTAGGTAAAGAATGGCTCGAAGCAGAAACGCCAGGGCCACGAGAGCGCGTACGAGCCCCGCAGTGCTCTCGCACAGCCCAGGGTCGAGGAAGCATTGTTGGCGCTGATAGATGTGTCAAATCCGGAGCCGCATTGTACTCCCCGCGGAGATAAATGGGTCCGGAGTGAAGAAGCAAAACACGCGCCTTTGTTGAAGCCCCGCGGGATCCGCTCTATACTCATCGAAGGTAATTTAGCGAGTATGGGGGAGAGAGAGAGAGAGAGAGCGAGAGAATAAAAAAAGCGGGCACGGATGAGAAGAGAATGTACAGCGAGATCCTTGGAATTCTCGAAGCGACCGCGCTTACTCGTCTTTCCAGTCATGTACACGCGCACACACCGAACATCATTCACCATCCGTCTCTTACAATACTTTTTGTTACTCTAACAAAATTTACACGTGACACGGATGCCCGGTCAATTTCCCTCTTTCTTCTCGCGAACATTCACACACCGAACGAAGATTTCGGCTGCCTCGTATGTATGCGCAATACTTGGCGGGGCGTCAATCATACGTGGGGCAAGCTATTCATTGTGAGATCGAGACTTTTGGGTGCGAGCTCGAAATTACTCATTGCTGCTGTGGCACGAAGCTCCGACAGGAGAAGAAATGCAAGTCTAATTGTATGTTTCTTGTGGACACGTTTTTAAACGGGTCTGCACAATTTGCGGGCCGAAAAGACAGGTCGATTTTCGATATTTTTTTCTGATGAGAGTATTGAGATAAGGACGTCGGAATTTTACTCACAATTAAATCATAGCCTTGCCAAGTTTGGGTTTTTTTTAATGTACAATATTGATAAGCAATGAAGTTATTATTGTTTAACCCTTCGGGGTCACCCTGGATAGAAGCGACCCGTCGATCAATTTTTGGCGTAAATATATAATAGTTCCCGGCTTCGAATGGAACTGTATTCACCATGGTCGTGGAATTTGAAATATCCTCATACCATCAAATTTACCCTCTTCACATGTCGGAATAAATACCTTTTTTGGAACGCGCATTATGCTACTATTTTTTCCCAAAAGTAGCATATCTAAGGAGTATCAGGTCCAAATTTTAGGTAGAAATGTTAAAAATTCACGGAACCATAATTTTTTGAGCGAAAAAGTGTCTTTTTGCGTTTTCACCTATTTATGATTTTTTTAACATGTCGCCATTTTATTTCTTATAAATAATGTTTTCGTACTTCATCTAGAAAGTTCAAAGCATGTTTCGTAATTTTTTGAATCACTTCGGACGGATAGTTTGGTCACAATAGTTTTTTGAAAACTGACTGGGTAGAATCGACCCAAGTGTGACCACCGGGATTAAATTTGGATGTGTGACCACGAAGGGTTAAACGAAGTACCATCGTTGGGGCATGGCCAATCCATAAAGGTAGTTAAGACAACTAGGGTGATCCGAAATGAATGATAAAACATGTACTTTTAGTATTGTAGTAAAACTTTCGTATGACCGCATACTTTCTTGAAAATTTGAGAATTACGAAAGTCAAGCTGTGGAAAAACATCGTCGGTTTGTGACAAAAATAAAATCAACTTCAGGGCCAGTCGTAATCTACTTGACGGAACCGACCGTTCAAAAAAATCGTCGTAATTCGATCAATTTTTTAAATGTTTACAAACCTTTGTTGCAAATCAAAATTGAGACCCTAGGCTATAAAATCATGCAATGAAGAAATCGTATTCTTGAAATTTCTATCTTATACAAACCCCTTAATTAAAAAGACGCAAAATTTTGATTTTTCGCTTTCTCGGTACGTTTTCTTTTTAATACAAATCATTTCGACGTCGTGTTTTCTGGATATGCTATTTCTTTAACCTTCCGTTGACACACTGGGTCATTTTGGCCCGGACGAATTTAAGATAAAATGCTTTTTTCCGAAAATAAAATGCTTTTTTTCCGAAATTGAAAATTTTACATAATTTTTTACAACAATTTAATTTTATATTTGACGTATTTTAATTATGCAGACATATTGAGAAGAGTATGAATTACCATCCGGGTCAAATTGACCCGGTATGTCAAAATCGTGGCCAAATATGTGTCAACGGAAGATTAAATGCGCGAAGTACTAATTTTAGGTCTTATGGATAGGTTATGTCTTTTTTTTTTCTTAAGAAAATAATGAGCAATTTTTTTTTTTACATTTCGTCCGTACTTTTTGTAAATAAAAAAAATGTGTGATCATTATTTTACGTCTTCTGAATCCATATATAAATTTTTTTAAATGTACCATTTTTATTTCACGTCCCCTGGATTGCATTGGGAGTACCTTCGCCTAATAAAGTATCGCAATTTCTTCACAACTTAAAAAGCGTATAACCGTGAAGCTCTCTCGCCCTAAAAGTACCTAGCAAAATCATTCCTTCCTCCGTTATTTCTCAAAGATTTTATCAAGCGCTGGAGAAAAACCAACACTGCCAACATTTACATGCATCGCCAGCGATCAGCACCCTCCTGTTCAATGAGAGTCGCGACGCCCGCAATTTGGCTACCGATAAAGCACAGTGTGTACGAACCGTAATAAATATCTCAATAGGATTATGCAAATCGGCGAAGGTGTAGCCGCGCGGCACCTCGTCACAAGTTTCATTGCTCGTTTGGCGCGACCAGAACATTATTGAATAATCATATATCACTCGGCAGCAGAGGAACGAGACGTCAAAAAATGCAAATTAAAAAAAAAGAAATTTATAATGCACGTTGCAATACTGCTGCAATGTACGCGCTTCGCAGAAAAACGTGCTGAACATTAAGAATGTACAAAGCCAGCGAGCGATTCGAGGGAATAGAAACAGAGCGAAACGGCACGGGCTCGTATCTGATGCGATAACTTTGAGAATTTGTTACCGGTACAACACGTGCGGATTGGCTTCTGTTGGCAACGATTTGTCGGCGCCCACATCGCATTCGTGTATGTGTATTCCAGTCTGCGCGTTCTTGTTGCATCAGAGACACTGTGAACAAGATCGAGTGGTGCGTCTCAACATTTTTCCAAAAATAATATCCGTTCTCTTCGGAAATAAAGCACGCGGGGAATGGAGTTGGCTTTCATATGTATATATGTGTGTGTGTGTGTGTGTGTGTGTGTGTGTGTGTGTGTGTGTATGCATATATATATAAATATATTAGATGTGTGCATTAATTTTAAAGGATTTTCACGAGGTGGCGTAAGGAGACGTCCATTAATTACGTGAGGTGTTTTTTTTTTTTTAATTTGGACCTCGCCTCCCTCCTGGTGAGATTTCGTGAGATATGGAGGCACCCTCCCTCCCGCGCACATGAGATTTTTTCCATAATTTTTAAATGATTACATTTGTTCGATGTATTCATATATTTTGCTTCATATTACCAACAACAATTGATGCGATTGAGCCGAGCATTGAAGCAAAAACGGCCAGATTACGTGAAAAGACACGACAAATTGGCTTCGTGTTGCGTAACTGGTCAAGGGAATGTTATAAGTGCATAATGAGATGTCTTGCCACACCCGCCGTATTCTCTAGATATTGCTCCTTCCGATTACCACCTATTTCGATCGATGACTCATGGCTTGTCTGTGCAGCCCTTTCATTCTTATCAGGATACCAAAAGATGGTTCGATTCGTGGATAGCCTCTAAAGATGTTCTTTCGACGTGGAAACAACCTATTACCAGAAGAGTTACGAAAAATTTGAACTACTTTTTTCCATGGTAATGGGAATGTGAACTTCTTCCCATGGTAATGGGAAGTGGCTCGCGATGAACAATATTTTCAATGATCAATTTGTAACCATTTTTTTCAGAATAAAGCCGTATTCTCACCAACAAAAATCCCTTAAAATTAACGCACACTCCTAATATATATATATATATATATATATATATATATATATATACAGTGTGACAATTATAAGATGGCCAAGTAGTTTCGAAGAGTATTGTGCGGGGATTTTGCGACCAAGAAAAACAGGATTTTCAATGGTTCTTCAAGTCCGCTTCGAAAAAAAAATATAGCGCATTTCTGTGCTGAATAGTATACGCCAGAAAAAAATTGAGTATTCTGAAAAAAATCCAAATTCCTTTTTGGGTACAACAGAATGAAGACAATTAAATTCCGTATACGAGAAACGTCTGAAAATGTTTTCTTTGTGTATCTCGTCATTGAGCAAAAAATTATCAAAGATTCATTTTAAAGTGGACGAATGAAATTTGATTCCATTAAAAATAGCTTTTTAGGAGTGTTGCGTATTCGAAATTTACTTATCTTCATTCTGTTAAACTACAAACGGATTTTTTTTTCCCAGAATGCTCAATTTTTTTCTGGCGAATACTACTCAACACAAAAATACGATATATATTTTTTCGAAGGGATCTTGAAGTACTATAAAATATTATATTTTTCTCGGTCGAAATATTACCGCGCCAGACTCTCTAAAAACACATGGCCACCTTATAATTGTCACTTTGTATATGTATATATAAATTGGAAAAATGTCGACTATATAGCTGTGTGTATGAGTGAGTGTGTGTGTATATGTGTGGATACATTAATTATATATAGATATATGTGTGCATGCATTTTAGTTGAACAGAAAGTGGTGGGTGATGGGCAAGAAGACACATGGTCGTTGTCTAGTTGGTGACACGTCGAAAGACACGAAACCTCTTTGGTGTGCTTGCTCTGTCTGTATGTCTATATGTCTCTGTCTTTCTCTCTCTTTCTCTCTCTCTTTCTCTCTCTCTCTCTCTCTCTCTCTTTCTCTCTCTCTCTCTCTCTCTCTCTCTCTCTCTTTCAGCATGTCTCTGTTCGTCCGTCTCTCTCTTCCTCTCTTTATGTCTTTCACCACTGCCTCGGATGCAAATGCAACGAGCTTCTGAAACGACATCGGCCGCTGCACTCTGTCGCCCCAGCGAGTCGCTCCGTCGCGTATCCCAGATGACAGACCCGAAGTCCCGGAGTCAGGGAGAGAGAGAGAGAGAGAGAAAATACTCCCGCAGCGATATGGCGACGTGGCGGGCGCACTTGTCCCGCATAAATCATCCCACTTCTGGTATCGCACAGGGCCCGTGGCGAAAGCGCGTAAGGCGAAAATAGATATAGAAAGGAGAAAGATATATATATATGTGTATATATATATATATATATATATATAGAGAGAGAGAGAGAGAGAGAGAGAGAGAGAGAGAGAGAAAGAGAGAGAGAGATAGAGAGAGGAGCTCGCGTGTGCGTTAAACTACGAAGCCTCGGCCGCGTGCACACGCCAGTGAATCGCCTACACACGAAAAATGAGATGAGCCTTTCTTTTGCCAGAGCACACCGGTATCGTCTAAATGGCAAATTATTCACGAGCGGATAATACATTTTAAATAATTCTTTGATTTTCAATAACGAAAAAAACGTCAACATTGTGGGAGTTTATTTGACAATACGTGGGATAGATTGATGAAACCTGATCTAAAAGTGCAGCTTTCATAATATTTGATACTTTCGTTTGAAAATCATATAAAAGTTATTGGAGTTTAAAAATTTGTATACAATTTAATATATGGTCTATGTAAGATTACATATATTTATAACTTAATTCATAGTAAACCCTTCCACTTATGTTTAACCGTATATTTAATTAAATTAAATTAATATTATGATCGTATAAATTGGAATAATTTGAAAAACTAACGAAAGTAAATAATCCACTTTTTTCTTCTTTTATAAAAGAAAATACAATTCTTGTATGAAATTAAATCTATTTATAATTTACTGAATAGTTTCTATTTTTTTCAGTACTTAACTAAATATCAAAAGATTACTCCAATAATTCACAACGCATGTGCAAACATTTTTTTTTCCTCCAATTTTCACCGCAGTCACTTTTCTGACTATTACTTGTTTGGTTCTCATGACATCGACAGAACATTATTTTCTTTCGATATACAAAAAGTTAGTCGCATCATTGAGTTTCTCTTCCGAACGACCCGCTGCGTTCCCGAAAAGGATTTTTCGACGCTCCAAGGATACCGGTTCACATACATTTATCTTTGACGAGTACAGTGTCACTCCGGGTATCGCGTCGACGCCTCAAAATCCCAAAACCCTTACCGAGAATACGCGTGTACACGCGTACGAAGGCCATCCGTATTTTCGACTGGCTCAACTTCCCGACCCTATTATTTGTCTCTTCTCGTTTCTCAGCAATACTGCCCTTATTTGCGATCTGTATCGCAACCCGGGGGTGTTGGCCTTTGTAGTAGCGAGTAGTTGGCAGCACGAAAACGGTTTTTTAATTTTCGGTTTACAGCAGTATCCAAGGACGAAGGAAAAAGTGTACCAAGGCATTTACAGAAAAAATCTTTCGTCTCTCGGGCACGAGAACGTTATAATATACATATACATATGTAAGTGTGAGTGTGTTATATTTGATTTCCGATATGGTGTCTGTATTGAAAATATATTTAAAAAAATTTATTTTCTTTAAATTTCAATGATCTTTTTAATGATTTTTAAATCATTTTAATGATTCAAATAAAATATTTATTACATTCAATTTTTTATTACAATATATATATAACAGTTCCGTGACAGACTGACTGTTTGACTGAATGACTATTACTGACATATAGACAACTCATAGACCAAACCGCTGAAGATAGAAATAATTAATTTGAAAGATATGTTCCTTAGAAGGTGTAGAGGTGCGCTAAGAAAGGATTCTTCGAAAATCAACTCTTAGGGGGGGCGAAATGGGATGTAAAAGTTTGTATGGACTTGAAGCTTGGTACAAATATTCTTCAAAACAAACAATAAAACGCATATTTTAGGATTTTTTGAAACAACCCCTCATTAGGGGTGCAACGGAGTATTGAAGTTTGTATGGTAAAATCGAATTGTCTGCTTTTATCTCAATGAAATTCGAAAGATATGTTCCTTAAAGTGTGTGGAGGTGGACTAAGAAAGGATTAGCTTCACGCATGGTCAACTATATGTGAGCCGTTCAAGAATATCGAGTGCTCAAAACTTCAATGTGCTTGCCGAAGACCATAAATCATAGAATGTCGTACAGAACTATATTGCAAAGCCATATAGTTCTGTAGACAAGAATGACATTGGGTGATACTGGAATTGAAGGTTGGCACTTTTATACTACTATTTCATTAATTACCAAACTTTACGTCAGTCAGTCAGCCTACCACCCTGCCTGAGAAATTTGACACTCTACCTTCCTTCTTAATTTCTTACTTTTTCTCTCTTTGTTTATCTCCTCTCTGGATCACACCCACACTGACAAAGTCGCGGGCAAAAGCTGGTTCCTTGTAATGAAACTGCAATTGTTTAATTGTATGAAAAATAACACACACACCCATATATATATGGGGCATTCCACGCCAAATCGAACACTTTCCGGCCCGATCCCTTTTGATTTGGCTGAAACTTTGATATGTTACTGTTTTCGTCTTAAAACGCTTGTGTGATTTTTATCAACTTTTTTTCCATAATTACAAATATTTAGTGAATTTTTGAAAAAATCGCGCGCCTTTTTTAATGCTCATAACTTTCTGAAAAATGGACCGATTGAGATCTTTCTTGTTGGGAATTATTCGGTTTCAAAGGTGTTTTGTGAAATTTTTTTTTAAATATTCAGTCATCTTCGACATGATTTTTTAGTTTTTTTGTAAAAAAACGCGATTTTTCCAAGAATGACATTTTTTATTTTTTTTCGTAAAAAAAAATATGATAAATTTAACACTTTTTGCTGCCAGACCCATCGTGGTAAGATTTTCCTTTCTATTTTTTCCTAAATTAAACAATTTTTTTCCATATATAGCTGTTTCCTATGATGCAATAATGTCCATTAATAAATTCTATGGTTTTCCAAAAAAAATCCAGTTTACTATTTCAAGAGGTTCAAGAGATCACAAATTATGTAAATTATTCAAATGTCACAGAAATGAATAAATCCATCAGTAATTACTATTAAACAATTATTTGAATAACTATTTACTTCATTCCCCATTAAATAATCGTTCAAAAATAATTTAACATAATTGGAAAACTTTTTAAGTCAGTTAATATTATATACAAAGAATTGAGTAGGATAGAATTAACCATTTAAAATTATTTCATTATAGAAAAAAACAATATTTGGAAATAATTAAGAATAAACATTTTTTATTTAGAAAACAAAATAGAAAGAAAAATCTTGCCATGATGGTTTTGGCGGCAAAAAATGCTAAATTTATCATTTTTTTTTTATGAAAAAAAAAAACAAAAAATCAAAGGTGGCGTTTTTTGAAAAAATCGCTTTTTTTTACAGAAATCTAAAAAATCATGTTGAAGATGACTTTGGATATTTTCCAAATATTTGTCTCGTAAAGAATTATTTATGAAAAATATCGTTTTGAAATGTTAACATTTCAAAACGAAGAATTAAAAAAAAATCTTAATCGGTCCATTTTTCAGTTATAAAGTTATAGTTGTAGTATAAGTTATAAAGTTATGAAGAAAAAAATCACAAAAGCGTTTTGGGATGAAAACAATAACATATTAAAGTTTCAGCCAAATCGAGAGGGGTCGGGCCGAAAGTGGTCGATTTGGCGTGAAATGACCCATATATATCTATTTTTTCAAGCTCTCGGCGTTTCCATCTCGCGAAAAACTCCAATACAGGACAACCACACGCTGTGTGCTTCAAGGAAGAGGCTGCCGGTGAAAAATCTCTGTCGTCCGATATATCTTCGAGATCCGTTTTTTTCTTTCGCTTCTCTATACCTGTCCGGTGGGGTTACGCCCTCACTGACTGATCATCAAGCCAGTTCGGGGTCGCAATTCGGGCCGGATGGTGAACTTGGCAAGATTCTCCGGTCCGTTTCTCACCTTTTCGCTCGCCCTCGTGCCACTAGCGCCAACGAGGCTCATATACTTTTGTCATACTGCGCTACGGAGTCAGATTTTTCTTTTGCCGACGAGGAAGAGGAAGAAGAAGAATAAGAAAAAAAGAAACCGAGAAGCGAGTATGTCCTTATACCGAGAGTAAAGGTATTTGCTGGTGTTCGCGCGCAAGATCACGGCGTCGTAAATCTTCGTCCTGTTTTTACGTGTTTGACTCCAGGTTGACTCTGTAGCGTTATATTAGGCGTAACTTCTACTCTCTATCGCGAACGGTCCCTTTTTTCCAGCTTTCCGCCTGTCCGTTTCTCTTTGCCTTCTTTTTTTTGCTCTTTTTCTATGTCACCTTGTCAACCCTACATCCTACATAATATGAGTATATATATATATATATATTTATGTGTCACGTGTAGCATCGAACCTCGTGAATTTCGTAAAACCGCACATTCTCCGTGACCCCTTGCAGAGTGGCCGGTCTCTTATGTCCATCTACCGGAAATTTACTGCTTTTCCCACTGTGGCCGTTCACGAGAAAAGTTCACCACGGGTTTGTCGCTATGTATATTTATATCGTACACGCACACGGACATACTTGTGAGAAAAGGTGATTTCTACTACAAGGACCGTCCTTATAGTGGCCAGTTGCCCCCATACTCAACTTCAAGACCCAATGTCTTCAAAATCACCTTCATATACATGTGATTATATTTATATAAAGGTCATTTCAAGGACCATACCGTTCCAAAAATCAAGGATTCATTTTGGAAGAATATGAGGGCCATCTTCGAAAGGGCCAGATGTGCCGATAGCCAGCATTGCATAGATATCACGGGTTAAAAATGTTCTTGTATAAATGTATCTATATATATAATGTAATGTCAACCCTCCGTGCCCGGAGGGGTCTCTCGGACACCTTCGTTTCCGTTTCTTCCACGGCACTCTTTTCTTCGCCTTCAGAACGTCCCTGTTCTCTTCGTCGTCGTTTCCCTTGCGTTTCTCGTACAGTTGGCGACAACGAGAACGATATACGTTGAAAACACAGTGCCAAGACACCTGGGGACCTCGAATAAGTTGCCGGGATTCGATCTTCCCGGCGTGTCCTTTCACGATTTTTACTCCCTGTTGCCCTCGAGGACCCGCGCCGCAAAACGAGAGAGGAAGATCCCGCCGCCGCGGGTGCCGACAAAGCGCGATTTATCACCGTCCCGACGCATCGTGGGTGTCCTCTGTGCCATTTCTCTCTCTCTCTCTCTCTCTCTCTCTCTCTCTCTCTCTCTCTCCCTCTCTCTCTCTCTCTCTCTCTCGCTCGCTCTCGTGGTCTTTTGTTTCACCGACGAGACCACGTACTACCGCGATTCGACTTTATCCAATTCAACACATTTACGGATTATACGAATTTAGGCTGAATAAATAAATCCAAAGTACGGAGAGTTATCGTGTTTTGTAAATGGAAAAATCATCATAACCGTGCTTTTATTAAGTTTTATTTGTATTTCGCAATTGGATACGAATAGGAAGAATAAGCGTAAGGTGTTCCAGAGATTTCGAGAATTGGAATGGTTTCGGAAAGACCCGTGCACAAATTGTTGTAGGTATACAATTAGATTCCCATACTGGTTCCCACTTCCTGATAGGGATCCATGTTATAAATGTTAAAAATTACCGTGCAGTAACGGTAACCAGATGACAACCTTGAAACTTCGCTTATTATTACTGAGTAAAACACAGATTTTCACGAAAATAAAATAAAATTTCTTCTTCAGATAGAAAATTTTACCAGATTTTCTAGTAAATTTTCATGTGTAACAAAATACGCAAAACTTAAATTTAAAAAACATATAATATCAGCGAAATTTTACTGTGCATTTTATTATTTTATGCCTTTCAAAAATATCTATAAAAAAGTATCGTCTTTATAACAGTTATTTTAAGATTTATTATAAAATTTAATGAGTGTTATAGGAAAATGTATTGTGCTCTCGGTAAAAATTATCGTGCGCGCTACCCTTCTTGTATAGTGAAATTTTAGCTACGTATTTGAAATTTTCTGTAACGTGAGTTAAAAAAAAACTTGTCGCATACGAATTATTATGCTTTTCTCACTTGTCACCACATTGAATTATATCACGGTAATTTTTACCGTGACATTCACGACAAAAATTACTTTTTAATTCTCTCCGTGTACTAAAACGTCAAGCTCTTACATTGAATTCTAATCGGGATTCCCCATTGAAATCCCTTGTCCTAATCCAATTTGAATCCTAAGGGATTTCCACATTATCGAACTGTATGGTAAATTTTCTAAACAAAATATATAAATATACAAAATGAGTGGATCTTGAAAAAGTATAAAACTTATCTTAAAAAAAAATATAAATCGCTTATAAAAGTATATCTCGAAAATCGTTTGAATCACACAATTGAAAATCCACTCTCATTATCGTTTGTTAATTATTTGAATGCACTTTACCGTAATATCCCGCTACATGTAGAAACGCTCACGAAGCCTGCTATATTTTCGATTCGAACGTGGTAAGAATTCTCAAACGGCGTTCATTGGAGAACAGTGCAGAATCCAATTGGATCCCAATGAGGACTCCTTACGTATGGTGTCTTTGACAAGTCCCGATAGAGATATGGGTGCATCTTGGGGCCTCTCAACAAATTTCTGCACGAGATTACAAAATGATGTTTTTTTGAGAGATCCAACATATATTCCGGTTGAGAATTTCAAATCGAAAATTCTCAAACGACGTAAATCGGGAAATAGCGCGGAATCCACTTGGATTCCAATGTAGACTCCCTACGTGCGGCGTCCCTATTGAATTCCTATAGGGATATGACAGGATCTGGGAACCTCAAACAAATTTCTGCATGTAAAATAGCGGTTACCAAAAGATCATTGAGAATTCTGTATTTAATGGCAGCGATTGGTCTGCGAGCATCGCACGTGAAGTCAAGTTCGATCATGAAATTATAGCAAACAAATGTCTATGTTTAAATATCTGTTTAATTAGTTTAAGGGCTTAAGCCACTCTAGGATTTTCCAAAAATCGATTTTTTTTGTTAAAAATGTACCTTAGTACCTATAAAATTATATTCCAAAAGATTATGGATGTGAAACTTAGTACCTATAAAATTATATTCCAAAAGATTATGGATGTGAAAAATCTGTTAGTACTGGATTTTTGAATTCTAGCGCAACCCCTCTTGATTCGAGTCGTGACTTTCTACTAACTTTAAACGCGTTGATCTCAAAGCTACATTTTTCAAGTCGGCCGGACTCATAACTCAAATAAATTTCAACCGATTCACTTTAAATTTTTACTGTATATTTAGAATTACATTTTCTGAGGCACTACGTAGGATTTTTAAAATTATATTGCATAGTTTTTATAAACAATTTTCTGGCGATTTTCTCATGGCATTTTATACTTTTTGTTTTAGAAATGCGCCATTTTGACATAAAACAATATATGAAAAAAAATTCCTACGTACTTCTATAGCTATTCTTATATATAATCGAAAAAACTTTAGTGTCTCATCATAACTCAAAAATTATAGGAGCTGTTGATCCGGCCGTTGATCTTCCAGGAATATAGGCGTCATTGGAAAAATAATGCACAGTCGCCATTTTGGTATGTATCGCTGTGAAAAAATAATTTTATATAGTCAATTACATGTATAATAAAAATCCTATTTTGTAATTCCGTTTTACTTCATGGTTTCGCTGAAAAAAAAATCACAAAATATGCTCTTTTTGGCCTCTCTAATGGCCTAACGCCTTAATTGCGCTTAATTTACAGTTTATATTATCGCGTTAAGTTTTCCTACCAGCCAATCAATGTGAATCAACGGCGGTCCTGTCTTAATGTTTCAGAGACTGTCAAGCATAGAATCAAGTGATTTGATTTAAGTGTAAAATTATATTTCATCACATTAGGATTTCTTCGATATTAAAATAGAAGTGTTCGAGAATTTGCATTGTAAAGCTCTCATTTTACTCGCCACTGCGCGTGCACTGCCTCGATGCGAGCGAGGTTCCTGAGCCAAAATCTTTCCGAACATCTGCGCGAACTTGAACGATATAGATCAACTGTCGAATGGCTATATGGTCGTGATATCGACTCGGCGCACACGAGGATGATGGAAGAGCGAATTTCCCAGTACGGTGCTCCGAATGTCCCTCGAAAAGAGAAACCAATGCGAAGCGGCATCGGGAACTGAAATATCTATATACGTATCTGGATATATTGCTTGCTGGCAAAGGTAAGGGCCTGACCGACGATGTTATGAGAATACAGACTGCCGTGTAAGTTACGCCCTTTTGTTCCCCAATACAAGTAATATTTACGAGGAGAACTGAAATCTCGACGCGTGTTGGTGGATCCCGTGGAGAAACCTCGAAGTGTACAAGATGTGGCCCCCCGTGAGCGCAGCGTGAAACGGGTCGCGTACACCAACAAATCATACCGGGGAATGGGTCGTGTCCGCGGCCGAGCAAGCGTGCAAGCTCGAGTCTAAAAAACAATCTTTCTGTCCTTCTCCATAGCTTTTTTATTCGTTCTCCCTTCCTCCTTGGTTTAAATTATATATATATATATATATATATATATATATAATTTAAGCCAAGGAGGAAGGGTATGTGCCTGTATATCCTATATGGATATGTGCCTGTGTTTTATAACTTAAGTAATATTCATATTATTTTGTATATATTTATGAAAATAAATTCATATTATAAGAGTTATAAATTCTTGTAATATGAATTAATTTTTATGAATAAAAAACGAAGTTTATTAGATATTTTAATAACATAAATGTTGAAAAATAGAATTTTAGGGTAAATAAATTTAATTTAGTTCATATTATAAGAATTTATAATAAAAAAGTGTGTTATAATAGATTTTTCGTTGAATGTTTTTGGAGAATAGAAATGTAAGTAATTCGTATAAGTTTGACATTTGAAAAATACGTTTGGTTTTATAACCTAGGGTCTTAGCTTTTTATTTGCAACAAACATTTTGTAAAAATTCCACAAATTGACCGGGTTATGTCGATATTTGTGAAGGGTCGGATCATTCATTGCGCTGCGGCGAGTCACCGCGCTGCATTTTAGGAATACATTTTATTTTTAAATAAATTATGTTAACATTTTTTAATCGACCAATAAGATTAGACAGTGAAATTGATTAACATTATATATGGGTGTATGTGTATATGCAAATATATATATATATATATATATATTTAGTGCGGTTGTGCGAGTGTCGAATCTGGGATAGATTACGAGAAAGTGAAGTGGCCGTAACCGACGCAACGTCGGGTAGAGCAGGAGCCTTCATAGAAAACTAATAACACGCAACGCGTATGCCACATCAAAAGCATCTCCTTCTGGGAAATCATTACCCGACGTCGCGCTGCGAGCTCGTCCGATGCAGTTTATTATACGTGATGATGCTCGATGTAAACCGTGCAATATCGCATCGCTGTGCGCGCAGATAAAAAGCCGGCCAAATGTCATTCACGATGAAACATTATGAGAGGCAATTATTTTTCCACGTGTGCGCGAACGATCCTTTGCGGAAGCACTATCAACTGAAACGGACGTTTCGAGTTTGAAGATTCACGGTAATTATTATTTATATTTTTTCTTTATACTTCTCGTAGCAAGCATACTTTTCAGCTTTACGGAAATTGAGCAGCTTTGAAAAAGATGGTGGAACAAGATGTTCAAAAATCGTTGCTTCTTGTATATAAAACTGAATCGGTCAAAATTACTCGGATTTTTCAATTTCGTCAATTTTTTTTCAGTTTTGATTTCGAATTATAATCTTTTCGTTATTGCTCTTTGATGTACCAATGCATCAGCATCAATTTATATGAACTCGTATTTTTTTTTTCATTGAGGCATTCGATATGAAGAGCCATTTTACACGCTCCGTCGTATACTCGAAAATACGCTGAAAGTGCAGACCGCGTGGGAGGAAAGGCGCGCTTTAATATCAATACCTAAATTCGTAAATATTTACAATATCTGCATCCATATTCATATATCTATAGTCATATATGTATATCTATATATGAATATCTCTTTAAGGTCCCTTTCTCGGCAGCACGATGAACGAAGCTCTGCGGGCGACGATGCATCGCGGAGTGCATTGGAGGCTGCAGATAGACTGGAAACGATGGAATATTAAGGGAGAAAGGGTCGTGCTGCGGGAGTGTGTTATGGATAATATGGACGTGTGCATATACATATATACGTAAGTATAGGAAAAAGAGAAAGAAAGAAAGAAAGAGAGAGAGAGAGAGAGAGAGAGAGAGAGAGAGAGAGAGAGAGAGAGAGAGAGAGAGAGAAAGAGAGAGAGCGTGAGACGAAGAGAAAGGGGGATCCGTCCCTGACCGAACGCGCAGCTTGAGTAACGCCCCGAGTAATATTATGATGACAGTAATTGCCGCTTTGATCAACGCGGCTCTGTACACGAGTAGGCAGCCGTGTCACGCCACCAGGGGGGGTTCGCGAGCACTGCGATCTCGTATTTGTAGCGATAGGGAGAGAGAAACATATATATATATATTGCGCGATCGGTGTGGTTTCACACGAATGCAAATGCAGTTCCAGATATATGCAAGCTGCACCTTTTTTTTCTACGTTTTAATCTTTTTCCCCTTCCTTCATTCGCTATCTTTTTATTTCTCTTTATCTTGTCTTTTCCCTCTATTTCCCTCTGCCGCCCTTTCGCTCTCCTCCTTACCCAAGCCTTCTGCTTCTCGCTCTCTCTCTCTCTCTCTCTCTCTCTCTCTCTCTCTCTCTCTCTCTCTCTCTCTCTCTCTCTCTCTCTCTCTCTCTCTCTCTCTCTCTCTCTCTATTTAAGGTATTCCTTTCGCGGAGAGCCGTATTTTCTGAGCGCATACGCCAGGGCTAATTCGAATCATTAGTAGGTAGATCACAATGGAGATTAATAAAAATAAGATACAATCAATGTTTTTACCCAACGATGAACCGGAATGAAAGAGTTCGCATTAAATTTGTAAACTTAGACATTTTTATGTGTTTCCTAAAAAGTCGCGGTTACGAAAATTCCGCTGCTGATCGCATTTTTTTAAGTTTTATCATTAATATTATCTTTGAACATTCGGTAATCCCCTGTTTTTATTGTCGTTGCGGAATCTTCAGAATTCTTTATATGCATAGAGCAGTTTATACCAGATATCTAGAATTAACTAGTATATAAATTATTGAATAAAATTTTGTCCAGCACATCCTCGCCATAAAATTCCGTATAAATTAAATGATTTTTAGAGCCGTAATTTTTTGTTTAAAGTTCGGTAACTTGGCTTGAAATTTTACCAGTATACTAGGATGTATTTTTTACTTAATTGCAAACGAAAATTAGTTAATTGTTAAATATTCGAGTTTGTGAATGGAACATTTATATTTATTGCTTTTTATCGAATTTCTTTTGTTTTAAATATACTGCATCTTTATGTTCTGTTTTATATCTACTAACGTTTCTGTTGCTTTACGTCGATATTTTATTTCCTACATTGTTATGTATACTTCCATTTGTTTTGTTAAAAATTGGCTGCGTATCAGAGGACGCCAACTCCTCACGCACTAATAATTTTTCTATCTCGGTCTCTCTCTCTCTCTCTCTCTCTCTCTCTCTCTCTCTCTCTCTATCTCTCTCTCTCTATCTCTCTCTCTCTCTATCGATATATCCATTGACACGAGCATCCAATAAACACAGTCACAACTCGTCATCCGCACATTGGTGGAAGCAGAGTCGGGAATCGCTTTTGATAGGGCGATCAATTTAACGGATGGGTAAATATCCATATGCACATACGTCACTATTATTATTGACATTATTTCCGCACATCAAAGCCACCACTGAGTCCTTGGATCGACACGTCCGTGACTTTTCCAAACTAGAATCTCTGCCGCAAAGTGCAACTTCGTTGTAACAACTTTTCGACGTTCAAGCTACGTAATCAAAGATCAAATTTTACGAGAGGCTGGGCTCTGCTCGAGGAAGCGGCTCCAGCTTTGATTCGCGTAGAACAAAGATGTTATACGTATCCAATCGGTTGGTACGAAGAGTAGAATAAAACGATGTGAGTGACGTGAGAGTTCAATCGAGGTACGGAAATTTGATCGATGTTGTGCATTAACGTATGGGGTGAACAAGCGAAAAACAATTTGATAATATGGCTGGAGATGAGGTAAAATATGTAATGTAATATAATAATGACTATCATGCGAGGAATGTTAACTGCGATAGCTCGAACTATTTGCGGCAAAATGAATAAACATTTACGAGCAATTTACAAAGGGGTCTCTCTTTCTCTCGGTATCAACGGCCTCCCCCGCAGCATTTTTATTTCGCCTTTTCCCTCTCGCTGGGTCTCTCTCTCTCTCTCTCTCTCTCTCTCTCTCTCTCTCTCTCTCTCTCTCTCTCTCTCTCCTTCTCCCTCGATGTATAACGTTTGCCGTTATGGAGGACGGCCCAGGTTCTCGGCGCTGCCGTCGCCGCCGCGGGGGCGAGAGAGCCGAGATCCATCAATTTATTCCGAAGTGCTCGTTTGGCGCCCGGCTACAAAATCGCCGCGGCGAAGTTCACTTTATGAAGCTAGAATAGATTAATGCCCTCGTTTGTTCGGTAATGGCCCCGATAAATTATCTTAATAGCCGTTGCGACTATAAATATATTGTATGGCGGGACGGGGACGGAAGGCTCTTCTCTCTCTCTCTCTCTCTCTCTCGCTCTTTCTCTCTCTTTTTCTCACTATCGCTTTTTTTCACTCTATTCGCTTCTTTATCCGCCATCTCTTTCCCTCCGCCTTCTGGACCCTCCACAAAATCCTCGACGAGACCCCATCGTCTTCTCTTCATATCTATACTCACCCTATTCATTCTTATGTACGAACTACTACCCACTTTGCTTTTGCAATGTTCCGCCCATAATGGCAGTTATACGTGAAATGGGAAAGATGCCATCCGGGACTCGTCATTGGGCATTCCTAATCCATTCTATTGCAATCCTTGGATATTCCGCGTCCCTCGTAACCTCACGCAACATTTTTTTCCCGATCTGCCACTTCGTATTTCGGTCTCATAAAATCTTTCGATATCAATTTGTTGAGCAACCGAGTTCAGCTCTAATTAAGGGAGGAAATAGGTACGTGTAGACGACGAAAAATATCCAATTTTGATATTTTTTTCCGTAAAGGAACAAAACGTTTAACATTTATGAAACTTTAGGTATAATTCATCAGGAAAATAAACTGTTCAATTAAATGTTTTCGTAAAAAAGAATTGCAAAATGCCGACGTCATGGCGTGGTCTTCCAGAAAGGTTTTGGCGGCAGTTATCCGTTTGTGAGAAATCCAATGATTTCAATATCGATCTGAAAAATATAAGCCAAGAATTTTTAATATTTTAACATCTCAATGCTGAACTTATACCTAAGAAATATTTAAAATGACGAAAATAAAAAATGGGACGCTTCAGAAATAACGTTAAAATTTTACACAAAATTTTCGTTCTTTCTTGCAATAAAAAAGTGCCTTTTAAAAGTGATTTTCACAAACAAGTAGGTATAAGTTCAAGATAATATTTTTATTGAGTTGTGTGGGCAATTTTAGCACGAGCGGTAAACTCGTTTTAATGTTACGTTTCCCACAAATTAAAAAAATGTAGATTTGCAAAAAACGTGTTTAAAGTTTCGAACTACGAAAGCTCATTGATTTTAGTGGCTTACCGGCTAATCAGCAGTTCTAGGGCCATACAATTGTCCTTTAGCTACGAACAGATTACGTAAAAAAAAATTCTTCTTTGGAGTAGAGTTTCACCGTCATTATTCTACAATATACATGTATTATTTTCAATGTTCCTTCGTATCCTCTTGCGGCCATTTATGATCGCATCCCTTTCACCCCACACACGTCCCTTCAACTCGTCCCTTTTGCCAGTTTCTTGGGTACTTCCTCCAAAATCTTGCCCCCAGCTACTCGTTTCCTAATGCACTACTGTGTCGCATATTTACGAGGGCACAGGGAAACTGTGAAAAACCAGTGTAGAGACAGGTGTCCAGATTTTTACCGAGTTTCAGTTGCGTTACCAACGGAAGTTCAGCAAAAATGTCTTCCGCCGGTGCGCGGCTAATCAGTCGCCCATCCAAGTATTGGCCCAGGGAAACGCGGCCCAACACGGAAGATCGCCGGAGCAGCATACCGACCAGGTGCACCTCTTCTCTTCCATTCGATTATTTAAGGCCTTAAGCCACTCTAGAGGCAAAAAAGGGCATATTTTGTGATTTTTTTCAGCGAAACCATAAACTAAATCGGAATTACAAAATAGGAGTTTTATTATACACGTAATTGACTATACAAAATTATTTTTTCACAGCGATACAAGTCAAAATGGCGACTGTGCAGCATTTTTTCAATGACGCCTTTATTTCTGGAAGGTCAACGGCCGGACCAACAGCTCCTATAATTTTTGAGTTATGATGAGACACTAAAGTTTTTTCGATTATATGTAAGAATAGCTATAGAAGTATGTAGGATTATTTTGATATATTGTTTTTTGTCAAAATGCCGAATTTCTAAAACAAAAAGTATAAAAAGCCATGAGAAAATCGGCAGAAAATTATTTATAAAAAAGGAACTATGCAATATAATTTAAAAAATCCTACGAAGTGCCACAGAAAATATAATTCTAAATATACAGTTAAAATTTCAAGTGAATCGATTGTAATTTGTTTAAGTTATGATTCCGGCCGACTTGAAAAATGTAGTTTTGAGATAAACGCGTTCAAAGTTAGTAGAAAGTCACGACATGAATCAAGAGGGGTTGCACTAGAATTCGAAAATCAAGTAGTTAGAGATTTTTCACACCCATAATCTTTTGGAATATAATTTTATAGGTACTAATATCTTTTTATAGGTACATTTTTAACAAAAAAAAAAATCGATTTTTGGAAAATCCTAGAGTGGCCTTAATAATACAACTAGCTTTTGCGCACGAATTCGTCCGCGTGGTCTTTAGAATTTGATCCAGAGAGGCGATAAACAAAGAGCCAAAAAAGTAAGAAAGAAAGACAAAAAAAAACGATAGAGTGTCATGATGCACGCAAGGAATACAATTTTCCATGAAAAATTTTACACCCCTCTTCACCACCTTAAAAGTTGGTTTTCGAAAAATCTTTTCCTAGCGGACCTCTACACCTTTTAAGGACAATATCTTCCAAATTTAATGTTCCTATCTTCACCGGTTTAGGCTGAGCGTTATCTATACGTCAGACAGTCAATCGCGGAACTGTTTTATATGTATAGAAATTCTCAAATCGCCGTCTGTTTCAAATCCAATATGATCATGCCATGCAACATACATATGTGTAATTGTGAATCACGTTTCTCCGCGATCGATGTAGTAACTCGTCGTTAGGCCCGCAAACGATCCGCAGCTGTATATGCCGTTGCATTACCAGCATGGAGGAAAGAGCCTTCCTCGCATCTACCAGGGCGAGGAAGGAAATTAATCACCGTGCGAACGGGAAAGCCGGAAGGCCATCTCTCAAGTGGCAGCGGCTTTCGCGTGGGAGAGAGGCAACGATGGGGCTGTAACTATCGTCGCCGAGGTCGTTCTGCGGTACCGTTCCCTCGTCCTTCTTCTCCAACACAGTGTTTGCCTTGTCGTCGGGTTCGCAGTGATATTGGCTGGTCTCAAATGCGTGGAGTTCAGGACACACGAAATAGCTATATATACGCTATTACCTCAGCGGATTCATTGCGAGAAATGCACTTACGGACAAGGCAGATGTGAGGGTATAATCTAAGTGTATACAGGGTGTCCCAGGACGGAAGGCCATCCCTGAAATGGGGGGTTGGGGGTGAAATTCTGAGTCGATTGATATAAGCATGTATGGTTCCCAGATCAACCCCTGAATTATTATTAATTTTTAAAGACGGGCCAATCAGGGGCGCCCGATGAACGGGCTGACGTCGATGAGCGAACGCGCGTGTAGTGGTGCCTGGTGAAGCTCCGCTCCTACACCCATCACTACATGCGCGTATAGCTCACCGACGTGAGCCCGCTCATCGGGCTCGCCTGATTGGCCCGTCTTTAAAAATTAATAATAATTCAGGGGTTGATGTGGGAACCACACATGCTTATATCAATCGACTCAGAATTTCGCCCCTAACCCCCCATTTGAGGGATGACATTCCGTCCTGGGACACCCTGTATAGAATGCAGTGCGCATTGCTGGCAAATCACGAACGGTCGCAGTCTGCCAGCATTCGGCAGGAATTAGGCTGGCAATGCGTCAGAGGGAACGCTGTCTCGATCGCTCTTACGTTCTCTCTCTCTCTCATTCTCTTATACTGGGATAGCACTTAACGCCGTAAAGTTGTTTGATGGTGCCGCTATCAAGTCTAACAGTTCCTAACAGTTCCGAGTCTCACCTCGCCACCACCTACTCTTTGTACCAGTATAGAACGCGGCACACATACACCCGTGCATTGGCTATACAGTGATGCACACATACGTGGACAGGGAGAGACACAAATGTATCCGTAGAACCGATGCAGGAGCACGCAGTCGATCGACCAACACCGAAGCTTTCGCGCAACCGTGAGTTATTCACTTAATGCGACCATTACGGTCTCCTCGATGGCGCTTCATCCTGATTTACTACTATCTACCTTCGCGATATTATGGCCTCTCTAACGTCTCTCCACCACGAGCAGATACCACACGGCCTCCTTTGCCATCGGCTCTTCCGGTACGTATGCAAGTCGTTTCTTGATATCGTGTACGGGTGTACACGCGTCCATATACGCGAACCCTTAAGGACACGCTCGTGTAACCGTTTACACACCCGTAGACGATGTTACGGTCCACCAAGATACACCACGTCCTTCACGATAAATGGATGTGCCGCGACCACCAGAGAGTATTAGCGATGACCTCAAAACTAATCTGAAATATGCGAGCCAGCACAATGTGTTGAACCGCTCGATCGAGCTTTTGCGCGCTTCCAAACCATCGCGAAACTCTGGCTAACTGAAGGTATCCGTTATAGAGATATGTACCAATTTGTAAATTGGACCTAGATTTATTGTACGCTATGTGAGACTCTCGAGTGCAACGCGTTTGTAGAAGCCAATAAATTGCGCTCTCTCTCTCTCTCTCTCTCTCTCTCTCTCTCTCTCTCTCTCTCTCTCTCTCTCTCTCTCTCTCTCTCTCTCTCTCTCTCTCTCTCTCTCTCTCTCTCTCTCTCTCTCTCTCTCTCTCTCTCTCTCTCTCTCTCTCTCTCTCTCTCTCTCTCTCTCTCTCTCTCTCCCTCTCCCTCTCCCTCTCCACCCCCTCTCTCTCTCTCTCTCTCTCCCCCTCCCCCTCCCTCTCTCTCTCGCTCCGGCAATCACCGAGAATAAACTTGCGGTATATGCAAACCACTTACGAAGAAACAAGACGGGTCATATCATAGGTTGCCAAGTCGTTTCTTCTTTTCTTCGTTGGATTTATATGCACAAGTTATGCGATTGTATCAAAGACGCTCATCTGTGAAGGGCGAGGGAGAGAGTGAGTAAGTGAGAAAATTCTCGTAAATCATTCGGTTCGCGCGAGGTAATGTAGATACAATGGTGCCTTAAGACGGGCTTAAATTGCTGAGTGCAGGAGCATATCTCGTCAATTACACGTCGTTCTTCGACGCTGAAGAAAACTCTTGAATTTTCAATTACTATTTGATTTATGCGAAATGCCGCTGTACTCTGTTTATTGGAATATCAATGGAATTCAAGCAATTATTCAAAACATTGTTTCGAGTACGTCGCGTCATATTTACGTAGTAGCCACTTTACTCGACGAAACTGCAAAATCAACCCTTGACATGCTTCACTCTACCGGGTGGTTTTCCCTTTTCAAATAGTTTTACCGCCGACAAAAAAGTATCTCATAGTTTTTAATGCTCTACTATATATTATACATGAATGTTAAGAAAATCGAAGGTGGACACCAAAGTGATATTACTTGCCAGCGTTGATACTTCCAATGACGCCAACTTGTCAGTTAACTTCCTAGATTGCATCAACTGATCACTTGATGACCTAAATTGTTAGGTGTGTGCATTAATTTAAGGAGGTTGGAGCGTTACCCGCAATCCAAGATTTAAAAAATGTATATGTTATTGTCCCAACTATACTGTCTTGACGAATTTTTTGAATTTTTTTTACCACAAAACACATGTCCTAGACAACAGCAGCTGTTGTTCTAGATGTCATCAACTCATTTCTAAGCTTAGTATTGATACGCCAGATGAAATTCATTAATCAGTTGACATTTCAAATATCAACTGCTCGGTCAATGTCCTACATCGAATCAGCTGTTCAGTTGATGCCCTAAATGAAATCAAGTAATTTCTGATCTGCCAATGAGTGTCGATTACCAACTATTCGGCAATAGTGGCCTGGCACGTTGAATTTCTGGTGTGACGAATCAATGCGTTCGTCGTCGTCGGCGCTCGACATTGCGTCATTGTGGCTTAACCTATCATACGAAAACGAAGAGCATCCAGCGGATTACGTTTTGCCGTATATGTGCCCGACGACTGAGTCATGTGGGTAAAATTTCTTTGGATGGAACGTGCGCGATGTCGGTTCGCGGCAGCTCAGGGGAGCTTATATAGGAATTTCGTATGTGTCTTATTGCTTTTGGTACAAGGGTGTATATAGCGCCTCGGTTTGAAGCCTCGTAAAGCTGAGAACGACCAATTAAACGAAACGACCGGACGGGCGAGTGCACGTTGCGTTGATGCACTTTCTCTCCTTTCCTCCTCGCCCTCTGCCTGTCTATCTTTATTTCTTCGTCTTTCTCCCTGTCGCTATATGGCCGATTGCGTGGCCGAGCTCGCGAGAGACCAGGCGGCAGGGTCGAGGCATTACCTGCAGGTTATACGACTCACGGAATTACCCTCAAATTACACAGTTCGTCCCGATGTGTGCACTTCCCTCGGGGCCACTTTCTGTATACTTACGCGTCCCATGGTAACAACTAACCTTACGAAGTTATACTCTCCCGGCACCCCAATGAAGAAGGCCTTCACCGAATGTACGCAGGTATTCATATATCCTAGGCCGTATCAGGACGCTACGGTTGAAGGTGATCTACCGTCTGTCAGACGTTTCATAGTGATTGGTCGTCCGGCATAGTGACTAGCCTAGAAAACATCTTGATAGAAGACCAAAAAAATCGGGAATGACAAATTCTGTACAGCCTTACGTGCAAATGCCGGTCATTATGAAGAGGACTTTACAATCATTGGAATGAACGGAGTATCAGCAAGATACCCTGTTCTTTTCGACCGTAGCCATTTTTCTCGTGACAATCCTAATGGAACTCTGTGGATACAGTTTGTGCTTGTTACAATTTTCATACGCATCTCGGAAATTTGAAATTATCTGTCCTGATCTAAAGTCACTTCAGTACTCAGCCAATTTCAGTATTGGGCACGTCAAATCATCGACGATCAATATCCTTGCCCGACCAACATTCTTTGTCGTGGCATTAAGTGCTTATCGTAGCGTTGTCAGTGTCCCACGGTTCTCTACTCGGTACGGCCAACTCGCAGGTCTCTCAAATTGCCAATATCCGTTTTTTTCGCTGTTATCTTCTTGCATAATAGATCCGCCGATATCTGCTGGTACCAGGTCAACCTGGTGCGTCATAAAGAGTCGCTAGCTTGTGTACATAGAAGGATCTTTGGGCACGTTGTTTTTTTATTTATATCCTGGCACATATCACTTGGGGATCAATAAATAGCACCTCATGCTTTTGGTATACTTGATCCATAGTAATGGGCGTGCCGTCGGTGTGCGGCCTCGGCGAACTTCCGTGTCAAGCAACATTGGCCTAGGCAACTATACTTGGATGAAAGACCACTTAGTCGCGCGCTAAGTGGTGAACGGCAGTTTTATTAGGTCATTTTCCGACGATTACGGAACTGAAACTCTGTAAAAACATAGTCGCCTGTATCGGCACAGGTATTCCACAGTTTCTCGATGCCCTCGTGCATCAGGAAAGAGTCGCTGTGGGTAACACTCCAAAGGGTCTGTACGGAATATGAGACAGTGGAGTGTCAAATGTAGGGTAACAGTGCAATCCACTTGTTGATAAAAGCTCTTTCTGTAAAATAAAATGCTACTTCCGGTATTGGCAGTTTTACCATTTTCCGGAAACCTCGCGCACTTGTCATACAAGAATTTCTTTTGCTTACATTTTTACATTACATTTGGTGATCGATTCCAATGATCATGCAAGGTTTTTGGTCGAGTGAAAAGCTTCGTGGAAGTAATATCGCAGATAAATATGGATGACTGACATGAAGTGGACTTCGCAGTTGGCATACATTATTTATAAATATAGATATGTACATACGGGCTGCACGTCCAGTCTGTTGTCAGGTGAGCATTACACGTCACCCGTAAAACGCAGTGTAATATATATATGTACGCGGGTTTGTTTCCGCTTCTTTTTGTAGAAAATAGTCTCAGAGGTGCTTTTTTGCTGTATTGCTCAAGTGAGCAGTAAAACGGTTCACTGGTAGGTTTTGCCGCAGTGCGTATTGCAGGATCAACGTTCCACTATAGACACAATATGTGGAGAAAAGCATTTTTAAAGTTATTTGACTTCGAGGACCGTCCTCATCGTAGCCTATTGTTCCCATACTCGAAATTATTTCAATCCCCGCATCTTCAAAATCTGCTTTAGATATATATATATATATATATATATATATATATATATATATCTCGGTTCTGAAATATCCTTTCACCATATATATATATATATATATCTGAATACATAAATGGCTGTGTAGTTGTACACATACCTCTAGCACACGTGTATATATTTGCATGCATTCGTATATATATATGCGGGCTTATGTACCTGTGGTATGTGCCGCGCATTTTTTTTCCCCTATAAAACGAAGAAACCGAACGACGTATAATAACGCGAGTTGCGATGTAATTGGACACTTGGCGTAATAAATAACTACAATTAACTTGACACGTACGTATTTTGTAGCGCGTATAACGACAGGCACGTCCCGAGAAATGCCAAAGTAGACGATGATTTACAGCGAATAGCTCTATAGCGTTCACTGTCAATTATAGCATACGTACAATGTGATATGTCCGCGTATATGGACGTGGATACATATATATATACGCCTTGACAATGTGGGTAGAAAAACGCATCCTTGGTGTTCGCGAGCGTTTAACGATCGGGTTTTCGAGTTCGCGCTCGAACTAAGAAATGAAACCGTCGCTCGCGGTGACACACGCCATCGATGATGGAATGTGCGGAAGGTGGCACGCAAGAAGAGGAGGAAGAATCCGAGGCAAATTGTTGAGAAGCTTTTGGAGAAAGTGCGCACAGTTGAGGAACACTCGAAGAGAGCGAAAAAAAATTACGAGTGGATGGAGCGGGCATTCAAGGGATGTGGAACGCACAAATAGTAAGCGAAGATCGGGAAGGAAGAGTTTTTAAATTCGTTGACAACTGCGGGGAACGAAACAGAAGCGAGTTTCGCGAAGTATAGCGACGAATTCAACTTGAGGAAGAATTCCTCTCGACGCGACCAAAAATTGCTGAGAATCGCAGAATCGGGTATGGAATCAACCGTAGGAAACGCGTTCTTTCCCTATTTCTCTCTCCTCCTCTTTCTCTCTCTCTCTCTCTCTCTCTCTCTCTCTCTCTCTCTCTCTCTCTCTCTCTCTCTCTTTCACTCTCTTTCTGCTTCTTTCGCCAGAAAGACACAAACGCCCACCGAGGAATTCGGCCTGGAGTGTGGAGACGAAAACGAGGCTACCAACGGGAAGCGCTGCTCACCCCAGTCTCCTGTGTGACAATATATGTCTAGCCGCCTGATCCATTTCTTTGTCCTTTTTTTTCGATGCCCATTCTTCATTCTCCGAAGGGCAGCGAGCCCTTCAGGATTCGGAATGGTAACACTTCCATTGGTGGCCATCAGTAAACGAACAGTTCATCATAATTTTACAGGATTTTTATTTTTTCGAAATCCAATGATCTCATAATTACAGTCGCCTCTACATTTTTTCATCCCTTCGCTCAAACATTTGCTCAGTTATTTGTAGTTGTGGACAAGACATATACAGTCATGGAAAATTAATCGACCGGATTTTTCGTTTTTAGTGCATGCACGAAAATATAAAGAGAAAACAGTGGAACCAACCCGTGCAGACATTTCTTCGGGATACCTAAGTGTCGATCCGATCCCGATCGGGATATGATACGCATTCCCTAGAAGGGGTATCTTCATCGGAATTCAGATGGCGCCCACTACTTAGGACAAGGCGGAGATGTGGTGGCAAGAATTTGAAATATATATTTCAAATACGCATTGAATACATTCTTCATAGAAAATTAAATACATATTTTCTTACTTCGAACGATCTCCATTTGATTTAAATATAATTACTTAGAATAAATAACTTATATCACTTTTCTCCAGGGAATATAAATCTTTTAAGTTCTATATATTGACTTTTCAATTTTTTTAATTAAATTTAAAGAATTTTGTTCGAAATTCTTTTATTAAAATATATAAGTTTTGACAGTTATACTGTAGCACCAATTTTTACCTAAATTTTTTCAGATCCTTGAATAAATGATTTCAGAAAACGGCCAGCGTCTGCAGCTGATACGGATCTGTAACTCCTGGTGATTTTTACATTCATCCCTAGGATCCGATTCGATATCGAACTAGATCTTATTCTAGAAGTTCGGGATTCGAGCCTGAATCCTATGCAAAGTTTCTATTTGGATTCTGACTAGAGTCCTTAATAGTTCCGGATTAAGATCCTGACTGGAATCCGATTTGGGCTTATTACATTTCGTTCCCGGATCCGATCCGATGTCCGTCTCGATCTCACTTGAGAAATCAGGATCCTAGTCCGAATCGGACTGTATCCATGACAATATTTCTGCACGCGAATGAAAAGAAAACCAAATCAAAGCGACAAAATTAATCGTATGCCTGAATGATTAGCTTGCATTTCCGGTATTTCGCGAATAAACTACGAATTATTATTTCTTATTTGTGTTTTTCTCAACGACCCCGGCTATTTGACTACCGCATAGTCTAGGACTGATGGCATTCAAAATAAAATGAAACGAAGAAATCTTTGCTACATAAAAACAGCTTATGATCTTAGAAAATCGGGGCTGTGGACTTCGGTACATATTTAAAAGTAAATATATATATATATATATATATATATATCAAAGGAGATTTTGAAGCCATTCACCATGGACAAATGCCCGCATATTAACCTAATGTTCCTTTACTCAACATTATGTACACCGTAGTGTGTTTGAAGTCATCTTCAGATAAATATAAGTATATTTTTCTAAAGATCACTTCACAGACCGTCCCCAAAACAGCGCTATGTGCTGATAGTCAACATTTCATAGATATAATGGCTTAAACATATATTTTATCTATATATAATTGTACGTACACGTTCATATCCCAACAATTCCTGTAACGCCGCGACGCAGCACGCAACGTAATTAATGTTTCCGGTCGCAGCAGGGGAATGTGTGCGTTTCACCCGCAACGAACAATGCGATTTTATGCATACGTGCATGCGTGCATCCATACAGATCGTTGTTACCGCGAATTTATTCGACGCGCACTCACTTTTCGATCTATATCACAATAACACTCACTTGCGTCAAATATTGTTACGGCGCACAGGGAATGATCCGTATATGTTAACGTCGAAAATCTTCCACTAGTATCTATATAGAATTATCATCAGCCATTATACGAAGAGGTTTATTGCAGTTGAAACTAAGAATTATCATTACAGAATCGCATTACGTGTGGCGATTTCGTGAGTGCGGGGCAACCGAGACACGTGCGATTAACTTTACGACTCGCTTTATATCCCCGAGACGTTCTACTCCGTTAAACAGACGGGCGGAACGTTCACTCGCATCACTTGCCTAATGGTACAACCTCGCGCATTATCTATTTCTCCTTGCGAATGCTTGACGACGCTGTTGGAGTCAATCCAAAAATCTTTATACCTCCGCGCATAGTGCACGACGACCGCACTTTTGTCGATACGTCGTTGGTTTATCGCGCTAATTTTGGACAAAAATGGCTTTCTGGGTTCAATTATGGGCTGAGGATGAGAAAAGAATATCCGTGTCTGCCAAACCGTTATCGAATAAGAGCTCGTCTAATACATTTGAGTGAGGAACGAAAAAAGGTCTGGCCAACTTGACAACTACGAATGTAGCTCAACCACTTTTTATTCTTGACTCATATCGATTAGACCGTATCCTAGTGAATGCAAAATCATTCGCCGATCCTGAAACAATGGAGAGACACGTTTGGGGCCTAGATGAAGGGAACGGTAGCAAAACGCCTTAGCGAGATTACTACCTTAAGATGTGATGCTTACAAAGCCCTTAGGGCAAAAAATGTTTAATTCATAGCCTATATTCTGCACACAGGCTCCGACTATGTATCGAACATTAAGTTTCCGAATCTCCCTAAATACAAATAAATAGAATGTAACTATGTAAGAAAATAATAGAAATTTACAGGATTCCGTGCGATGACCTATAGGATCCCTATCGAAAAGTATCAACAAGTATGAGAATCCAATTGGATTTCCGTATGGTGTCATTTCGGGAATATAACATTTCTGGGTTATGACTTTTCGGAAGTATGCCATTTCCGGAGTATTACTTTTCTGGATTCTGACAGCCAATCAAAGAAATGGGGTTGCAAGAGCCCGCAACGGCACGTAAAATAACATGAAAAAATAATTAAGAAAAAAAAACACAGAGGAAACTGGCTAAAATGTAGTATCCGGAAAGTTCAAAGATGCCCTCCGCTGATACGTGACCGCAAAATGAGAGAAATCCTTCCTGGAAATCGAAGCTCCACGTACATAAAATACTCCGCCGTAAATCGCTTCAATTAAATCGCTCAAGCCAATACGATAAAAATTTCCAACATATCCTTATACGTCGCCTTTCCATCATCTCGTTCTGGGATATACATGTAACGCCGCAAGAATTTACGACGATGACGAAGTACATCGCGTGTGTGTCGTGTGGAAGAATCGAGGTCACGTGAGCAATGCGATCCTCGTTTCCGGTTCGAAAGACACACTCGCTTCTCGTGGCTGTTCGTAACATCGAAGATACGATTGAGTTTACAACACGTCCGTGTTTCCGTTCACCCACCCAACCACCGATGGCAGTTTGAAAATTATTCGGATCTCACGGATTACGCCGGTATTTGCCGATTATTCCGTATGTACGAGCGTGCGAGTGCGGAACGTGCGGCACGGGAACGCGTGCACGGTAGTGGTGGTCCAGACATTTGTGCCACGTGTGTTCACTTCGTGCGAGCATTTGCGTCGAAACTCCCGGAACAATTCGATGTGCAGGAATGCCGGGCACCACTTGGCTGCATGTGAAACGGTGCTGGAGCATGTGTGGGTGTGTGTGTATGTTCTCTATTTCTCAGATATTCAAGAGTCCATTCCTGTTGTCCGCGAAACTGCTTTTCCTCTTTCCCTCTACCAGTCTCTCTCTCTCTCTCTCTCTCTCTCTCTCTCTCTCTCTCTCTCTCTTTCTCTTTCTGCTCTATCCCATCGTGTACATTCGCTCCATCTTTTCCGAATACCATAGTCGCAATTGGGGGCTTTCCACCCTCATGAGAACTCGGTGCGGTTACGAACACGTATCTCATCGTCCTGTGTCGCTCATCCCTCCCAGCACCGGCTCGTTCGAAACGCTACGCGTGTTTCCGTCGAATCAGTTCCTCCTACTCGCGGTGACAGCAGGTCGCATCGCTCGCATTATTCGTCTCGCTCAAGAGCATCAATCGGAATGGCTTCATCGTTTGCTGAAATTCTCACACCCTCGAGAGCCCCCGAATCGTGAAGTCTTTCGAGCTTAGCTGCCATGTGTTGATCGATACACACATCGTTTGCATCTTTGATCCTTATTGCCAATGCGTAATGGCTGTTTCGATAGAAACGATAGGGGATTTCAATAGAACCGAGACGAAATTAGCACTTCATTCACTTTATTCTTCCTGGTATAATTGATCAAAGTCACATCTACAATGATTCTTCGTAGGGCAAGGAGGGGCATGTTGAGCAGTCGGGTAAGTTTGGCAATCGAAATATCTGGAAAACTAAACACTGCATGTGGGTGCATCAAATGGCGGAAAGAGCCGTATGGGGGAGGGGAACACATCACACCATCGCCCGTTTCCATGCGATGCGCGAGACAGCAACACGGGACGTTTCATTATTTTTGCACCCGAAAGTAAAAAGAAACGTGATTGAAAGATTTTCTTCTACCATTGTATGAGAAAAAATATTCCCAAGTTCATTGCAATTAATGTTAATGTTTCAAAACCTAACTAATTAACAAGCAATTGTCGGTTTATTACTGCATTGTACCAAATCATGTTGCATACGTCTGATTTTTTTAAACAGTTCTTACTTTGCCCAACTTACCTCATACTCATGCTCAACTTACTCCACTATCGGGGCAGGTTGAGCAAATATGGCCTTAGTCATTTGAGAGCGATTATCTGTGAAACAATAAGGATAACACGAATTTCGTCGACAGACTTTCTTTCCCAGATAAATTACCTATTGGCCAAAGTAGGTTTTATTTTTATACGGCAGACTGTCAATGAATTACAGGGCGATAATTCTAAACTTGCTCAACATGCCCCTCCCTACCCTATGTTCTTATCGCGCGAGTTTAAAATTCTCTTTATTCCACACTTGTTACTATTTTCACTTCCTGTGGGATAAAATGGTGAAATTTAAGAGGCGAAAACCTCGGGAATGATCTACACTACACTTGTGGAAAAAATAAAATAAAATAAATAGGAACAAATAAAAGCGCTTCGACCGATGTATTCGAAAGCGTCAAATATATCATCTACTATCAAGTGCGTGCTAGCCATTTCAAACAACAAACTGCACATAGAGGTGCACGAACGTGAAATAACTTCCACGCTGTCAAATAAATAAAGAACGCTTCGCGAGCATCGAACACCATAACTCGCGATACACCGATACTAAGCTCCATCCGCGTTCGTATATAAACTAATACGTGTATACGCGCGCGTATATTTTATAGTATATACGTGTACATATACGTATATTATTTACATGCCACATACGAGTTCTCCCGGTCTAGGCGCTCGCGCGCTTACGGTAATCTTATGGTAAGCGGGCATGTTAACAAGCGTGCAACGTACTCTCTCGGGGTGATAAACATCCGCATAACGCTGTGGTGCGTACCGCGTTTCGTTGCGGGCCCGCGCAATAACCGTCATTTAATTCTCATATATATATATATATACATATATAGGAGTGCACTAGCTCTCGTTTTAGACATATCTCGCCCAAGTTTCGCCACATGTATTATCTACGTACGTGTCCGCCGGTATATCGAGGTATGTACAACGTACATTTGCAAGGCTCATGGTGCTTCGCATGCGCTTTCGATTCGCATTTACCGATGTATATTCAGTTTGCACTCGTCCTCAACCCTGCTCTCCGTTTCTCTTCACGTACGAGGCATTCGATGTCGATGCATTCGATTCCCGATCCAAACGATTTTTCAACCAGCCCATTGTCTCGAACGTGATTTTTGCCGGTAAGAGTTTATTTGGGTTTAGAGAAAGAGAGAGAGAGAGAGAGAGAGAGAGAGAGAGAGAGAGAGAGAGAGAGAGAGAGAGAGAGAGACTGGTGCATACCGATCGAATTGCCACGAGTGCAAGGGAGGGCTGTTTTGCGCAGTTTCCGAAGTTTCTCTTAACCCTTCATGGTCAGCCTGGGTAGAATCGACTCGTCGATCAATTTTTGGTGTAAATATATAATAGTTCCCGGCTTCGAATGGGGCTGTATTCACTATCTTACCTGGAGTTTGAAGTATATTCATACCATCAAATTTACTCTTTTCACATGTCGGAATAAATACCTTTTTTGGAACGCGCAATATGCTACTATTTTTTCCCAAAAGTAGCATATCTAAGGAGTATCACGTCCAAATTTTAGGTAAAAATGTTCAAAATTCACGAGACCATGATATTTTGAGCGAAAAAGTATTTTTTGCGTTTTCACCTCTTTATGCATTTTTTTAAACATGTTGCCACTTTATTTCTTATAAATAAATTTTTCGTATATCATCTAGAAAGTTTATAGTATGTTCCGCATTTTTTTGAACCACTTCGGAATTTGCAGTTTGGTCACAATACTTTCTTGAAAACTGACTGGGTAGAATCGAGCCAAATGTGACTACCGCGATTGAATTTGAATGTGTGACCACGAAGGGTTAAGGTATTTCTTTCACGAACCCGAATATTTAACAATTAACTGACTTACGTCTGCAATGAAGCAAGAATACGTGCCAGTATACCTACTGGTGAAATTTCAAGCTAAGTTATTGAACTTTTACAACAAATTACGCCTTTAAAAATCTTGGAATTTATACAGCACTTTATCAGGATGATATGTTGGACACATTTCTATCTAATAATTTACATAATAAATAACTCTGGATTCCTCATATAAATAACTCTATGCATGTAAAAAATCCTAAAGATTCCGAAACGACAATGAAAACCGGGGGTCACTGAATGTTTAAGGTAAATATTAATAATAAAACTTAGAAACATATCATTAGCAGAAGAATTTTCTCATCATCGACTTTTCAGAGAAAATGTAAAAATGTATAAACTTACAAAATGTATGCGAAACTTCTTATTCCAATTTATCGTTGGGTATAATTATTGATTGTAACGTATTTTTATCAAGCACCACTGAAATTTATTTATAATTCAAAGGGCCCTGCTTATACGCCCGCAAAATACGGCCTTTCGCGAAAGGAATACCTTAAGCGCGATACTACTCTGGAAACCCGAAAAATAGAGGTGGCTTCAGGAATTTCCGGTGTCCAAAAGAGGATACGGAGAATATATTTGAATAACTTTGTTGTATGTGTCTTTGAGTGTACGAATTCATCTGACGGTTTTTTTTTACAAGGTGGGGGTGTCGGGTCTTTGTAGGGGCAAGTTTTCTTTTTCGTGGCAGGGTCTCAACTTTGGGGAGTTTGAGAATATAGTTTTCCATGGAATTGGCAGGCATTTTTCAAAATGTTGATCTTTACAACATACCGTGAAAAAATCATGAAAAGAGTTTTTTTCAAAAAATGCCTTCGTATTTCTAGGGAGAGCTCAGTTTAGAAGGTACTGTAAAAATTCAGAATGCATCGAATGAAATTTGTGCAGATCGTGCTATAAATCAATTTGAAAGAAAAAAAAAAAGTTTCGGTAAGAACGCCTCTAAAGTGTCGCGTCAGGTTAATTTGAATTTCGCACTGAAAATTCAGCCTTCTTTGAAAGAGCCTAAAGTATGATTTAAAAAATTAATTCTTCCGATCGCCTGGACTAGTATTACTCCAAGCAAATGAGATATGAATTAATTAGAGTAATACTAGTACAGGTGATCGGAAGAAGCAATTTTTTAAATCATACTTTTTTTTAAATTATGCTTTAAAAAAAAGAAAACCCTACGTTCTGCAAAAATACGAGCAGACGAAGAGCTCCGCCGGTGTACGGACTTCGCAGAAGGGCACGGGAAACTGCGAGAAACCTAGCTCGGTAAGGGTCGAACGCGACGTTACTGCGTAAACTTCTTTTCAGCTTAACAACAGCCGCATGGTGAATGATACTGTGCAGACGTTTTTCACCGAAGGCTCAACGGAGTTAGTGTTAATTGAATCGAGAATTGTTCGCGAGCTCGCACGCTTCCTTGCCGCGTCCCATGTATGACGTTCGTGTACCAAACGCGTCTGAGGTACCCTTGAGTACGGCAGAATGCGGCGTTCGAGCACACTGTGGCGAAAGAGCAAACACGAAAAAGCCCTGCCTCTACATCAGTGGGATGAAACTGCAGAGAGGTTATGTTCTTCTCTCTCTCTCTCTCTCTCTCTCTCTCTCTCTCTCTCTCTCTCTGTCTCTCTCTGTCTCTCTGTCTCTCTCTCTCTCTCTCTCTCTCTCTCTCTCTCTCTCTCTCTCTCTCTCTCTCTGTCTCTCTCTCGCTCTCTCTCCCTGTGTGGCGGCTGGATGAAAGGTACCGACACTGCGTCCAGCAACGGGCCATGCATCAGCACCCGGCTTCGGTAAATAAACGCCATCCCCTCGACCGAGCGCATGCACGATCACCCTCGCTCGGGCTCTTCTTCTCGAGCGTGACGCAACGCGGATGAAACGTGCTATCACGCGCGTATATATTTACGTAGACGGCTGCAAAGCACACATCCCCTTTTGCTCCGGATCCCGATCCGAGGGACGTTCCTATGGCTGCGGACAAGCAAGATTGACGATTCAATCCAACCGGAGTGCCTAATACCCTGACGCACACCATCGGCGTGAGGTTTGCTCCCTTTTGTCACTTTCCATGATAGACTTACACCCTGCTACCGTGCTTGTCTACAAAGTGACTCCGGAGATGGTTTGCCAGTGGAAAAAAATAAGATAACGATATAATGGCAATCTAAACGAAGCAGATTATGAAGCTGTCATTCAGAGAAGTAAGTGCACAGTCGCTAGTGAAAATAGAACTTTGCTATGAAAATGTTCAAACACTACTATTATATTATTTTTGAAGTCGTAATATGATAGAATACAATGTTACTGATAAATCAGGGATCTCAATTTTATAACGTGCTATCTTGATCGGAAGTGAGCCCGATGCTCGCAGACCAATCGCTGTCGTTAACTCCAGAGTTCTCATTGGAACATTCGCCAACCGTTATTTTATCCGATAACATTTGAATTCTTGAAATCTCTGAAAGGCGTTACACTCTTCGTTCTTATATTCAACGCGTTGCTGAATGCGAATAAAACTGAATAAGAGAACGGTCGAGACGTCTTTTTCATAAAAAAAAAACAAGCTGAACCGCCCAGTTTGGATTTACATATTTAGTCTTAGTAGCCGGTAATCTCCCTTGAGTTTCTAATAACATAGTCCGCTGTTCGTTGAGGGCCCTGTACGAGCTAAACATTTAAAAAATACGATATTTTATTGGATAGATTCATAGCCTCGGGTCTTAACTGTAATTTGCAACAAATATTTTGTAAAAATGTCAATAACTGACGGACTTGTGGTGATTTGCTTTTGAGTTCTTCGCGAAACTATATTTTATGAAACGATGTAAGTCGCATCTCGAAATGTATTCGTCTGATTCACTTAAAATTCGAATAGACCATAGTTGATAACATTTTCTATCGTATTACTGAATGATTCTTCGACATGTTTATCCATTTGTTAATAAAAAATGATTAAAATTATTTTTTTGTTATCGAAAAATGAACTTTTTTTCTACAGCTTGCCATTTTAGTAATGTTCAAAGTTTCAATAAAGTTTTTGGTCATAGTGAAAGTTTTATTATAATACTAACACTCCATTATATATTTTTATTTCAGACTACCCTAGTTGCCAGAACCACCTTCAACGATTGGCCATGCAGCAACGGTGGCACTTCATTTGCAAAATCATAACTTCATTGTTTATTAATATTTATCAACAAAAATGTACTTACACTTAGCACGAGTATGTATTCATTTTATGTAAAATCCTGACCTCGTCATCTCAATACTCTTATCAGAAAGAAATATTAAAAATCAACCTGTTTTGTAACCCGCAAGCTTCTGCAGACAATATGCAGGATTTAAAAAAATGTCACCAGCAATCTAATAATCATATACGTGCTCATATTACTTCAATTGTAATAATTTATTCCCAGCGAATTAAATCCGGATTCGACGCGTATAGCGTCCCAGGTTCAGATTCTATTCGATCAAAGACATTTATTTCTACCGTTGAGTATCTCAAAAAAAAAATCTCCGAACTACCTAGCGCCTTCTTTCAGTCATAAATAATGCTTCTATTTTTCCCTCGATGTCACCGAAGCTATTGGCCATAGATCATAAATGGAGAGGTACAGAGTTTGTTCCGGCGTGTATCTTTCGCCGACGTGACTGAAACATTCATTTCCAATGTATGTATTCCTGATCCATCAGCATAGCTTTTTTGTTTGCTTAATAAATCACGTGGCGTACACGCACGTATTGAAGATACTGATCTCCGAGTGTTTTGACGCGCGTCGAGGTGCGACGATAAGGGAGCCGAAGAGAATTGCGTTCCTCTTTTTTGATCCTATCCTATATTGAGGAAAATGGCTAGCGCAGTGATAAGGCATCTCTCTCTCTCTCTCTCTCCCTCTCTCTCTCTCTCTCTTTCTCTCTCACTCTGTCTGTCTTTCTCATAGAAAACTTTTTACATTGGAAAAATACATCGACTATCGAGAATGAGCGATAACTTTGCGATGAAATACGACGGCAAGATATTCAGCTTTTTTAATGTACTCGACAGTTTGATCCGTGAATTTATGGGTGCAAGGACGCACACGTCCCAAATTATTATATATATATATATATATATATATATATATATGCGTAAATGTTGTACAGCTCAGTGTGTGTGTCTCGGGCTTTTCGGTTCGATACTTTTATCCCTCCCATTCGTATGATACACGTCACTATCTGCATGCATTTATAAAAGCCGCGAATAAAAGTGGGCCTCGCGAGTATTCTTTGGGAATAAACGACCGCGCGGCCCGAGAAAACCCGATAAACACAAATTATGTGCGCTTATATCCGCGCGCGCGAGCAATGTCTTTCCGGCAGGGCCAATAAATTTGAAAGCCTCCTATGTGCCCTCGCCGCTTTCAGCTAGCGAGATATTCAGCCGTGCTTGTGCGCAAGCGTATCATCAGTGCACGCACGTATATGTATACTTTCAAAGAAGAGGATTGGAGAAAGACGAGGAAAAGTGGCTGGAGTCGCCCCGGGGTGTTGGATGATTCTAATTTATTCTTGATTAGCGCGTTAATCCTGGCCGGTTCTGACTCATTGACTTCTCGGAAGCTTTTATTAGCCTCTCCGAGGAGCAGAGAGCTCCCCGCGTGCCTCCTCCCTGCGCCGTAACTTATATTTACGATTATTAATGGCGACAGATTTATCGAACGGTACAACATATTTGTATACATATACGTACAAAGTCCGACAAGCGCGTTCGTATATATATATATATATATATATATATATATATAAATATATATATATATATAGTTGGGCGTATATAAATTCGTGAAGGAAGAAATACACGAGTTTTGTAACCGTATATTCAATTACGACTGCGTCTGTGTAAGGTGGTAAGGCAAAATCAACCTGTGGTTTTTACGATCTTGTCGCATTTGAATAAAAATTTGGTGGACATCAATCCCGGGACTCGTATGATTATAGACACCATAAATGACACTGTTCGAAAATGAAAAGTTCATTATTTTTTTAGTGCCCGAAGCCGATTGAGTTATTGGAAAGTGGTCGAATTAGAATCTCGAATGAAAAAATCCAACACTTTTTAAGCCTCTGAAAGACCGCGCTTATTGAGACGAGTATATTCGAAAGAAATTTCGAGAGGATAAGAGATTCGGTAAATATTATAAATTATAGAAATTTTGTAAAATTTAGAATTCGTTCCATTCAAACTCTTAATTTTTATTTTACAGATCAATGAAGCTAATGACGATGAAGAGGTTAAGAATCTTAACTTTTTATAAAAAGCCAATTATGATTAAAGTCGGAAATCTTGTTTCTCCCCAGCAACAAAATACAATTGTTTCCTCATAGAATAATTTTTAATGATTTTTTTTTCGTTAAATAAAATACACGGTGCGTGTAATATATGGCACACTTTAGCTTCGAGTGCTCCGACATTGCTACGTTCCTAATTGAAAAGACATTCCAAACTGACAATGAACAAGCCCGAGAAAGGAGAAACGGTTTGATCAAGTGACGATAGTATTCGAAGAACCCCTTGCCTCTATTAATTACCATCTTTTGTGGGGCATCAATAACCGCATGTGTGTGTCGAGTGCGTCATTGATTGATAGAATACCATTGCATGATGGATGTAAGATAAAGGACTTCGACGTATATTTCGTGGCGACTTCGTATTCTTGTATGCTCTACTTGAGTCACCGACGTTATACGTTTTGAAGACGGTCGATAAAAAATTCCAAAGCCACATGTGTATGAATAAAATATTCATGGCACAGTCAGGGAGACTGCGGTATCCGTTTCTATGAAGAACCATAGAAATGGTCATTTCAAAGGCACGATGGCCATTCATAACGAGAAGCTGTGAATACGGACAAAATATATGGAAAAGTAATAACCCATCAGCATTTGAATCATTAACCTTATTTTTGTGAAATTCTCGAATAAATTTACATCGATAAATATATTTTTCTACGATTAAGCACTCGTGTATTTTCGTAATACCGCTAGGGAGATCTATAAAGGGAATTGATACGAAATCATTTATCAGAAGTCTAGACCGAGTCGTTAGTAAAATTTGAACGTGAAGCAAGCTCCGTATATCTGATGGATGCTAATCACAATGGTTGCTTGATAATCTTGATTAAAATCGATCGTACTCGGAAAACACGTGATTTTCTTGAAACTTTCCGATACTCATTGATTGAGGTATACACAACGAATCAGTGCAATATTCTGATTAACGTATCATTCGTATCGAAATACGGCGCCACGTCGGTAATTTTTGCGAAGTCGACATTTCTTAGAAGATCTTGAATGATATTCGTGCGATCCGTGAAGATAAAAAATGCAAATTAGCTTATCAAACAGCAAGATCACAGGTATCTGTAAATCGTCGTGACTTTGAAGTGTACGATGATCGCGGACAGTTGATAAATTGTTTACAGAAATCACTGGTCGAGAGTATTTGTGCGCAAAGATAAACTTTGTATTTCTCGTTAATGACTCGTCACGCGGCAAGCGATAAGAGAGAGAGAGAGAGACAGATACTACGTGTTGGATCTTCTGCCGCGCAAGGAAATTGAGTGATGACGTCCAGACAAAGAGGCAGAGAGGGGGGGGGGGGAGGAGAGAACGTAAGAGAAGAAGGGTACCAAAAGAGATTTCGCTGTTTCGCAATCGAGTCATAAAGTTGACTACCGTTTCTCTCTCGATATCACTATCGTGTCGTCGTGACAGTCATCGGGGCAAGAAGTATAAATTCTTACATGCACATATACACGGGATCTGGGCGTGCAGATGTGTATGCCGTTTCGTACATACACCGCGAGCAAAATACATTAATCGCTCTTATCCGTTTGAACAAAATGTCAGAGTGCCAGTTGATAATGCGAGAGAGATAAATCAAATGCGCTGAAAAGATGACGGTGATAAATGTAAACACGTCTGCCGGAGGCAGCCAGAAGATAGTTACTAAGATACCCGAGGTCGGGAACATCAGAGAGTAAGAGAGAGAAAGAGTGAGCGAGAGAGACGAAGAGTGAAAGAGAAAGAGAGAGAGAGAGAGAGAGAGAGAGAGAGAGAGAGATGCGTGCGCTTTAGCCATAGAGCGGTGGCGACGCACGGCGGTGGCGTCGGGTCATGACTGATGGCGATGTCATGAGATGTGGTATCATAATAATTCATGAGAGAGCCTTGGCCCAGCTTAATCGTTGATTAATGAAAGAACACACTCGTTTCGATCCTCCTTTTTTCTTCTTCTTGTTCTTCCGCTATCTCTCATTCGCCCGTTCGTCTTTCGGCTGTTCGCCCAAAGCGAAATATCGGACATGTGTTCGTTAGGGCAATAGACCCAATTAATGATGAGCCGATGGCAGGGTAGAAGGAGCGAGACGCCACGCAGTGAGATGGCAAAACGGCGTTGGAGCCAGCGTCGAGTCCACAACTCATCGAAGACTCGTGAAATTTCTTGACCCCCTGGTGTGCTTCTCCACACATTACCTGTTTGTCGAATACCACACAGTCGAGTACGGAATCAACGGATCGAATGAAAATTGTTATCATGACGAAGCAGTTGAAGAAGAATAACCAACGCGAAAATACGAGAAGGTATAAAGTAGAATACTGGAAACAATCGTTTGATCGTCATGCTACCTCAAAGACCACTAACGGATTCGAACCTATGAATTCTGGTAGGAGAATAAAAGAACCTTAAAACATCTTTTATCTCCTGCATCTTCTTTTCTTTCAAATGAACGAACTTTATCACTGCGCGATACTCGGTTTTCTCCATCATTGACAAACAACGTCAGCTGGCAACTTTGGAAGAGTGCCGTAGACAAAGTAATGATCAGAATGGCTTGACATTTTTAAGATTTACATATATCAAGATCATCTATCGGGTGACAAAAGCAATTTTGTCTACAATTACTTTTTGTTGATAAGGCCGGAAACTTTTCAAATGTCCCTCGTATCTTGATTTCGAGTAGGTCCTATGCGCACAGACTAATCGCTGTTATCAACTACAGAATTAATCGAATCATACGGTAATGACTATTTTTTTTCAATATAATTTTATTCCTCGAAATATCCGGAACACGTTGTTCACGTTCATCTAATTGCAGAATTCGAATAGATACGAGTAAACGACGCACGTGACGGCTTCCCCCCCCCCCCCCCTCCCAAGAATTCATGCCAAATCTGGCGACTTTGGCTTCGATCATTTAGGCTAGAAGGCCGTTGAGCTTGTTTGGGTTTCTCAACACACACCCTGTCTGCATTATCTGTAACATATAAAAAAGATTTATCAGCGATCTAACGATCAAATACACGCTTTTACTACGTTGATCGAAGGAACTTTGGTGAGCAATTGGAACCGTACCGAGACAAGTTTATTTCAATCGCCCAACCGACTTCATCTAGAAGTCCGCGTGTCCGATTGTTCCTCAGGCTATTTCTCCTTCAATCAGGAAGCCAGGAATTGCCTCGAATTAAACAACTCTACGATCTCAGTTGTACACGAAGAAAACGATTGAGAGAGTGAAACGGAACGTGCGAGCATAAATTGGTCGTCAAGATTTGACTGAAAATCCCTGGAGACTTACCCCCGAGGAGTTCGCCTACGTTGAATAAGTCATGCAAGCCCTTCATGATCATGATTCGATGTCATAGTTGGGCGTGCATGCATCTGCCACCTATACTAATGAAAATGAGCCTGCCTGCAGTGGCGTGCACACGCACACACACACACACACACACACACACATCTCTATATATATATTACCTGCAGGTGTGGTGATGTAGGCACAGGAACATTTGCAAGAGGGCACTAGACAGAGACAGCAACAGGGAGAGAGACAGAGAGAGGGAGAGAGAGAGAGAGAGAGAAAGAGAACGAGCAAAACGGGTAGGGGCCTCTGCGTGCCTGACGGTAATCACGCTCCAGGATAAAGTTATTCCGGGGCATAAATAACCGGCATGTCTGGAATAAGGCATTAATTTATGTTATTTATCGCCCATTACGCCGCAAAGAAACACTCGCGCTTGGGAAATAATGTATCATTCACCACACGCGTTCGCGGACGAACGAACGAGAGTTGCACCTACATACTGTTCACTGCATACGTGTATATATGTCTGCAATGCCTTCTGCTAACGGCGCAATTCGAAGCCACGGAATCGGGAGTGATTTGGAATGCCGGCAACGAACTTGTACTACTATACGTTTATCGTGTTAGCCGTCTCTGTACACACACACATATATATATATATATATATATATATAACATAGCAAATAAATGCTATATAACACGCTATATACAACCGTATAAGCGAGATAATGTTTCTTGTTCGAACATAAAGTGCAACCGAGCCACCAGAGACGACGAGGACGACGAGGAGGAGAAGATCGCGAGAGATCGGGATGCCAAACTCTCGGGGTTTGCGCAACTCCCGAGACTTCATTTCTCTTCGGGGAATAAAGCAAACCATATAGACGATCAGGTCTTTCAGGCGCAAAACGTCCATTCGATCGCGCACGCTTGCCAATGTTGCCGACAGCCGAAGGTAAATACTTTGCCGGTTACATATATACTTGTAAACGACAAACGTTCCGTATCGGAGCAACCTGATTACCAGCGTATCCTTATAACAGACTCGATACAAATGTTTCCAGTCACGTAGGCGCTAAAACTTCGCGGATGCTGACTTATATGTGAGCAGAGGCGCGTATCGTCTCTCCCTCGAGCCCCGAGATCTCGCTCTCCAGCTCTCTCTCTCTCTCTCTCTCTCTCTCTCTCTCTCTTTGTCTCTCTCTTTTAGTTCTCTGTCTACCCGTCAATTAACGAGAACACGACTTTTGGTAAACGACGAAGGCTCCGCGTTTGACGGGTTTGCTCTTTCCTTTCGATACGACACGACACTCATATGTTACCTGCGTAGTGTTGTTTTTTTTTCTTTTTCTTCGTTTTCGTTGTATGTGTGTGGAATATACGTGCCAGAAACTTGATCAACTTCTGGGGCAAACTAATTGAATCGATGACGTGCAGACGGCTCTGCGGGTCGGAGATGTGCGGAGCATGTGACCTCGTTATACTTCATCTTCTTCTTTGTCACTCTCAGTCCGCGTTTACCTTTTTGCCAGCGCACCAATCGCTGACGGAATAGTTCGATGTGACTCATGTGTCATGTTGGTCCAAAGATCTATTCTGTTCACTAGACGCGTCTTCGCTTACTCGAAACTTTCTAGCCAGCTCTGTCGTGGTGGATATCCCTTGGTCGTTGAAAAGAAATCGCGTAGGGTAGAATTATTTGAATTTTTCAGCCAGAATAATCGTGCAATTATCGTTGAAACTTCGTACTGGTACGAATTATTGCGCAACATCGGAACGCACACTGTCACGACGTCAAACGAAGACGCCGTTCTCGTGGCTATCAAAATGTATGTCATCCTTCGAAAATGAAGAAACAGCTTTCGGTACGTATCACTCAAGAATACAATTGTATAATACTGAAGATTACAGAGCCTCGTGTGACCGAAATAAGGCAATTCCGGTGTAGTTGGCTATAAGAGAGAGATGGCCAATAGAAATATTTCATAGAACCACTTACTAGGTGTTGCCTATTACTGCTTAACGGGTTACACCACCCTGAGAGGCGAGAATAAGACTCGGTATTCATGAATATTTTGTAGCTAAACTAATGCATATTTTTATTTCTATCTTTACACTCTTTTAGTACATGTTTTCAGCTTCTTAAATGTATTTTTTAAATCTACAAATATTGATAATTAGCAGAGATCCACGCCTCCGCGCGCGTCAAGTTTTTTTTCCACCTTCAATCTGCGGGAACCCTAATGGCCTCACGGTTCATCTGAAACATAAAAGAATGAAAATATTTTGTTGAGTTAGGTTAAATACACGGCGCTACATAGGATTTTCTAAAAAAAAAACGAAAATGGATTTTTGGTATCACGCAGAAATTTATGTTTGTTTTTCACATAAAGTTTCTACTTAAATACATTGATTAAACACAAACGGTTAACATTAGAAAAAAATCCTACGTACGGATTGAGATAATTATGTTACAAATGTGTGGTATAAATTTCAAGTCAATCGGAATAGCTGTTGTTGAGATCTTTCCCGCAAATCCGAAAAATGACGTTTCGAGAAAAACGCGTTTAAAGTTTTGACGCGGCTTCAACAGTAAAAAAACATTGAAAATTTGTGAAATACCTTGTTGTATAGTTAATCGGTAATTCCTGCTCCATACTGGGGTTTCTTCGTCAGCAAGTTGCTGGTCCTCGTGAGATAATCTTGACCATCTCTAAGCTGTTCTAGCCTCTTTTGTAGTTTCTTGCACGCATTTTTCAACAAGCGATATACGGTGTTCGTCTTCGTCAATACACATGTGATAACAATTACTTCCGATGGTTATGTATAATACGTGTAATATTAATAAAATATTACTATAGCCATAATTATATAAATACATGTAGCGATGTAAGTAGCTATTTCAACTACTTTCGTACCACTGAAACTTATTTTCAGTGCGATTTTTCATATCACAACGTTTACGCTTTCTTTACAGTTTTGATTATATCCTCCTAAACCTCCAATTGACAGTGGAATCGGACCTTCCAAGAAGACATCTATGCTCGGGTACTAGTTTCATAGAAGCGAAGGGTGAATCTAAGGGAGCGCTGCACAGTGCGGTAGAAAAAAATTAATATCTTTGTTAATATTATAGGTGCAGACTTCGCATTCGGCTTAAAATTTTCTTTAAAATTCAAACCATGAGAAAAAAATTAAAGCAAAAAATCGATTTTTCGAAAAGTTCAGGGTGGTGTACCCCTTCATTCGTTGCACGTCGTGCGCAGGTGTAAGTGTACGAGCAAAAATCTGGCGAAAAAAATTACAAAGGAAAATCCTTCTTAATTGTTTTGCCGGCTGCTAAATTGTTTGTTCAAAGGGTTCATGTTTTACATTGTAGTGAAGTTATTTTGTAAAAAATAATTGTTATTCTTGTGTTTTTTGAATAGTTCACGACCAGTGCTTTGTTGGAACCTCAAGATTTCGCATGTATTTTTTTCTACCTGTTTACATTTTACATGTGACCATCTTTCTCGAAAGATTAGGAGAAATGGCCACGTGCAGTCGGTGTATGATTGCCATACTATTATTTGTGATATATTCGAATAATTAATTTTTTCTACATTTGTCTTAGATGCCTAATAAGTACAATAAAAAAAAGCAATTGCTTTGCGAACGAACTGGAGTGAAGAATCATTTCACAGCTATTAGTGCTGTGAAGAATAATGGATCGTCGGTTCGTGCGGCCGCTAGGACGCTTATAAACGGGCTAAGCAAGTTGGCACACTATTAATATCTGACGGACATATTAAGTTAGAAAAATGTAAAGAAGAGTCGAAAGAATTGAAAGACCAAAAAACGATTGCCAGTGAAATAACAAAAGGAAACCAGATTGGGCCTAGCCAGTCAGAAAAAATGACAACAACGAAACATACTGCTAGAAAAAGAAAAGCAATTAGAAGGATATCTGAGAGTAGTGACGAAGATGAAGAACAATTATTATGTTATTTATAAGATGAAGATGTGAGTAAAGAAGCGAATAACTGTGTTGGTTGCGGAGGAAATTATTATGAATCCCGTCTCATCGAATACTGGCTTCAGTGCATGGCGTGCCGACTTTGGGTACACGAAAATTGAACTAAAATCGATGATACGTGTTTCAGATGTGACCAGAAGAAAAAACAATTAAGAATCGAAACAGAAAACCAAAGAGAAAATCAAGAGTAGAATTAAATACTAGCCATCTCTCCTCTACTTCTATGGCCATTACACCCGGATGCTCTGGGAGAGATGGCCAATTGTATTTTTAAAAAAGCACTAACTTTAAGGTTGATCTCATAAGAATTTGTTTTATTTTTGTAAATTATCTTAAATTAAATATTCAAAGTCTAATTACAAATAGAGATAAGTAATGAAGCGTCTGTACATTTATTTGAACGGATCCTTGAAAATACTGTAACCAACTACCCCTATTAGCAAAAAAGAATAATATTAATATTAATATATTGTAAGGATATATAATGGGATATATGATAAATATATAATAAGGATTAATATTAATTTTTTGAATATGCTACGAAGCAGCAGCAACAAATTAACAATTTAGGCACAGAGATTTAAGCAAGTCTCCCTTACCTTTGATATCTATTGCTCGTCAACTTGATCGTTGCCCAATTTTTACCGATACAGCAGCGAAAGAAGTTCCCTAAAACCGTCTATGAGCCACGAATCTTCTTGGATACCATCCCCATGAAGCATCGCCGAACCTCAAGGGAATGGCGGTTGTCGGTTACCCAACGCTAATTGTGCATTGAGCGAAGCAATTTGCAGGCCTTACCGCAGAACAACTCTCGCCTCGTCCTATACACCCGGGTGGGATCGCTTCGCATTGGTGGTTCCGACGAGATTTACAGCCCGTTTCGCCGTTACCAAACCGCGGGGCAACAAGGCTGCAGCGAAAGCGTCCCACCTACGTGGCGAGCCGAAGACAGGAAACCTGAAACGATCGAGTACAAAATCGGAAAAGAGAGAAACGCTAGTGAATCTTTTTCGTCGGGAGTGATCGCCGAACGACGTCGAGGCCCAATTCGCAGCTTTCGGAATAGAACGAGAAACAGGGCGAGGGAGAGAGAGAAAGAGAGAGAGAGAGAGAGAGAGAGAGAGAGAGAGGTAGGGTGAGGGTGAATACCAGAGGCGTTCGGTACACCGTACTGCAGATTGTAGGGGCGCAAAGTGCTGGAGTGAGCAGAGTGTAACTTTCGACTCTGCAGGCAGGCCCATATTTCAAGGGAAGAACGCCCGGCGGAACCAAGATTGAGGTTGCGAAGACTACGGAGGCTGCTGACCGCGCTGGCGTGCGCGCGCGTGATCGCGGTGAAGATAAATTTGTTCCGCAATTGAGACGGGCGTACTGCAGTAAATCTTGCTCTATTAGGTATATATTCTCTTTTTCCCCGCCGACTCCAGCCCTCTTTATTCCGCTTCTTCTTCCTTTCCTTTATTCCTCCACCATCGCGGTACACCACTATTTCTACTACTTCCCGACTCAACTTGCCACTATTACATACTCTCTTGTCGTCTTCCATCGTTCTCTCTCACTCTCTTCTTCTTTTCTACTTTCTCGCTAGCTTTCTTTACGCCTGGACGAACTGCACCACAGGTATAAAACTATAAATCGCAAAACGAGAAAGAGGAAGAAGTTGCCGGGCACCTTTGCAACCTGGGTTTCAGGGGTGAGAAAGTCTATGCCGTTGTTACTCCGCTTTCCAGATCGGTTGGTGAGAAGACGCTCGTCGACGGGTAACACATACACACATATATATATAGACGTGCCCAAGCAACATTCAATTTATCGAGTGTGTAAACCGTAGTGACTTGGAGTAGATCGGAAGCCGGGCAATTTTACGCTGAATATTGTGGCTGATGAAAAAGAGACGATGAGCGGTCTGTGGTGAAAGGTCGAACGGGCAGGTCTGATGGGAACTTATGAAGGGATACTGGATCTCGTAGCCTCGGGATGCTTATTGTTCTTCGGAATTCTTCCAGACTAGCTTCTAACCGCGGCTTTGATCACTTGTACGTCAGAAATTTGGTTCGTGTGTGTGTCGGAAATGGACTTTGGTCATATCGTATTCAGTTTTATCATGAAAAACATGTTTTTTATATGTTTGAAAAAAATATCGTGGTCTATACTTTAATAGAATCTCGTATTTGTATCACCAGAGAAAAATCATAAGAAACTGAGCCCCACCTTAATGGTCAGAAAAATAGGTATAAAAATAAAAAAACATTTTTGACGCTACCATTAAATATATAAAACAACTTTTATTTTTCACAAATACATTATAGTTGTATGAACAAACTTAATAAAAATTGAATAAAAAAATGTTTAAATGACGGAAATATAAGTCGTTTAGTAGAACCTTCTTTTCAAACTGGTGGACAAAATATCTTGAGATGTACTCAATCGATTTTGATGCAATTTATACTACATAATCTTTATAATATTATGTGGAATGTGGCATAGGATTTTTTTTGTATTGGACGCCGCGTTTATTTTTTTTTATTAATTTTTAAACCTGAACATTTTGTTAAATGTCATTTTTTTTTCAAACAGCTGTCATTTCTAAATAAAAATGAAAAAAATGTTTTCCCTATGCAACACTTTATCTATTACCTTTCTTTACGAGAAATTTTTTTATTTTTCATTTTTCGGACGATGCCTGACAGAGAAAAAAAATCTACTATCGCCAAGATTTAAAAAAGAGGGTCCTATTAGACCATTTATATCTCCGTCGTTTTTTTTATTCGTTCTTTCTAAATTTGTTCATAAAACTATAATGAGTTTGTGAAAAATAAAAATTACTTTGTATATTTAATAGTCGCGTAAAAAAGGACAATTATTTTTATACCTATTTTTTCGAGCACCAAGGTGGGGTAACGCCTTAAAGCGATCGGAAATATTTTGCATTGAGTATCTACTGGAGATATTTCTCAGAAATGCTAAAGGCTATTGCGTATCCCGCTCCTTTCGAAAGAAAAGCATTTTCTCTCAGCTTCTATCAGACGTATTCAGATGAAACAAAGTGGCAGAAAATGCTGGGACTGTTTATTTTCATACACCAAAGACTCGGGAAAAAAGCTTTAGCCGTTTTCCCGCAAATTGCACTCAACCAGACAGATACAATTTTCAAAATGGATATCACCTCATCCTGAATATACGGAGGGAAATTGCTAACGATAAGCCTAAACATAGCCAAACAAAGCCAAGTGATGAAGCAATAAACGTTGCAAAGCAAGAACAGTTCCAAAGAAAGAACTTAATGGTTGATCCTTCAAGTGCGATCACAGCGCAATAGAAATAATTCATCAAAGACATGCAAAATGAATGGTGGCTTTTGGATTGACGAGATAACTACCAGGATCTCATACTCCCTTATATGTCAGATCTAATCAATGTGGATTGTTGAATTTCCATCTGGAAGCCGTGCCAAAGTTTTTCAGCCGTTGATCTATGTGCCCTGAAGGTAGTTATGAGCTTCGAGGCGACAGTTCGGTCTCGGACTTTACGACAGACCCGTTGACCGCCGAAGAGACCCGATGGACGACAAACTGGCAAAACGAAGAGAAACCTCTTAAAGAGAAAGAGCCATCTTCGAGTGTTGATTCACTGCCCACAAGTCAGAGCGAGATAAATAGGAAGGGCCAATTTATAACGCGGTTTCTCGTCCCATTGTTCGCAAAACCGAACGTGCACAGAACTCAGACAATAGGCGGGACGAAATAGCATCACCAGACAGAGAGAGAGAGAGAGAGAGAGAGAGAGAGAGAGAGAGAGAGAGAGAGAGCGAGAGAGAGGTTGCAGAAGGACATTCAAGAACGCAGAGTCGTACCCGACGAGTAGGAAAGTCGAATATTTAGAGTGTTTAGACAAGCTGTCAGCCGCGCGACAATGGAAAAATAGAGGCTTTACGGGGGCCAATAAATATAGCGAGAGAGCAGGGGGCCTCGAACGAGAGAACACGGGGAACCCCACTTTCATCTCCAACACGCACATTTTAAGGCCGCGGTAATGTCAGAACCTCTCCGTGTGCCAGCGGTTCAAGAGAAGAAAGAGAAAAAAACACGGGGGGTCGGCAGTGTGTTCAGGTACCTAGGGGTTACCGGCGTGGTTAATTTAATCGAGACCGGTACGACCCATATTTTACTCGTTTTGCTCTTCATCGAGTGTGCGGAACAACGAGATACACCGCGAGCCCCCTTTCCCCCGGCAATTCAGACATCGAACCAAACGTAGGCCATGACTATCTTCCTCACATTGGTCGTCAATTTTATACGGTCTTCAAAGTGAAAGTTACCGATGGACGCTTTTTGGGGCATAAAAACGTGACAAATATCTTTTTGTCAACAAAATGGTCGAGCCATTTGATGGCACATCGAATGACTCGACCATTTTGACTGCTTGTTAAAAAAATCGACTCCCAAGGGCAGCACTGTATGTTATTCATAGTCATCACATATTTGATAAGAATCTCTTACGTTTTATTTATTACTCTCTCGCGGTGTTATTAACTGCTTGACTTGACTGCTTGATTAGGATCGCCCCATCACAGAATGGTAGGTTCTGCGCGAACGCGCAAGATCCAATCGCAGATTTTTTAAGAAGTCCCCGTATTCTGACAACTCAACAATCGAACCAACTAAACGTAGGTCGTAACTATCTTCGTAACATTGGCCGTCAATACAATACGGTCTTGAAAGTGGAAGTTATCAATATACACTTTTCCAGACATGATAACGTGACAAATGTTTTTTTCTCAACAAAATTGCCGGGCCATTTGCCGAGCCATCAAATGGCTCGTTCTCTAACAACTCAAACATCGAGCCAACCGAACGTAGGTCGTGACTATCTTCCTCACATTGGTCGTCAATTTCTATACGGTCTTGAAAGTGAAAGTTACCAATGGACGCTTTTTCAGCCATGACAACGTGACAAATGTCTTTTTCTCAACAAAATGGCCGGGCCATTTGCCGAGCCATTGAATGGCTCGAGCTTGGACTGCTAATTTAAAAAATCAACTCAAAGTACAGTAAAGTACGTTATTCATAGTCATCATAGATTTAATAAGAACTCTTACGTTTCATCAGAGTTTTATCGATGCCACTTTCGCAGTGTTATTAAAATACTTGATTGCTTAGTTAGTTTAGGCCTCATCAAGAAATACCTTGATAATTACTATATGCGGGAACACGAGATGTGCAGCCGGGCATCTCCGAAGAAATCGTAAAATGAAAATGTTAGGCTCGAACAAACAACGCGAAGATTATTGCCCGTATACATTAAGTGTTGTAAAGATGGCGCGGCAAGGTTTTTCCTCGGTTATTGTCCCACTGGGCCTTATTGCGGTCGGGGGATAGTAAAGGTTGCTTTCATCTTGGTGTTATAAAACACCTATATCGTGTTTATATCCTGCCTCGCCTTGCTTCTTTGCGATTCTTAGTTCATTTATAGCCGACCGCTTTAACCGTTACGGGACGAACTGGATTACCTTCGCTCCAGTGGGCTCGCGCGCACAGTGCGCCGTGAGCTTACCTTGAATGATTTAACCACGCGGAGAGAGAGAGAGAGAGAGAGAGAGAGAGAGAGAACGGCTATAAGGTTGATTACGGTTGTGATGTTCTCGCGAATCGCAAAACACCCGGCGTACCTTTTTTCCCCTCTATAATTATCATCGTACACGCCGATCAACATTTTTCTCTCGTATACGTTGATCAATTATGTGTGTCACTGCATACATTGCGATCCTTCATTTCTAACTGAAAAACTTCTCGGATCCCTGTGATTTAATTGAGTTTTATGCTGCTGTATTGCTATTTCTTCGGTTCAATAAGTCTTCGAGGAATTTGAACTTGTTTCGTTTCATAGCTTGGCCCCATTCCACCGCCTTAAAAATGCATGGAAGATGCAATTCCAGACAAGAGTAGCCAAAAATTGAAATTGTCAGATATGTCCTTGGCGCAAAGCAAAATCAGTCGTAATTAGAATAATATGCAGATCAAGCCGAAAAATTTCTAGTCCTTTCAGTTTCTGTTCGTCACGACCGCTCGATCGGTATTTGATAATGTTTAATTTTGTTAGGGTTCTTCAAGAGGTCCGTGAATGTATCTCTAATTTTGCACACCGGCTTGGAAAAAATCAAGTAATGATGAACTCACTAAAAGTCTCATACAGCTCGAAATAAAATTCGATAAAAACTTGTGTTTTCTCATAATAACAAGCTTTCTTAACTTTTGCTTCTTCGTGGGGCATCCTGGAAGCGTGAATACAATTTCAACGAACGATATGGCGGCTGCACGTCATTCGGAAAACAAAATTACCGTGTAAATTTAGCGTCCAATGCAGTCACTCCTGACAGTCTTAATTGCATCCACTTACCAAACATTTGAAACCACTTTGGTTATCGTTTATTTTTGCCAAAGCCCCTTCAACTTCACTCTAATTATAAATTTACTGAAGTTTCAATAATGGCAGAGGGTAAAAACAGGTAAATTGGTGCTTTAGCCTTTTTTCCGCAGTAATTAACCGGCATTATTCACGATTGCTCGCTAATTGTGTCTTGACGCAAACACGTCATTGATGCGAGCAAACGGCGTAACGTCAATCATCGGATCGTGGTAGCGCGCATGTAAGATATGCAAATGACCTCGTTTCACGACAATTTCGCGCGCAATTTATACGCGCAGAAAATGTAACTAGTGATAAAACCGGGCCGGAATGTACGATGGTGATGTATGAAAGATAATTGGTGCGATCAAGTATCGCCAGCCCAACTCGTATGAGCTTCTGATTCCTGCGAATTATCTAGCATGCTAAAAGCGGGCACCAAATATTTTTACGGCACGTCATAACGAAACCCTGAAAAAAAGTGTAGTCACCCGTGTAGATCCTACCACAACCCTATAGGGATTTTATAGGGACTCCGCACGTAGGTAGTCCACACTGGAATCCAAGTGGTTTCCGCGCTATTTCCCAATTAACGTCTTTCAAGAATTTTTTATTTGTAATTCTTAATTAAAATTTGTTGGATCTCCGAAAAAAATATCCTTTCGTGATCCCGTGCACAAAGTTGTTGGGGAATCCCAAGATGCACCCACATCTCTATAGGGATTTGTTAGGGACACCGCGCATAGGCAGTTCACATTGGGATCCAATTGGATTCTGCACTTTTCCCCGATAAACGCCGTTTGGAATTTCTTACCACGTTCGATTTGAAAATATGTGAAAAATCACGAGTAAAAGCTCGGCGCGTTGAAACATAACCAGCATGCTTCGTGCGCGTGTACGTGTGTGGTGATATTATGTGAAAGTGCTGTAAAATAAATAAGAGACGATAATTACAGTGGATTGTAGCGATGTGATTCAATTCGATTTTTAATATATACTGTTTGAGGCGATTCATACTTTTTTAATATCTACTCATTTTGTATATCTATATTTTTTGTTCACAAAACACTACGTACAGAATACGATGGGATCCATCAAGAATAGTATCGGATTCTGTTCGATAATGTGAAAATCCTTGAGGATTCAAATTGGATTCTCACATTGGATTCCAATCGGGAATCCCAATTAGAATCCAATGTACAAGCATGACGTTGTAGTATAGGGATCCAACGTCATGGCCCAATGGATCCCTATCAGGAAGTAGGGACAAGTATAGAAATTCAATTGGTTCCCTACGATTATTTCTACACGGGAATCAACATCTAAAGTCGACCATCGTACCGAGCACTGTCGTCACGTCATTTCGATCATGTGAAATTGTCTTTGAGCGCGAATGTGGCGGAGTCGTAAGAACGTCGTCAGGATCAGCGATCGGCGATCTGTTCCCGTAATGACATATGCCCGGAGATCTGATGAGATACCTCTGCAGCTGTACAGCCTCGCAGTCTATTTGCTCAGGCAAATCAGCTGATACTAATGGCTCGGAGAGATCGTCAGCTCCGATTAAGCGACACGTTAATGTCATTAATAAGTCTGATAGCCTGACAGCATAATCGTTCGTACGGTAAAATGGAGAGATATAGACGGACGGGGAGAGAGAGAAGGAGGGAGGGAGAGAGAGAGAGAGAGAGAGAGAGAGAGAGAGAGAGAGGCAGAGAATGATGGTGGATAGGATATATGGAAGGTAATTAGCAGTAGCGGACGGTCACGTCCAATAGATATGAGAACAATGGAGCAGAGGCGTCGTGGAGAATGCCGGGTAGAGAGAATCAGGGTGAGAGAGAGAGAGAGAGAGTGTCTCTCCCCTATGGCGCGAGATTGCAAGTGAACCCGAACAGGCGGACAGGCGGCCTCCACTCTCTCGGACTCGCGATGGGCAAGTGAGTATGATGAATGAACGCTCACCGTAGTTCTGCTGCTGCTGCTGCCTGTCGAGCGGCCATTGCGCTGCCTCGATGATGGATGATCGCCATTCCTGTCCCTAATTATTTCATACTTTGCAATCAGAACGATAATCCATCCGCGAGAGCGAATTGCGTGGACTATACGAACATCGTCGCGTTCAGTCTATCTCTCTTTCTCTCTGGTCCACTCACCGTTCCTGCGAATTGTCATTGATAAATCACCGGTTATCAATGAAATGGGAGGGAGGACAAGAGAGGAGAGAGAGAGAGAGAGGGAGAGAGAGAGAATGACTGACAGAGGGTCCGATTACACGTGTGCTCGAATCTGCGCCTCGTCGCACCCTCTCACGTATCCATGACCTTTTCGTCATCCAACGCTGATGTATTGGATTGAAATCGATCTGTCAGGTTACCCCTGATACTCCGCTCTTTTATTTTTGGCAATGTCATTTTTTCCGATACATGATATTTCAAGGGTTTTTTTTATCATTACTTAATTTCAGATACAATTTATCGTACTGGCGATTTCGTTTCAATGAATTTGTTAAGATTTAATATGTGGTATTTGACACGTATCGCGAAGAAACTCATCGCTGATGCATTTTTATTTTCGATACACCTCTGCTCGGGTCAGACAACTTTTTCACTCTCGAAATGTCGAATTTATTATGCGACAGTATATTTGTTCGAAACTCATCGTCTCGAATGATTGATTTGTCCGTTTGAAAAACTTGCGCGTTCCTCGTGAGGTTAAAAAATTTCTGGTTCTCGATCGATCGTAATTCAAAAGTTTCTGGTATTGCACAACTTCGGAGACGACAAGAAAAAAAAGAGGAAAAATAAATAACGAGTAGGACTGCGGTCTCGTCCCGTCGTCGTATAATCTCTCTCCGAGCAGCTTGTCACGATACGCTTCTCTCGCTGTCTGCCTTTATCAGCCAGCGACATTCGTGTCTGTTGAACATACAGTCACGAACGTTTGGACGAAGAAGAAGAAAGATAGAGTAACGGGGGGAAAAAGAAGTAAGAAATTACGATACATATCATATATAAATTTGACGTTTTAATAATGCAACAATATTCAAACACACAGACATCAGACGCAGAGCCGAGAGATATCAAGTTTTATTACTTTCATCGCGCGTCTTTTGTAAATAGATACGTGTGTATAAGCGACGGGGCAAGAGGGGGTGGAATAAAACGACGTCCACAGCTGCACGATATAATCCAGTTGCGAGTTCGCATGGCGTGGATGGGAGTCGCTCGTTGAACGCGCTTCTTCCTCTTCTATTCGTGAAGTTGGTGGATTTACGAGCTGTGGCGTACTTTACGAGCGTTGCGTTGCTCAAGACTGACTGTATGGTTTCTATTTGCATGCACAGCGGTGACGAGTCGCTGTCTCGAGTGCAAGAGCTAACAACGTCTCCTATACGAAAACTTCTTTGCCTCTCGACCCTCGAGGCTGCAAAGAAATTTCATTCAATTCAGTTGATTGTTTTTTTTTTCGAGCTGCCGATATTGCCGACAAAGCTTGAAGGGTCGCGAGGCTTAACCCTGGAATCCTCAATGATTTTCCAATGAGGTCAAATAGCTGGAACGAAGCGATCATAATCGCATGGAGGAAAAGCCAGCTTACGAGTCGTGAAGAATAGCCGTGACGCTGCTAATTCTGTCCCGAGAAAAGGAACGATTAGCGAGGTCTGTGTTTATACAGATCCGATCTACAGGCCGGTGTATTTTTAGCGTCGCTGGTTTAGCTGGCTTCGAGGTGTGCTGCGGTGATCTACGCCCAGGTCTAGTTCGAACGCGAGAAAGTGGTTTCCGAGATTGATGCTGTTGGGCGGTCTTTCCGGCTACAAAATAATGGTATTTAGTTCCATATTGAACGTTCCACGTGGTATTAGTGGAAATTACTGAAGATGGGATGCTGGGAAACGCAAGGATCAACACCAAGGCCACGTCCGTCATGGCCCAGCGCATCCACCTTGGACAACGTAGGAAAGGAAGCCCTGTTCGAAGCAGGGCGAATGTATTTCGTGTGGCAATTTGGTGGATATGGAGGAAGAGGAAAGACGTTAACCGAGTGCCAACGGCGAAGACCAAAGTGTGCCGCCGTACAAACAATTCGAGGGGAGAAGAATCCAGGCGCTGCGTCTCTAATTGACGCCACCAAGATGATCGTCCAGCCTCTGTCTCTCTGCCCAAGCCATTCGCTTTCAAGTGTCTCAACTGGTAGCCTCATCTCATGTCGTTGAGATGAGTAGAGAGCCGCCGGCTTATTCTTCTTTATAGCATCATCCCCCTCTTCTCCTTCTGAGCTAAAACGCGCCCCCTTTAATAAATAGATACTTTCGGATGCCTCAAGTATTAAGGACAAACCCTCCACTATTATCTTACCCTGCTATACATCTTCGTTCTTCTTTCACCTAGCCATATTTTCACTTCTCTTCACATACAGGATGTCTGCGTTTACAACGGGCGGCTATCCAATTTTCTTCGAGGCGCCACCGTGGCGTATCGCCTCGTACCCTCGTCCGCAGTCCATTATGTGTAAGCCAACGATAGATTCTGTCCGTGGAAACGAGTCGAGCTGCCCTTCGGACTACGGCAACGTTCTAGAAGTGGAAGAAAAAAAGTTATCGGAAAAAATCTTGCTTAACGATCTACCAGTTAGCGTTGGAAACTGGAAAGACAGAGACCGGTTGCCAATATGGTGACTGCTCAGTCTCGGCCCTATAGTCAGCTACACTAACGCGTTTTTCAATGAGTCTGTGGTCTTGTTCGATCATGGTATCCAATTGGATATACAACCGTTTTTTGCACAACTTGTATAGGGAGACGGATTGAACTGGACATCCTTTGTTTCATCAGGTTGGATTTTCGTTGGGAACCAGGTTGAAGGAGTCTCCAGTCGAGAATACAACCGTTTGTTATACCACAATCAATACAAAAGACCGATCGTTTGAATTTAGTCTTATTTCATGACGAATCAGGGTGAATTAAAAATCCCTATTATTGAGAATCAGGTTGGATTAGAAAGATTTCACCAGGCTACAAACTCGATTAAAAATCAGGTTGAATTTGGGATACCTTATCACGTCCTGTTTAGAGATTGCTTTGCGTCATCAGGAATCGGATTAAGCTAGATATGACGACATGTCCCCGTGAAAATTGGATCCACTTATCAGCTTTTTCGCCCAATGAGGTTTACTGGAGGACATATTGTACAGATTCACGCCAATGTTATAAGCCCTGCTCGCATTTTCCGCAACCCTGTATCTCCACGAGATGGAGATCGTGAGTTTAGCGAATCGGTGATGCGAGCATACGCACACCCACACGTATGCCGTTTACTTCGGGTGTACGGGAACGGAAATGTACTAAATTCACCGTCGGGTTATGAGATGAGCTTGTGCATAAAATATAAGCGGAGTCGAGGAGAGCGCACAATGGTGAAGGGAATATATCGAACGTCGGGTTTATCGTATGTGGTCCAGCAGCTTGGTGAAGGCTGCTGCTGCTGCTGCGATGAATCGTACTACGGCTATATAACTTGGGCGGCTCCTGCCGCGTACACAGCGGTGCTTTGATGTCGGATGTTTACTTTATGGCAGCGGCGCGATTGTGACAGCGAGCGGAGACCTGTATGTGTATATATGGCACATACAAAAGGGTGTGAGAGACCATCGCGGTGGGAGAAGGGGAAGGTAGTCAGTCGAGGATACAGGGCGGCCCTTGTGACGTCATAAATGAGAGTCAACAGAGCTCTCGACGCGTCGACAAGACCCTTTCACCCTTGGCTCTGCCTTCGGGGCCCTTGGCCAGATACATCGCGCTCCACATCTCATCGTTTCCTTTTTTCTTTTCTCTTCTGCGGTCCTCTCGTATCCTGGCATGCACCAACGCGAGTCTTCCAAAGGGCGGTAAAGAAAGAAGGAAATATAAAAGTTGCGGATGACAGGGAGAAAGAGAAGGAAGAATCTCTCTCCCTCTCTCTCTCTCTCTGCGACAAAGGTTTACGAGCCGCCCCCTCCCACCTCTCATGCGTTCTTCTTTCACGGGCTTTATGCTCGTCGTGTGTCACGCGTCGTTACTGCCCGCGACGCCGTTATGAGACGTTTACGATAAGATACGTCGCACCTTTCGGCCCTCCCCTTGACAGCGAGCACAGATTTACAACTCTCCTTTTATCCCGTAACGTGTGCCATTACGTGTAATCTCTCCTTTTTCATCCTATACGCATGTTTATACGTGCGAGAGGGCCCATACGTGTCAAGCTTTCTCGCGCATGATTAACGATGCAATTTTTGAGGTTGAAAGGGCCCCGTAATGGACCGGAACACTGGAACCGAAGATTTTTGCAATTTCGACGCACTTTGTGTTCCACCGAAGTATTTTGCTTGTTGCGAATCTCAGAAGAGCAATCTGGCTTCTCCCTGAGAAGTCTGGAAGAACGAAGTAAGCACTTAAAAAAAATAATTGGGCATTTTATTTTGATGGCCAATAGACTTTTAGGCGTCAGATTGGAATGCAATTCCACCAACTGCTGAGTTTAAGGAGTTTCGGGACAATTGGTGAAGTGTTAATATTTGATTCCAATTTATACAATACATTTTTTCTCATATACTGAATGCATCTTGCACATTTTAAATCGATTGTGTAGATCTTTCCTATAAGATTTACAATTTAAAAAATCCTTTTTAACATGAGGAGACATTTTAACTGCCTACGCTCATCGCTGAATGACAGTTTTACGCACGGAACAGTGTGAAAAAATGTTTTAAATGTTATGAAAAACTGTCAAATTACTCAGTACATTATGACAAATTCGTCATCAGTGTCATAATGTTCAATGCTCTATGTTAAAAAGGGTACATTCAGTATATGACAAAGAATTTACTGTATAAATTTTAATCAAATGGTGGCATTTCGTTAAGTGTCCCAAAACTCCTTAATGCTATTTGAATGACGACATCCTTCAGTCGAAAGTTAAAAAGATAATACAATGACAAAGGTTGATCAATTTTGTTCACAAACTATTAATTATGATTATTATCGACATAGTTTAATTAACTTAAATTCATAGTTTCAGTATTCATTGAAGTATTTTTTAAAATTAAGTATACTATAATAAATGCTCAAATGAATAATGACATTTTTTTGTTTATCCAGTATATTTAATGAGTAATCCTACCATTTATAATTTACATACTGATATTAGTTGGTTATTATTATAATTATACTTTAATTAATACGTTTTATCATTATTATTATTATTAATGAACATTTAAAGGTAACTTATAAATTCACAGGATATTTCTACTTTGTCCTGTGAATTTATGAGTAGCCTCGTCGTTGAATGTTATCTCGACGAAATACATTTATTCTATTGAAATAAATCTTTCCCCGCTCGGTAAAAAATATTCAATGGTTGGGGCAAATAACGGGATCAAGACCGAATGGCTCGTAACGCAACCCCATAAATTTATCGTGATTCACTTGTAACATTAACGAATCCCGTTTTCGCAATTTATCGTGCCTACGTAATGTTGTTAATAAAATATCATACATGGATTAGGAAACGTCTGGGAACCGTAACTCGAGGTACGGTGCTCTTTTTTTCATATCAGATTTATTTTTCGTCGTTATACGCTACAATACACATATATCTTGAGTTAATGTTACACGCCCGCAGCCTGTGAAGTACACACGAGGGGCGTTTTTATCATCCGACACCGGATACTCAGCGACGAGTGAGTTTGCCGCGGCGAAAATAAAAGTTGATTCATTCGTTATATGGGCGAGTCTCTATGTACCCTGCACTCTCTCTCTCTCTCTCTCTCTCTCTCTTGCTTGCTTTCTCTCTTTCTGCGTGCACGACCGACTTTATGCCAGCAATAATCGTTTCGTTCGCTGTATTATATTATTAGTGCTCCTCGCCGCCTGTCTGCGTCCCGATGAATAGAAATTGGATCGTCTAAAATATATGGGGTGCGCCATAGATGAGTATATATATATATATATATATATATATATATATATATATATATTTCTATATGGTAGTGTGTGTATGCATTAAAAATGATGAAGAAAACGAGCAAAGATGCGTTGTCATTATCGTCGAACAGCCATTGTAAAAACCACGATAAATAGGGCTCGAATGTTTTACGATTGATTTTCAAAAGCCATCCCCGACGATCTTATATACATGTATATATATATATATATACACGCCAATTTCTCTTCTAGTAATTATACTGCATTCCCATGCACTTATTGTCCATTTTTTTTTCGACCGACACAACTGCTACAGCCAGGCCAATCGTAGTCTCCAATATATCAAGAATATTCAATTTAAAATACAATAGAATAGCATTAAAATTAGTACCTTCTCACCAGAATAGAATAGAATTAGAACCTTTTCACAAATTATCGAAATTTTAGCAACTTCAGTTTTTTTTAGCGGAACTTTATTGGCGTGCCGAGACTCTTCGACAAAAAACGAGTTTTTCTTTCGTTCTTTGGCAGCTGAACGTATCTGGCACTTGTGAGTGTTCGGTGCGTCTACAGTAGCGGCCATCGTACATAATAACCCTCGCCATTAAGCAAACACACGTAAGCGAGAAGAGAGAGGCGGGAGAGACAGGAGAGAGAGAGAGAGAGAGAGAGAGAGAGAGAGAGAGAGAGAGAACGAGAGAGGCTCAAACGTCGTCGTCGTAAAGCACACACTTGCTGTTTGCGATGTCAGTTAGCGCCGGGCGTTACTCTGTGTGCATAGAGGGAAACCTTGGCCTTAGGGCAAGTCGCGGAATAGTGCTCCGGAGAGGCGTAAATAAAATAGCCGCAATTTGCCCCTCATTTATATATATATGTGTGTGCGTGCGTGTGTGTGTGTGTGTGTGAGAGAGAGAGAGAGAGAGAGAGAGAGAGAGAGAGAGAGAGAGAGAGAGAGAGAGAGAGAGAGAGAGAGAGAGAGAGTGGGTGTGTGTGTGTGTGTGTGTGTGTGTGTGTGTGTGTGTGTGCGTGCGTGTGTGTGTGTGTGTGTGTGTGTGTGTCAACGTACCGGAGAGAAGAGATCGCCTTAACCACGCTAAGTGTTCTCCCAATCTGTGTGCGTTCCCCATTAGTGTCTTTCGAGAGGGGCTCAATCACGTCGGCGGATCCACCGCCGTAGCGTTCGGAAGCTCCTCGTCGCGGTGTTTGGTCCATCGAGTCTCATCACCGAGGCACGCGGTGGAAGGTCCTAAATAAGCAACGCCAATCCCGAAGCTTCGTCGTCCAACGACACGACAAACACGCAGTGCATATATGTGGACAAACGAAACGAGAAAACGAGCGGAGTATGAAAGAGGACGTCCCTCTTTCGACCGGCGTGGTTGCCCTCTCAAAAGAATATCTAGTCGCTTTGATTCGGTAGAGAGAGATAGAGAGAGAGAGTTGAATGTAATGCTCGAGGGCCGTGTCGTGTAGCCTGTTATCGGAGATCGGTAAAAATCTCGCTCCAACGACCGTTCAGTGATGGTCGAATTAAAAAAAATTCAAAAAAAGGATTTTTACGCCATATCCGTTACTTTAAGAGTTTTTTTTTGTTTCTTTCCATATTTATACTAGGGAAAAATCGGAACTTGTGCATGATGGGAGGGGAGGGGGCAACAAAAGGTCGTAATAAACGATTAATTAGTTCCAAATTATGATATGACGAATTAAAGAAAAAGTACAATTGGTGTGATATTGAAAAATTTCTATTTTGAGTTTTACATTTTTACTGTACAACTCACACTAATGTAACGCAAAAATTTAGGTATGCTTATCTTGGAAAAACGTTTTTCAGATTGGCTTGCAATGAAAATTTTATTCGTTTCACTTTACATTGTCATATTATTTTCCGAATCATTCTTTACGATTTTGCTTCCGCAAATACATTTATAGGTTATATATATTTTTTCTATTATTATTTATAAAAAAATCATTAAAACACCATCTACTTGCTCCTTCGGTCATAATCACGCGGATTATAAAAAAATGTTGGGTTTTTGCCAGTCTAAATTAGAGGTATTTAGGCTGCAAGTCCGGGAGCACCTCGCACAAAAAACACTTCAACTCACAAGACTTCGAGGCCCGCACTTTGTCAATATTTTGTTTTATTATACAAATACGCTTTAAGATGCGTTCAATAAAATTCTTCGCATACAATTCCGATTAATTATTTTCTCTAAACGCATGAAATTTTCAAAATTACATCTATGTTTTCGGTATCCGAACTAGTATCAGCCTTCAACCGCGTAGCTCAAAGCCGACAATTTTTATTCACGCATCCCAATAATCCGCATCCGCCGATACGTCCGATCCCGTTCGCACTCTCGAGATTCTGAGAGCGCGGCGAAGATAATAAATTCGCCCTGATAAATTCAACGTCAACGGGGCTGAGAGGAAGAGCCGACGTGCAAAAAAAGGACAAAAGAAGGAAGGCTTCGGGGGGTGGGGGGCTTATATATCGACGCTTGCTCTACGCTGACAAGTTTCCCGGCTGTTTCGAATCGACGAGCCGATTCTAAACCGCATTTTTCTCGAAAACAGAGATATACGAGGAAAAATTGCCCCGCGCGATCGAGATTCACCCCCCAGCATCCCCTCGCACCCTGTAACGTCCAGTGACAAAGGACCGTGGAGAGATTCGCGAGCGATTCGTTTTCACGCGCCCGTTCTCCTCAACCGTAGAAGACAAACTTAATTTACTGAGAGCGACAAGAAAAAGCGGGAATCGATCCCACTGGGTTCCGAATGTGTGTGTGTGGCACATCGGAGCGCGAATAAGCTCGAGGCGAGACCCGGAACGAGAAATCGAAAATCCCTCGGGTTTACGTTCCAGCCTTTTATATATATATATATGAGGCATTCCACGCTATTTCACCTAGTCCGTGATCCCGAACATTTTTTATTTTCCTGATTTTTTTTTGTAAAATTGTACCCTATGAAAGGAATATCCACACCAATTTTTATATTTTTATCTTTTTTCTTTTAGGAGTTATAAATTTCCAAAAATTGTCGATTTTGGAAGTTTTGGAAACGTTTAAACGCTGATAACTTCTGAACTAATTCAGATATCGTCAAATGACAATATATCTTTTTTTCATTTTGAAGCATACTTCCATGAAAAAATATGAAAAAAATTATCAATTATACTGGACCGCGTATTTTTTCCTTCGAAAGTGGAAACTATTTTTTTTTAAAGATGATTCTCATTTTTTATTTTTTTTCAAAAAATTCTCCAAAATAGTGACCCATTTTATGATTTTAAAAACTAGTCTCATCGTGCGCCCATTTTTCCTTCTATTTTTTTTCGAATTATTACAAGAGTAAATTATTTCGAGATTAAAATGATAAAAATCTTCTTAAAAAAATATGATTAATTCGAAAAAAAAATAGAAGGAAAAATGGGCCCACGATGAGACTAGTCTTAAAAATCATAGAATAGGTCCCTCTATTTTGGACAATTAAAAAAAAAATAATAATAAATGGCAATCATCTTTAAAAAAAAATAGTTTCCACTTTTGAAGCCAAACATTCGTGGTCCAGGATAAATCATAATTTTTTCATATTTTTTCATGAAAGTATGCTTCAAAATGAAAAAATATATATATATTGACATTTTTTGATATCTGAATCAGTTCAGGAGTTATCAGCGTTTAAACGTTTCCAAAACTTCCGAAATCGACATTTTTTTTGGAAAATTATAACTCCTGAAAGAGAACAGATAAAAATCTAAAAATTGGCGTGGATATTCCTTTAATGAGGTACAATTTTACAAAAAAAAATCAGGTAAATAAAAAATGGTCGGGGTCCCGGGCTAGGTGAAATAGCGTGGAATGCCTCATATAGGCAAAGGGCATTATGAACCCTATGTATCCATTCAATGCTGACTATCAGAGCATTTGGTTGTTTCAGAGACCAACCTCGCCATCGAATGTCTTCAAAATCATCGTTTCTCATTTATACATCAATATATGTATACACCCAAACACATATAACGGAAAGGCGAATCTTCTCTGCTAGCGGACTCCCTACCGATGATTTATGAAATCACTTTGAAAGTCAGGCCGTCGAAGAGCGCGGAAAGGGGGACGGTGAGAGGGTAAGAGGGAGAGAAAGAGAAAGAGAAAGAAAAATCTCTTTTGGCCGCGCGCCCTTCCCGCGAGCTGATTGATCGCATCCATTCGCGCGTTTGGATTACGCCGTAGCCCATCGTCGGGGTGAGTAAACGATCGAGTAAAGAAAAAGAGGGAAATAGGGCGACGGCGAAGCGAGAATATAACTGGCTGAAACAGAGAGCCAAGAGGCTGCTCTCGAGAGGCTACGCGTTAATAAGATGTTTCGAGATAATGATTTTTCGCGCTCAGTAGTTACCGCCGCGCTATTGGTAACACGGAAAGTATCGCGAGGGTACGAAAGGAAATCCGTGCGCGAGACATCCCGTCAACTGAAGTACGAGAAAGAGAAAAAAAGACAAAAAAAACGAGTACAAAGAGCGCCGTCAACGTATAATCCATTGCACATCGAAGAGCCGCTCGGTGAATTTCCACATAGCGATTATTCAAGATGTGGGATATACACGAATGTATACAACGCAACGACGCGCAAAAACTCGGCGCTCGTCACGAAATATAGTGGTAGATAATAATAATTTTCCAACATTTGCCGTAATTGTTTTTCTTAACGCGAGCTCGGACAACTGGCACGAGGCTGACTCGATCGTTGGAAAAAAAAATAGAAAAAAAGAATGAGTTTTCCGCACGCTCGTTTTGTCAGTATATATGTGTGTACGTATATATATATATATATATATATATATATATATATATATATATATATATATATATATATATATAGGGTTATAATTATAAAGTGGCTAGTCGTTGTTTAACGGTTTCGCGCGGACATTCTGGGACCGAGAAAAATATGTTCAATGATTTTTCAAGTCACTGTCGAAAAAAAAAATGCAGCGTAGTTTCATTATGAGTAGTATTTACCGAAAAAATAGAGCATTTTGAGAACAAATGAAAAATTCCATTATGAGTACAGCAGAATGAAGATAATCAAATTCCAAGTACGAGACACTTCCGGAAATCTTTTTTTTGTGTATCCCTTTATTAAGAAAAAAATTATCTAAGATCCACTTTAAAACAGATCAATGGAATTTGATTACATTTATAAAAAAAAGCTTTTCCGGAGTATTTCGTGTTGGGAAATCAATTATTTTCGTTCTGCCGAACTCAACATGGAATTTTGATTTTATTTCCGGAATGCTCAATTTTTTCTATATAATTTTTATTAAATATATAGAAAAAATTCGATACATTGATAATGTTTATCAAAGTATGTTTAACACCCGAATAGGAATTCACTTTCCTCGAAACCCTCAATTTATATTTAAAAAATTGTCAAAAGTGGGGAAAAGGAAATTTTTCGCGTGTATGCGCTGTAATTTGGAGCTTTCGACAAAAATTCAATGACATTCATAATCGGTGAAAAATATCCCATCAGATAAAACCGTTTAGAAGTCGAAAAAAAATATTTTCATTTCAGTTGGCCACTATTTCACGGTCGTCAAAATCCCAAAATTTTCAACCGCCGTAGCATCAGTCCTATTTGAGTGACGTAAACTTGATGCGGTGTTTTGAAATGCATTTTCTGAGAGCTTCAATCAAACGGTATTTTAAAGAGAAAAGGATTACGAAGGGAATGCGCACAAAACGGAGTTCCAAATCAAAGCCGAAACTAAATTATCGGCGCTTCAGTGAAGCCATTTATTTTTCACCGGGACGGGAAAAGTTTTTCGGTTTTTAGTATTTTTCTCCTAATTCTATATCGATGTATTTTATCCCCTGAGAACGAATTCATTATTACTTTCCCCCAATACCCTCAATTTTCATAAAAGAACGTCGAAAGTGTGTGTGGAGACGTTTCTCGCGTTGAGTCCTCGTAATTGTAACCGTTCAATAAAAACTCTATGATACTCGTAAACGGCGAAAAATTTCTCATTGGAAAGACCCTTGAAATCGGTTCAAAGTCAAGCATTTTTTTTCGACTTATTTTCTAGAATCGTCATAATTTCAGAATTTCAAATCGCCGAAGCACCGGTTCTATTTGAGTGACACAAAATGTGAGTCATCCCCGTAAGCTTGCTGTCCAGCAAAAATGCAAAAATACGTAAACTTTAATTTTGTCCCTTTCTCTTCAAAGTGTTACCCGTTACCTTCAATTTAACGAACCCCTTTTTAATGTGTGTGAAAGAAAGAAAAATAGGAGGTAGTCCAACCTTCGAGTTTTATTTTTTTCTCATTGGACCCTCAATGAATTTCCGATCGTTCTGCTTTCGAAGAATTTTCGTTTCTATTTCACTAAAATCAATGAACTGTGTGCGAGTGAACCTGCAAAACCAGCCCTTGACATGCTTCACTCCAAGCGTCGGCTGCATCCCTGAAAAACGTTTTTTTTTTGCGAATACAAAAAATAAACCCTAATAGTTTTTGAAGCGCTACTATATACATGAGTTTCAACAAAATCGAAGGCCAAATCGAACCAAAATAATGTTCCTTGCAAAAAATTCTGGCGAATGCACAGATGTTTTTTAATAAAAAAAATTTTTTTAAATTAATACCTCATGGCACATGTACACTTTCGGCGATTGGCAATATTTTTTTCAAGCAATCCCCTTCGTTAGGACTCTTCATACGCGATGACTGTACAGGCCTTGCAACAAGATAAGAATGAGAAGGATTACGAGCCGTTGAAAAGATATTTATTATTCGCCTAGTGTACTGTCGTTGTACGCTTCGGCAAATTTGATCACACCGGTAATTTCTCTTCGTTATACGAGGAATGCTTGAATCGGAGCGTAACAAGTCGTCGAATATCTCTCCCTCGATATTGCGCGATAAATCATTCGGTCGAACTATCGTCGCAAATAATCCTCGACAGATATTATTCATCCACGCTTGTAACACCTCGACAATACGCACGCTCACACACACACGCACACACACACACACACAGATATATATATATATATATGAAAAATTGGATTTCGACCCCATTATATCGTTGTAACGTTGGCTGTCAGCATATCAGGCCGCTTTGAGAATGGTCGTTGATTTTTGTCTTCAAAATATCCTTTCCCTATAAATATATATATATATCTGGTCATTAATAAAAAAAGTATGTGGGGCAAAGTTTTATCAGGATATCCCCAGAGCACACAACAAATATAGATTTTTCTTTTCTCTATAGTTGAATGCTCATGGATTAACTTTTGCGTTTGATACTATATAAACGTAGCTTTTGGTGTCAGAGCACCCAAAAAAAATCTCTCCCTTTTCTCTTTCTCATTCGTCGTGTGTCTGACAAAAGTCCACGTAGTATGCGAATAACGAAAATACTCGCGTGTGCTCCAGGCTCTGTTTTTTTTTCTTCTGCTCATTTTTCAAGTGCTTACCGATTGCCGAGAGATGCTACGACGCTCCAATAAATTCAGTGGGAATATAATGCTCCTTTATGGGAAACGACGAAGGTTCTTTACACGGGGGGGGGGCCCTTTGCCCTACTACTGAGTGCATACGATATACGCGTACGTTTATAGGTATATCGTGCATGTTTGTGTGTGTGCGTGTGTGTGTGTGTATGTGTGTGGACGCCCATTGATCACGCCTGGTTCCTATATTCGCCGTATGCGGTCGCAGTCCCACTCGAATATTTCATATTGACACTTCGGACATTAACTCCATTCGTCAGGGTCTTACCACTCAGTGACACGTTCACTTATATAATGCTAGTATATATATATCGTCTGACATTTTTTTCTCGATCTTTCATTCTCTTGGTGCTGCGCCTCTCTCCTGAATTTTCCATGATTCTCTCTCACACATACACACACACACACGTATACGCGCGCTCTCATCCAGCATCGTAAAGCTTCAAGGAGACAGCTGCACCAGCCCCGAGTGTCATTATGTGTCCCCGTCCGACAGAAAAGGGAGACTCTTTCACTTCACTTTGCGATCTTTTTGTCAACAGGGACTCACAGCGGGGTGAGTGACACAGGGGGGGGATTTCGCGCTGTTTGGACAGCCTTCGTTTCCGGATAATACTGTGAGTCGAATTTTGTCTATCACTTATATATACTGCGTACATACGTGGCTGCGTGCTCAACGAAACGATATAATTTAACGCAGAGAAGCAGGTGTGTTTTTTCAAGCGATTACACCGTTCATAATTTTTTTTCTCCCGTCAATTCTTCCGTAGTACATATGGAAATCTTATTCGCTTGTACGGGGTCCATGGGCTGTCGAAAATGAATAGATATAGTCGGGGGCTCAGAAGATTTGGGTTAATCCGCTTGACCGAGGAAGAAAGTATGTGGGCATGTGTAAATATGCGAATGGAAAGACGATCGGTGTCACAGTGTTGTCACTTTGAGAGGTCCCGATAAGCTCGAAATTTTTTTAATAGGATTTTTTTAGTGCACAGTTTTTATAACGTAAACTTTTAACTTTAATTGGCAGCAAAGATATTTTTTAAATTAAAAAAGATTAACTGAATTATGACGATTCTCTTGAAGGATAAAATCGCTCACTGAGCTAAGGAGAACTTTTATCTTCTTCGCTTTTCTCGAAAATATGTTTTATGAAACGGTGTAAGCTGTATCTCAAAATCTATCCATCCGAATCACTTAAAATTCGTACGGAGTATAGTTAACAATTTTTTCTATCGTACGACCAGATGTTTTTTTTTATATGGTTATCCGTTTGTTTTTAACAAATGATTAAAGTTGCTTTTTTTTATCGAAAATCAAACTTTTTTTTCTACAGCTTGACATTTCCCTAATTTTTAGAATATCAAAAAAGCATCTGGTCATACGAAAGTTCTATTATTCGACAAAAAGCATTTTTTTTTTATTTTTCATTTTATATCACCGCAGTTCCCAAAACCACCTACACCGATTGGCCATGCAACAACAGCGGTACTTTGTTTAAATAATAATGAATGTATTATTTATCAATGTTTTTCAATTTAAAAAACTCAAACTTGGCAATATTATGTATTCATTATATGTTAAATCTTGACCTCGTCATTCCAATGCTCTTATCTGAAAAAAATAATTGAAGATCGACTCGTTCTTTAGGCTCTAAGCTTATGCTGATCCTTTCAGCTTTGAGGCTACTGGGATGATAGTCCTCGAAGTCGTATGCCCTCAAAATCACTTCTTCCCGTATATATTGGGTTTATGCATAATTCCCTAGTGAAATTCCGACAGATGGCGTTGGCAGTTGTTTCTCCGCTTGCACATGCGTCAACCATATGAAGTGTATTACATGGAATGAAAGCTGAAGCTTCTGCCGACATTTAAAACAAGTATCCATCGAGATCCGTGACGGATAGGAAGTTTAATTATATTTTGAACATGGAAGGAAAAAACGTGTATTTTCCATGCATTACGCTTTTTCATTTCTGAAAAGACCAAAAGCGCGTCTCAAACTCACAAAAAGATATGCGCCGTGTACTGAGAGAATGCCGTAAGCGCGAATGCGGTAAGTGGTTTGCGACATTTCGTTATGGAGATTTTGATCTCCCCGCTCCGGTCCGCCAGTCACTACTGATGTCGATAAAATCAAGGCTTTAATCGACTCCGATTGGCATTTGACGACTACAGAGAATTGACATAGCCCCAACATTCACCACTCAACTGTTTCGAAACATTTACGGAAGCTTGGGATGGTAAAAAATCTTGATATTGGGGTGCCGAACGAACTGAGCGAAAAGAATTTCATTGACCGAATTTCCGCTTGCGATTTGCTGCTCAAACGCCATCACAATGAACCATTTGTAAAGCGAATGATTAGTGGCGACGAAACGTGGGAGTGTCCATAAAAGTGTCAGTCGAAGATGATCGTGGTCGAAGCTCGGGGAGGCTGCTGAGACGGAGGCAAAGACTGGATTATACTCGAACAAGGTCATGCTCTGTATCTGGTGGGATTGGAAAGGAATCGTCTATTGTGAGCTACCGCCACCAAACGAAATGATTGAATCGACCAAGTAGTGCTCACAACTGGCCAAATTAAATCGACCAATCGATTAGAAGCGGCCCAAATTAGCGAACAGAAAGGGCGCAGTGTTCCATCAGGATAGCGCTAGGCCACACGTTTCTCTGATGACCCGGCAAAAATTATTGCAGCTTGGGTGGGATCTTTTGATGTATCCACCGTATAGTGCGGACCTTGTATCTTCAAACTATCACTTGCGTCGGGCGCTACAGAATAGGTTGAATAATAAAACCTTCAGTTCCCTGGACGTCTTCAAAACCACTTTGATGACTCCTTTGCCCAATGATTTTAGAACTTCTATGAAAGGGAGATAATCAAGCTCGTGGAGAGATGGCAAAAAGTTATTGAACAGAATGGAACATATTTAGTTGATAAAAATCGCTTGTTTGGTAACTATTTTGCATTTAAAATGTACTCGATTGTCGCTACGAAATTATGCATAAACCCAATCCATATATCCACATATAATACATATTTAATGCGATTTATTTGAAAATCGAAATTCAATGAAAATAAACCATAAGAAACTATTGGTGAACTCTCTATCTGATTATTCTACCGTACCCAACAGGTTATAAAATCTACAACACATGTTTGTATCACTCTTCGCGCAAAAATCGCGGAACTATTTCAAGTAGCCAAATCACATAGGCGAATTTTCCTCCGCTCCCATGAGATAAAGCCGTCATTTCTTCGTTAGGCCGAACACAAGAAAACGCTATGGTATATCCACCGTAGTATGACATAAATACTTCGCTCTCTCTCTGTGTATTCATCGATATATATATATACATTTGTGTATGTGTGTGTGTGTGTGTGTGTACACAAAAACCTACATTTTCCGAGCCAACGAAATCATAACGTATAGTACTTAGGAGAGAGATCAAAGAGTCCCATGGACCCCGAGGAAAAAAGGGACTACACAGAGTGAGGTATTGGCGCACACGCGGATGCTCGCAAATTTGCGCAACGTTCTTGCATAGTATGTCGGAACGCAAGGCCGTACGACGTACGACGGGAAAGCCTCCCCGTGGTACGTCTTCCCTTGCGTAAAAATATGGCCGGAGGGAAAGATAGAGGGGAGGGTGGGAGAACGTTCGAGGAACGTACGAGCAGTTTTGTAAAAAGCTTTTGTGAGTTTACCCACGTCGTAACTTCAACTTTATCGTGCTATGGAGAAAGCGAGTGAGAGAGAGACAGAGAGAGAGAGAGAGAAAGAGATATAGCGGGACGAGTCTTTCAAGCAGGGTAGAAAAGCTGGCATGCATGGGGATGTTCTACTCCGGGGATGTTATGGTTTCTGGTGTCGTGGCATAGTCCTGCGTTACTGCCCTTTCTTCCTGGTGCTTTCCAGTTCATCTCCCCGCGTCTCTCTCTCTCTCTCTCTCTCTCTCTCTCTCTCTCTCTCTCTCTCTCTATCTTTCTCTTGCTCTCAGCGCCTTCGGAAGCGCCGATGTTTGTTGCGCGTAAAGAACGAAGAAACGACCGGCAAAGAGGCGAATAGACGTCTCGAAGGGTGAGCCGCGCAACCCAATATAACGTATGTAAGGAGATGGTCGCGTAGGAAAAGCGAAGCGGCGATAACGACCCGGGGCGAGGCGATGGAGGCAAGGGTAGTAATAGTAGAAGTGCACTGAGGGTGGGCTATACGGGGACTCATCGGATGGAAGAGAGGACAAGGAGTGGAGAACACGCCGCGGAGGGTTAAAGCGGATAAAAGAGCGCGCTCGCGGGAAATTACGGCCTCGTAACTCCTGGTAAAGCGCGAAAGAGCGTATGTGACAGGGGGGGGCGGACAGAAAAGCAACGAGGAGAAACTCTCCCGTGAGGAGCCAGAAGCATTACGCCTCGTGGATAGAAACGTGAATTACTCTTCCCTCCGTCTCTCACTCTCTCGCACTGTCTCTCTTTCTCTTCATCTTGCGTTTCTCCCGACCCCGCGGTTTATAGCCCTTCGTTGCACGAGGCTAAAATGGGGCGATTTGGAGGCTTCATCAGGCCTCCCTATACGAGTCATCAAGTGTTCCGAGGCTAACACATCAGCCCTTATTAGTGCGCTCTTAGTACGGACAATTAAACGATTAATTCGCGCATCTCCGTTCGTTCCTCATGCCTGTCATTTTCCATCCATTCTGCTAGGCACTAATTACTCGTCGGGTAAACCTCTACTTTGGGTACTTATTTCTGTACTGCGTTACTACGACATCTATATGCATAGACATGGCTTTTTATGGGTGTTATCGCGGGGCGTAAAAATTACTAAGGCTATTTAGATCTTTTATAATCTAGGGTTTTAACTTTAATTAGCAGCAAAGATATTTTTAAATTAAAAAAATTAACCGAATTATGACGATTCTCTTGAAAGATAAAATCTTTATAGTTAACAATATAGAGTATAGTTAACAATATTTTCTTTCGTATGACTTTTTTTATATGGTCATCCGTTTGTTTGTAACAAATGATTAAAGTTGCTTTTTTGTCAAAAATCAAACTTTTTTTTACTACATCTTGCCATTTCCGTAATTTTTAGAATATCACAAAAGCATCTGGTTATACGAAAGTTTTATTATTCTACAAAAAGCAATTTCTTCTATTTTTCATTTTATATCACCGTAGTTCCCAAAACCACCACGCGTGAACATTACCAACGGTATTTCAACTGGGTTTTCACCGTTTCATAGCTTAGTGTCCCGAAAAAAACTGAGGTGTGCATCATCTCGTTACACTGAGAGAAGAGTTCATGGTATTTACAACAAACGCCCATGATAAAAGAGGGGATAATAACATTCCCTATAGTTTATTGACACCGCAATCATAATATGGTTAACACAACTATAAGCGAAAAGTCTATCCAAACATGCAATTTGGGTGGTGTGTTTGGCTAACTATTATCCCCGAAATAATTATTGACTATTGTGAAAGGCTTGACCATATAGATATGGTTAATTCAGTGTTATCATAATATCAGCGCACAAATACCAATGTTATGTACTGTACATTAGATTTTGTTCGGGTCAAACTTCTGCTATTTCCCGTGCAGAAATATTGTCATGGATATAGTCCGATCCGGACTAGGATCCTGGTTTCTCAATCGGGATCCAGTCGGATATCGGATCGGATCCGGGAGCAAAATGTAACGCTCGCAAATCGGATTCCAGCCACGATCCTAATCCGGAACTATCATGGATTCTAGTTGGAATCCAAATAGACACTTTGCATAGGATCCAGGCTAGCATCCCAAACTCCTAGAACAAGATCTAGTTCGATATCGAATCGGATCCCAGGGATGAATGTAAAAATCACCAGGAGATAGCGATCCTTATCAACTGAAGACGCGGGACCTTATCTGAAATCATTTATTCAAGGATCGGAAAAAGATTAGGTAAAAATTGATGCTACAGTATAACTGTCAAAACTTATATATTTTAAAAACAGCATTTCTAACAAAATTATTTACATTTAATAAAAAAATTCGAAAAAACAATATATAGACCTTAAAAGACTTATATATCCTGGAGAAAAGTGATGTAGGTTATTTATTCTAAGTAATGACATTTAAATTAAATGGAGATCGTTCGAACTAAGAAAATATGTATTTAATTTGGTAAGAAAAATATATTTAATACGTATTTGAAATACGTATTTCAAATTCTTGCCACCACGTCTCCGCCTTGTGCTACATAGTGGGTGCCATCTGGATTCTGATGAGGATATCCCTTCTAGAGAATCCATACCATGTCCCAATCGGGATCCAATAGGAACTTAGGTATCCCTAAGAAATTTCTGTACGGGTGTGTTTAAGTTTGTACAATTCTTATGGTTAAGTTTGTCATTCACATTTTGTCGAGTATATTTTGCTGCAAAACCTTATAAAAAGTAATTACTCGAAAAAAAAGGTGGTACGTATAGCGGAGATGTAAATCATTTACAGCTGGAGCAAGCATGTCAGTAGTCTTGAGAACTACGCGTTTCTGACAGAATGTTACAGAGTACGTTTGTTGCATTGCCAAAATAGACGGGCGTAATAATGAGGCTGGTATGTATAATGTATGTATCATTAATGCTGGTATGTATCATTAATACAATGATACTTTTATTTAAATTATTGATAATTAACAGTAGAATGCAATATCTGCGATTAAGATGCCCCAAGCGCTCGATAGCGTAGTGGCGGGGTACGTAGTATAGGCAGACGATAGACAGGTGAGCAATGCTTCGGGCCCAAAAACAGGTCAATCTTTGATATTTTCTTTTCATGAGAGTTTTGGAATAAAGAGATTGTGATTTTACACACAATTAATACACAGTCCTGCCACATTTGTAAGATGTAACGGATTCGAACTCCGAACCAACTATCGGATTGGTTCCCGGTGATTGATTAGTTCCAGTTAGTTTCAGTAATGGTTGGCTTCCGGTCTCATGGTGTTTGCTCCTTGGACAGATAGTATTCCCAGCGGACCGGTGTTCTTACCAAACCAGTCCTTATACAAAAAAATGGCAAATCGACGTTTACGACATTCAGCTGCGTTTCTTCATCTTGCTCGATGAAGCTTCATCAATATCGAGCGAATACGTATTTTTTGATACACCCAGAGGCGCTTTAGATCATAGCCTTGAAGATTTTCTATCTTCTGAGGCGGCGTTCGGCTTCGTACATATACTTCGTGTCCTACGGAACTACGGCAAAGTTACACGTGTATTCGTATAGATGGTGGCATATGCTGTATATATATATATATGGGCTACGGAAAATATACAATCACCGTGCGTGTATAAACATGCACGTAAAGGGGGTTAGAGAGCTCTCTGACCGGCTCGGTGATTTAAATCAATGACGGAGGCACATCTGCGGGCAGAGATTAACGATTGGACATACCGGGACCAAGGCCAAAAGAGGATCCTCCGCGGCTCCGAGAACGGACAACCGATGCCGCGCGCTGCTTGATGTGCATGCTTCTCTCTCTCTCTCTCTCTCTCTTTCTCTCTCGGTGCTTGTCGTGTTGTATAACGTATATATATACAAGCGTTTTATATCATGGCCCTTGCGAGCACGCGGGGGTTTCGAGAGATCGACTAGATTAGAAACTAATTTAACGACGAGCTTTCATCTTGCAATCCAATATCCATTCGGAGCCCATGTATACATACATATATATATATATATATATATATATATATATATGTCGATCCTACGGATAAGCCACTACCGGGTATTTTTGATTGATCGACATCGACCGCAGTAACGAACCCCCTTCCCTTGTGTCTCCCAAGTACATACCTCTTCAAAATGTATATACGCGTCTATATGTGCGTGGTCTTCTCTATACTTTCGATATCCAAGACGCGTCGGCTCGCGCGATACGCCATCTCCTATTTCATCGTCTCGATCTCTTGATCCACTTCAATATACAGGCACTTTCTACGTATCATCCCGGCTATTATAGTAGCCTCGATTATACACTGAACGGAAAGAGCGAGAAAGAGACAGGGAGGAAGATAGAGGGCTCTCAAAACTACCTACTTTCGTGAGTACACACAGAAGCTCCTGTCCTAACGAAGAGCAAGAATTAGAATGGGCGAAGAGTGGAAAGTAAAAAAAAGAAACGTATAGTACCATCTGCCACATGCACTCAAGAGAATCTACAGTAACGTACTCATAGAAATGAGGATTTGGAATCCAGGGTTCACGTTCTCACGGGTGAACTTATTTATGTATATATCAGTTTTTGCCCCCGACTACGTCCGTGTAGAACTCCAGTAAACAGACCAATTTTTTGTAACATATAATTTGGACTGCAATGCAGTTTTCCATTTCTTCGAACACTTACTGAGCCACTCTCAATAAAAAACATTTCAAGAGGTGAAACGATTTGATTTTGCAGTTATCGCGAAGTAAGTAGATTACTGTCTGTAGCAGCCTGAAATAACGAAAATATAGCTTTATAGCCTAGGCTCTTAGTTTTACTTTGCAGCAAAGATTCTGTAAAAGTTCCACAAATTGACCGAGTTATGATGATTTTCGTGAAGGATGAACCCAATGAAACCGAATACATCAGTAGGAACGACCTATCTCCGGAAACCAACCATTATCAAGAACCATCCATCAGACCAAAGATCAGCCATCACTTTGAACCTACCACTGTCGGAAGCCATCCGTCATCAGGAATCATCGATCAGACCGAAAATCGGCCATCACTGCAAACCAACCAACCACTAGGGGTCATCCTGTAAACCAATCGTTAGATTTGGAACCAACCATCACCAGAAACCAAAGAGCCGCTGCTTAAAATCGACCGTGCCCAGAATGAAACTACTAGACCACGAACCAATAATCAACTAGAGCCAACCAATAATCAGATCGCTAAAAATTACCGACATCACAATGCGGACTGGACATTTTCCGACAGGCACATAATCGCTCAAACGCCACAAAAAGGACACACACTTGTACGCTTTTGTTTTGTATCCAATCGTTGAGTACTCGAACCATGTGTCCAACTTCTTCTCATGACGTGGACCTCACAACATGCCAACAACTTTCAAATCTCTTTAAGGCCAGTCACGTAAGTTTCGCCCTACGTTTACACGGACAATATTGACCCCTCGCTTGAGGGGGGGGGGGCGGCGGCGGCTTGCATCTGCAGTGAGGGTTGCCTTGTGTACACACGCGCATACGTATACGCTAAGTGCGTAACAATTCCTCGGCTGGATGCCCGGTGATGGTGTAAGGTCTCAGCGCCACGGGGGTGTATCCTTTTGGAAAGGGCGCATTGCGCGTTTTCGATCGCTGCGAGTGTTAGTCCAGGAATTGTAGAACGGTGGTGGTGCATCCGGCATATTTTCCACGAGGTTCCGGGCATGCTCGGAAATGAACGGGACTCGTCTAGCCGCCATCTCTCCTACCCCGGTCTACATCCCAATGCTTGCGTACCTCCTCTCTATGAACACGTACACCCAGACACACACACATGCACACACACATGTATACATACGTACATAGAAATGTCGTTCATCTCCCTTCTCCGCTGAAAATCACGGCGAACAAGCTCTTTGCGTGGCCCCTGGCATTGCCACGTTCCATCTATGTGCTATATACATACACGAAGCTTTCTGTGTTACCCTAGCAATCCCCTCTCCACCCTCTTGCCCTGCGTGTGTCTCTCCTACGGTGCACAGTAAATCAAGCCAGTGAACTCTCGGTCCATGGCAAACAATGCGTGGCGTGACGAAGGCATTGTCGAGTTTACGCCCCGCGGGGTGCTTTCGTTCTCTGTGCACCCTCCACTATGTATATGCTCGATTTCTCTCTCTCTCTCTCTCTCTCTCTCTCTCTCTCTCTCTCTCTCTCTCTCTCTCTCTCTTTCTCTCTTTCTCTCTCTCTCTCTCTCTCTCTCTCTCTCTCTCTCTCTCTCTCTCTCTCTCTCTCTCTCTCTCTCTCTCTCTCTCTCTCTCTCTCTCTCTCTCTCTCTTTCCGTGGTCTTCCAGTTATCCGTGCGTTTCTGTTTCCCGTCTGGTGCTAGCTCTTCTAGCCGGTGCAGGCCTCTCAGCCCAATCTATGTGTGTGCAACGGGTTTCTATACGTGCCTGGTCGAACAAGAGAGAGAGAGAGAGAGAGAGAGAGAGAGAGAGAGAGAGAGAGATAGAGAGAGAGAGAGAGAGAGATAGAGAGGAGAGAGAGATAGAAGGTGAACATCGTTCGCTCATGGTTCTTGCGAGCTGCTGCTGCTCACTCACCATTATGGAAGGGGCCCCATCAATTACACGGGAAATTGCGCGGGCATTATTTATGTGCGTAGCCAACACGGGCCGCGCGCACGGGGTGCTCGAAACGCGTTCCTCTCTTGGTACTGCAACCGACGACGTCGACGTCTCGCGTTGCGACGCGCCCTAGCCTACCCACCCCCTCCTTCTCTTTCTCGTTCGTGCTTTTGCACTCGCTTTCACCAGCATACAGATGAATCTGTATGATGTGCGGATATACGTATATGTATGTTTATACGTATACATATGTATGTATGCGCGTGCTTCGATGCTCTGCCTGTGGTTATCGATGGCCCGACAAAGAGGACATAAATAACGCCTTCTGCTCCGCTGATATACGTGTATCCCTCCTCGTTCTCTTTCTTCATCACTCGCTCTAACTCTTCAGCTCTTTCTCTTTGTCTTTATCTCGTCGCATTTGCGCCTACTCCTCATGGTGTATATGTATATGTACTCGCCTTTGCCCGAGGCTTCATTCCTGCTTAGGACGGGAATTTGGTACACTCTAGGAATGGATTTTAGAGTCGCATCGTACCGACGAGTCTGCGTAGTCTTGGGACCCAGAAAACTAGTCGATTTTTAATACTTTTTTATGATGAAAAGAGTCTTGAAAAGTTTGCGTTTTTTTATTGAAAAATATTGATAAGCAATTATATTATTTTTTTATTATATTTTTTGAAAGTAACGCCGCTGCTGTATGGCGAATCGGTGAAGATGGTTCTGGCAACTGGGATGGCCTGAAATGAGAAACAAAAAAATGTACTTTTAGTACAACAATAGCTCTTTCGTATTACCGGATCGTTTTTTTTATTTTTTAAATTAGGGAAATGGTAACCCATAGAAAAAAAAATCGGTGTTTCACAATAAAAAAAACTTTTTCATTTTGTTATCAACAAATAAATGAACTTATCATAAAACCATCCAGTCATACGATAGAAACTGTTATAAGCTATGCTCTGCCCGAATTTGAAGTATATCAGACGAATATATTTTGAGATTCGACTTTCATCGTTTCAGATAAAATAGTTTCACTAGAAACGCAGAAAAAAAGGAAGAACAATGGCACTGGGGCGTTTGCCATAGCACAGTAGACGATCTGATCTCCAGAAAAATCGTCATAACTTGGTCATTTTTCTAAAATTTTTACAAAGTCTTTACTGCAAATTAAATTAGGATCCTAGGCTATAAAACAATGGAATAAAAAGATGATATTTTTTAAATCTCTAGTTTTACTAGTTTTCGCCCATGGCGTGACACGAGTGGAATTTGGCCTGAAGAAACTTCATTACCAGTTGCACCCCTCATTATTTGGTTTGAAGAATATTTATAGCGAGTTGCAATTTGATACACACAAGCAATACAATTTTCTTTACAAACTTTTACATTTCATTTTATTCTTTTAAGGGCCGATATTCGAAAAATCCTTTCTCAGTGCACCTCTACGCCCTTTAAGAACGTATCTTCCGAATTTTATTGAGATAAAAGAAGGGAATTCGATTTTCCCATACAAACTACAACACCTCGTTGCATCAATATATTCATATCATTATATATACAAACAAAATATCATTTTCCATACAAACTTTCACACCCCGTTTCACCCCCTTAAAAACACTCAGATGACTGAAATTGTTAATTCACAGGCGGCCAACGAAGTATTAAGATGCAGCACTAAAAAATTTGCCTACTCCGAGTATTCGGTAGTTCGATGGAATAAATAATTCAGTAAGAAACCTGATATGCCGATTTTTTAATACATAATTCATTGCCATTCTATTATGACAGATTTAGTCAGCTCAAGTAATTATTTTTGCAATGTACTAAAGTTATTATGAAAAAAAAACAGACAAAAGCGAACATGCCGAGAAATATAACATTTTATTTATTTATAGAACTCGTCATTCTTGTACAGGCCGCAAACTCAAGTTATTAAGCAACATCGAGATAAGACGTGTATATATAGAGGCAGTGACAAGCCATGAAAGCTACGAAAACATCGGTCGTAATGCTTCAGAAGATATCGTCACGCGTAGATTAACGTATGCGGGAGAGAGTGATGTAGAGACAGAGAGAGAGAGAGCTAGAGAGAGAGAGAGAGAGAGAGAGAGAGAGAGAGAGAGAGAGAGAGAGAGAGAGAGAGAGAGAAAGAGAGACATGGCAGAGAAAAACGAGCAACACGTCTGTACGAAACGTAATTATGAGATGCCGGATCTCGCAATATTTATATATACTTATCACCCCAAGACTTTCGTCTGTGATCGTTGGTACTTTATGTAACGGCGAGTAGAGCAACTCAGACAAATCCATTAGAAGGAATGGAAATGATTCCAGTTGCGGTTCTCCACGATACGTGCATTCATAATTGATCACGTGTTAATTAAGAGTCGAATGATCCGAATGTTCTTCCGTATGCCCTTGCTTGCATATGCGCACCCATCCCTTTCACTTGGATAGCCGTACACCCGACACTATCTAATTTTCAGTTTCTCCGAGACGCTTCAGAGTGTTTCTCGCATCTATTCGTTTCCGACTGCACTACTGTATCGCATTTGTATGAGGGCACAGGGAAACTGTGCAAAATCCATGCCAATGCAGACAGCCATATTTCCAGGCCCAGCGAAAACCCAGCCAAGTAGTGGCTCAGGGCCAGCACTGCACAACGGGCGATCGCTGACGGCCCGTTAACAACTGTCAGTTTCGGTTGTTGCGTATTCTCCGCGTTATGAAAATCTCCGTGCGCACCCCTAGCGCCGCGTAACGTTTGTATTTTTGGTGGTTTTACCGAAAATAGGGTTTTTCTGGAATATTTCTATGATATATTTATTTTCAGCGGGCGGGAGGGGGATTTTCGCAATTAGCCATCAATTTTATATCGGATAAGGCTCTTTAATATCGGAAGATCGAAAATTTTCATTTTGCTCACCATCCGGCGGTTTCGTAAAAAGCTGAAATCGCGATTTTTCCATCGGCGGTATCTCGGCCGCTTATTAAACATTCGGGATTGATAATCCCCTCACAGAAAAGCATTTTGACAGACTTAGAGAATGGTGTTGGGCTCATGCCAATAACTCGTTTCCTTCTACCCAAAAAAGCCGTCCGAAAATCGCAAAAATCGACAACCAAAGGTAGGTTCAGAAAATTGGCGAAATCGGGGAGGCTCACTATCATTACTCTTACATTACGTTCGATTTCATCACCCCCACCCTATACTCTGCACGGAGCCAATACTCCAAAATTCAGAAAAATTTTCCGTTCCGCTGGCTCTTTTCCTTTTCAACGCGATTCTTCGAGGATCCCCGATCATCGCAATGATGCTTTCCTGACTATGAATTTCGAAATGTAAATTCAACGGCATGGGCAGGCAGTGCGGGGGAGGGGAGTGCTGGCGGCGGGCAAAAAGTAGTTTCCAGTATCGCGAAAAGGGCATAAAGCCTGGCGTATGTAGGGAACGGTGTATATATATATATATATATATATATATAGACGGGGAACTGGTTTCTCGGGCCAAAGTATCGTGACAGCTGTCGATTCCCGTGGCCATCGCAGGAGAGCTCGGTGAAACGCATCGTGCAGAAATGCACTCCGGCGCAACGCTCCGCAACCGACACCAACCATAAATAACATCTCGCTCGTTTCTGGAACACGGGGTACGCGGAGATGGCGCGAGGGTATCGGCTGAAGGGACGTGCAGGGGGACGGGGAAAAGGATGAAGCACATCGACGATAAAGGGGCGAGAGGTGGTGTGCAGCGGGGGTGGGAAGAAAGATCCACGAGAGTTTATGTATGGCAGACGCGGATGCAGGAACAAACGATTTTTTTCGCCCTGCTACACAGAGGAGCCCTCGATCTCGGTCCTTGGAAGTTCGAGCTCAGTCCCTTGACAGAGAACGTAGTGAAGTTCGTGCTCAACGACGACACCACCGCATTAGCTCATTATACATGTGTTATGCTAATCTTCTTTCATACCTCTCTCGATTTACCAACGTAATCTGGAGGCGAAAGAGAAAGAGGGAGAGAAAGTGAGAAAACACAAAAAGGCAGCAAATTGCGTGTCTCATTGATACTGAACGCTTCGATAAACGCTTGGAAACGCGTGAGAAAACGATCACGATACAGCGTGAGTAATCGTAGGGTAATTTATATCGCGCTACGATTTTGAAAACCCATATCACTATTAAAAATGGGTACTTGTACATTTCCTTGATGTTCCGCCTCGACACGCTATGTTAAACATTTATTTCACAATAATAACTCGAACAGAATCAGTCTTGCGGCTTTTTCAGTGAATCGAATCACGAAATAGTTTTATTTAGTTAAATATAAAATCTAATTATCATGTGTAATACGTGATATTTATATAAAATAAACGATTTTTGTATAAGATTATAATTTTATTAGATTATTAATATTATACGAGTATGTTAGATACTATATAATATTCATGCTAATATATATATGCATGCATATTTTAATCTAATATTAATCAATCTAACATCGAAGTACACTGGACAACAAACAGCTCGCTTTTTTGTTTGTTTTTTGAGAAACTTCATCAACTTACATATTAACATCAGCATACAGCATTAATATTAAAAATTTAAATAAGCTATTAAATCAAATAATGTAGAAGAATATAATACTTAAAACTTGTAGGGGGAAGTCCCGTAATGCCGGACGGCACCTAACATCGGACACTCGTATTATCTCGGTAAATCGCAAAGCGTTCGATTAAAAAACGGTTGAGAGGGGCGCGGGGGAGCGTAGCGATACACGATTGCGGGGCGCGGTTTGCCATTGACACAAGAGGCAAGGGTTGGCGTGGTCGATTATGTTGCGTTTGGCGGGAATCCACTGCCTCACGTAAGATCGAAGTAAGTGTTACTGCTAAGTTTCCGTGTTTAAGTGTTTATGGCAATGGTTATTATACGTCATGTTCCAAAAATATTTAAAGTTTGTCAAAGTTTTTTTTGGTTCCCTAAGAAGTTTTTGTAAAAAACACCTAATTCTGGGGATTCTCTGTCCCCTGATACCGGACACAAAGTGGTCCCCTAACGCCGGACAGTAAACATGTTGTTTTTTTTCTCGCAAGAATTAATACTTTTTTATAATAACTATTGTACGTTATTCTACAAGATAAAAGAACGCAGTGTAATTCAAATGGAAAAGAAGAAAAAGAAAGGAAAATTAGTTCAAAAAAGTTTGTAAGCTGCGATAGACAAGGTTTTGTCCAAAAAAATGAGTTTGAAAGAAGCAGAACCGTCCAATCATTTGGTCTCAGAGGAACCCACAGACCCTCTTAAAGAATCTACGAACTCTATGCTTGAGAAAGTCATATAACAGCCCTGTACCAGCACCACCGAACCAACAATCAGGTTCAATCTCAAGCCATCGACTAGCTTCAATCCAAATTCTCCAGAATTTGTCGCCATTGCCAGCTGCTGCAATAAAATGGCCAGTTGCTAGGAAGAGAAAATGCAAAAAAAGTGGAATTCTAATTTCATCACAGTGCAAATTTTTTGTTGAAGAAAAAGAGAATGAAAAGAACGTTAGAGACAAAAAGAAAGGTATTGAAAAGAAGTTTAAAACCAAAGGCGTAAAGGCCAAAGGAAAAAGTTGAGATAAAGCAAACAAAAAAAGGAACCGTTAACTGAAATAGCTAACATAGAAACTACTTGCGTAGTATGCTTAGAGGACCCCACGACGAAGACTGGATACAGTGCTCCAGCTGCCGTGGATGGGCTCATGAAGCATGTGCAGACATCCCTGAATGTTCATAATCAGCCTACATATGCGATCGATGCACGATGTTTTGAAAATGTCGAGCTGAGGGCTCGAAGTTAAGCCCGTCCGATACTAGGTGCCACTTGCAGTGACTACAATATTTTTTACCAAAGTTTGATTTCAGTTTTTAAGTATGTTTATGCAGAGGTTGCATTTTTGTTCATTTATTTTGGTTTGAAACTTCGTTGATGTAGTTATATCATAAATAAAGTTATATTTCTCGAAGCAGTTTTTTTTTATTGTCTGGAAACCTTAGGTGTCCGCCACTGGGGGACTTCTCCCTACCCATTAAAGTGTTGAACCGCTTTGGCACTTGGAAAAACATGTATAAAAATAATTAAAACATTTGACGTGACTATTAAATAAAAACAATAATTTTCATTTTTCTTGTTTTATGAACGAATTTAAGGAAAAAACTCATTAAACAAAAAATTTAATGACGGAGATATAAGTTGTCTAGTAGGATCCTCTTTTGAAAATCCTTGCCGATAGTGGAATTTTTTTCTCTGTCATACATCGTCTGACAAATAAATAAAAAATTCTTTTAAAAAAGGTAATAACTAAAGTGTAGCATAGGGAAAAAACCGAAAATTTTGTTTTGTAGAAATTACTGCTGCATGAAAAAACCTCTGATTTTTACAAAAAGATTGAGTTTTTAAAATTAATCAAAAATGAACTCAGCATTCAATCAAAAAATCATTTCTAATATTATATAGAATATGTGGTATAAATTTCATCAAAATCAGTTGAGGAGATCTCGAGATATTTTGTCCACCAGTTTGAAAAGAGGGTCCTAGTAGACGACATATATCTCCGCCATTTTTTTTTATTCGTTTGTTTTTTAATTTATCCGTAGAACTATAGCATATTTGTGAAAAATAAAAATGATTGTCTATATTTAATAGTCGAGTCAAATAAAAAAAATATTATACCTATTTTTCCCAGCGCCAAGGTGGTGTAACTCCTTTCTGAAAAACGAGCTGTCCAAATACTCTTTTACCCTCATTGGGTAAACTCATTATAAAAAAAAAACATAAAAAGTATTCGCGTTTTTTTCGAATAATTATTGTAAAAACGCCCGCTTTGCAAGTGTATCTTTTCACCCTCGACAGATATTACGCTTGTTAAGTAAATTTGACATAAAAAAATATTAAAAGCTATCCTACTTTTTTACGAAAGCTCATTTTAAAAAAGTTGACTGTACAAAAGCTTTGCTTTCACCCGCTTGATATTGCATATATGTGTAGAAAATTTGATATCCAACTCGACTTTTTTTCACGAAATTTATTTTTATCGCTGTGTGGAGGGGATAATTTGTTTCTAATAGCTTGTGAACTCGCATGCTCAATGACGACGAAAAAAGAGGAGAAGTCGTTTCCCCACCATACCCTTTCACCAAAAATAAACTCCCGTCGATATCTCACGGATGTCTTTGTGACGAATAATATATGATATATGTCTAGCCTGCCGAGCGAGTGTTGATGGACGAGCCGCCATCCCGAATACGACTTATACATATTGATACATATATAGGAGAAAAACATTTTGAGCTCGTTCTATCTACGTAAGGTTGGTTATAATCGCATCTGCCTCTTTCTGAGAACAAATCTCCAATTTTCTTCAACAGGATCGTTGATGTTATTGCGAGGTTGGTCCCTGAAACAGCTTTCATATAAATGGACTTACATTCATTCGAAGGTGAATTTGGAGACGTTGTGGCTTACGTAATGTCGACGTCCAGGACAATTGGCTACTATGAGAATGGTCTCCGAGGTAGCATGTCTCCAAAATCATCATTCCCTATGTACCCGATACATACCCACGTATCGAATGTACAATTCGTTCTGTAGATACGGATGCGTGCGAGAGCACTTATTTCACAGGCTATAAATATTTCCGAGGGTTAACCGACAGGAGGAGGTTCTATAGATTACATCCCCCTTAGCTAATAAATACGTTATTGTCTGACGAGTGATCTATGGAGCTCACAATACATACGGCATACAATATATAGATATAGACGCACATAAATATATATCTATATATATATATATAGATATACGTGCGTAGCGGCCTCCTTTCGCCCCTCTTGCCCAACTACTCACTCTCTTTCTCTCTCTCTCTCTCTCTCTCGCTCTCTCTCTCTCTCTCTCTCTCTCTCTCTCTCTCTCTCTCTCTCCCTCTCACGCTATTCCGGATTTACGAACAGTTTACCCGATAGATAGACCAATGCGCACCCTGTCGTTTCTATTATATCTATTATATACATAACGACCGACGTTTCTCTCGCCTAAATCTCTCTATCTCTCTCTCTCACTCTCTCCGTCCCTCTCTCTCTCGCTCGTATGCTCTACGTATAGTGGCCCGAGTTTCACTCCTGCTGTAGCCACGTCGAAAGTTAATCGCGTGGCATAGTCAGCACAATAGAGGTCGCGCACGTTGCGGCGATCTCTCGGTGATATATGTACTGACGAGAAGCTCGGGCTGGTTATAGGGGGTGCGAAGGGGTGGCTGTTGATGGCTGCTCGCTGAATAGCTGCCTCGATGACTCGCTATAGGGATATATATATATATATATATATACACTTGGATGCATTCCCTGATGCGCTTCACCCATGCGGTTTCCCGATACATTCGATTTGCTACCCTAATTCCAATTCATCCCCCCTTCCTCTTCACCCTTCGCACACGCAATTGACACCGTGCGTACGCGGATGTCGTCTGTACGTGTAGATCCCACTAATGATAATTGTGTCAGCCTTGCTCCGTCATTTTCGCTTTTACGATATTTCTATGGGACAAGTTTTGAGGACGGTCCTCGAAGTCGAATGCTTCAAAATAATTTTATATATATGTGTGTGTATATATATAATACGTAACAGGGGAGAGCAGTCTCTCTTTACTGAACCCCATTAATAACCGAGAGCGACAAATGTTTGATATATCGCGGTGAGGAAAAGCTTGATCGTAAATTTGCACAACGATGGACGTGAAAATTCGTTGATCGCCTTTGTATAAATTATGTTTTACGCTGTCCACATTAAATTGATTCGTTTGCAAGGAAATTTATTCGCTTCGTTGAAAAAAGTTCGTTAACAGCTCGGTCATGAGGAACGAGAACATTCGCATACGGGAAAAAAAAACGTATAACTTAACTCATTTGGACTCGTTTATTATTCAAGTATATAAATCCACAGTTTTTCACGTACTTAAACGTTACTTTTTGCGTGGCGTGATTTTTTTAATCGTTTCTTTTGTGTTGTCGTTGCATTATTAAAAACTCATACACGGCAATGATTATGACGTGCCGTTGTACGACGCCCCTTGTCGAAGCTCGATCTCGAACTCACTCTCGTGTTATGCGATCTTGACAACGTTGAGGGTAAAATAGAGGGAGAGAGAGAGAGAGAGAGAGAGAGAGAGAGAGAGAGAGAGAGAGAGAACATTTACGGGTTGCACCTATCGTTCTTTTTGAGGCCACGCCAAGAGGGAACCAATGAGAATGGGACTGCGTGAGAAATTCCAATAAATCTTTAGCAAGGTATATTATAATGTGTTTTAGCAAGAGAACGAGGGAGAGACGGAGACAGAGCACAACCGGCACGAGCTGTTATTATTGGAGTTTGATAACGATAATGTTCGCACGAAAGCCGCTGTTATCTCGCAATCGGGTTTATATAGGACGTACGAGTGTACAGTGGATTTCCCCAAAGGTGTTCATATATATATATATATATATATATATATATATATATATAAGCATACTGCGGCGCATAATATATTCTAATCGCTTCATCGTGACCTCCGTGTGGAATAAAGAATGGAGATATATACATATATAATAGACGTATACATAAAATGCGGTGTTTTATGACCTAACGCAGGGTATTATAGATAACGATATCCAGCACCGATCTGACTGATGAAATAACGAATATAATTCGCGTTTCGCGAATACGCGAGGGAATTTTGATAGATAATATATACGCAAGCTCGTGAAATATATGGTGAACGACGTTGATGCAACTACAGAAGAGAATCATTTGCTACAATAATTCGCAGATAAATCCATCCTGCTCTTTCGTATTTTCAATATTATCGTTCCTTTTTTTTTAAATTTATTTGTTTTAATTTTATTCCCACGTGTGCTCGTTTCTGCGCGATTGACAATTTTATTTACGCCTCTGGAACTGATATATATTTTACGCAGCAGCATGCTGGTCGCGAAATAATGAGGTTTTTTTTTTGTTCTCATATGTTCGAGATAAAACACGCATGTGAATTCTTCATCGTGCTTGTGGACGTACAAATTGCTGTCGGGTGGAAAATTCGTGGCTCGATTATATCCTTGGATTCGAAAAAGGCGCGAGTGGGGCGAGGGCAGGGGGCGGAGGTTCGAGAGAGGGAACGAAAAATGATGATGACGAGCGAGAAAGGGACAGATAGAGACAACCCACGTTCTGGTTGCACACAATACACATTGACACACTTGAGCCTCCCTTCGGATTCCCCCTCTGGGACACCCTTCTCGTATATGCGCCCATACATCAAGCTTTATTTTTGCGTTCCACCCCATAATGCGATAGTGTTGCTTCACGATCAAAATTCATATAAATCCATTTATCACTGTTGACACAAGCGCGCGGCCTGAAGAGCTGGCACAGAACGCCCGTAACGTTTGATTTGTTCAGAACGTGCAAGAACGTGCGTGTGCGGGTCCGGGTGTGTGGGTGTGTCTGTGTGTGTGTGACCACACACACGGATATGGGCTTGTTTACGCAGAGTGGAATTATATATTTCTGTCAAGGGAATTTTTCGGAACGATCTCATTTACAAGCTACCCGTCAAAAAATTGTAAAACGGTGCAAATTGTAATAGACTTTTTGCTAATTTTTTTTAAGCCACGAGATCACGATTGCTACTATTATTATTATTATCTCGCCACCCTTGCGTATTAGGGATGATTCTTTGATAGTGATCAATTGATGGAAGTCTTGGCTCGATTGTCAAGAACTTGATTCGGAATTTCATAAGTTATTTATTTTAACCCTTCGTAGTCACACATTCAAATTCAATCGCGGCGGTCACACTTGGGTCGAGTCTACCCAGTCAGTTTTCAAAAAAGGATTGTGAACAAACTATCCGGTCGAAGTGGTTCAAAGAATTACGGAACATGCTTTGAACTTTTTGGATGATGTACGAAAAATTTATTTATAAGAAATAAAATGGCGACATGTTAAAAAAAATCATAAAGAGGTGAAAACGCAAAAAAAATACTTTTTCGCTCAAAAAATCATAGTTCCGTAAATTTTCAACATTTTTAGCTAAAATTTGGACGTGATTCTCCTTAGATATGTTCGTTTTGGGAAAAAGAAGCATAGTGCGCGTTCGAAAAAAGGTATTTATTTCGACATGCGAAGAGGATAAGTTTGATGGCATGAGGATACTTCAAACTCCAGGTAAGATGGTGAATTCAGTCTCATTGGAAGCCAGGAACTATTATATATTAACGCCAAAAATTGATCGGCGGGTCGATTCTACCCAGGGCGACCACAAAGGGTTAAGATTTAAATTTGTGTCTTTCATCAGATATGTCAATGTAGAGAAATAGATCATAGAAACATAATCGATCACTAAAATTAAGACAAGTCTAAACGTTTTCTTGACCGTTGGAGATTTTATCGAGAATTATATTGTTTTTAAACTTTTTTTAAGATCTTTTATTTTTAGGTATAAAATATCTAGATGTCTATTTTTTTGTAAACGATTGAATTTCCATAATTCGATTAAATAGCAGTTGGATCGGATATTACTCTAAATAATTCAATATTGACATTTCGATATCTTTAACTAAATTTAAATTGTATTACTATATTCAGATTGAATAGAAACTTGAACGGATATTTTTTTAAAGAATTCATTTCCAAACGCTATTAATTGAATAATAAAAATTTGAATAAGTAGCCAATAAAAACGAAACGGTTTACTACTATTGCAAGCGATTAAATTATTCCTTTCAATGAAACCTTCAATTGGGTTTTTCGCGAAAATAAAGCTCACTGCTTTTTTTTATATTTTTCCCGATAAAATTAATGGAGTCACAGGTTGAAAAAATGGATGGTAAGAATTAGATGCAATGTACGCGGGACAGCCCATACGAGCATACTATATAAACTTTGCATGCACTATATGTTTTTGGTCCACTGCTGGTTTTGGTGGTCGCTATAAAGAAAAAAATAAAGAAAAAATAAATAAATAAAAGAGTTACATAAACGCGTTCACATGGGAGCTTTCGATATTTCGCTTACCTTCCCCGCTCTCTTCGTGTACCAGCGGTTACTGGTATAAATTGGGCGGAGTGTACCAGGTTTCGATGGCTCGCGTACAAAGCGACTGGACGAGCCATCCCCCTGTGCCACACGCTCGACGAGTTTACAATTATCCGTAATCGTGGGTAAAATCCCACGAGTAATCTCGAAACGACGGAATCTCGCACCTGCGTAGTTAAAACGACAGAACAATTTGCAATAATTCAGCCATTCTTTCGTTCCCCCACCTTTCACCCGTTTCAATCATTTTCCATTCATTTTTATTTCACCGCCGATCGAATGGAATGTAAAAAAAAACGCAATAGAATGGATTGGCTAAAAAGAAGTGTTCTGTTCTGCGAATTTATTTTCGTTCACGTATTTCTCTGGTATTTGCTACTTTTTAAATTGAAGATGACCAATCTAGTGTTTTTATCGATTGCTGCGTAGTGTTGATTATTACGTAGCTTTTTTAGTCACTTATTGTAACTTAGAACAAGTCTAAGGCTACAAATAAATAGTAAAAAAAAATTTTCATCAAGTCTTGTTGCCAGCCACTGCTACCGGGCAGTGGCTGGCCCGTGTGCAGGCCTTTTTTTTTACAGGAACCAAACTTTTTTCTCTTATTCTAGATGGTTCAAAGCATGTCTTAAGCCAATTAAAAAAAAATCATTTTTTCTAATTTTGCAGTGGTGTTACCCCTTAAATTTAAAAAAAATGGAAGGCCCTTTGCAATTATTACGTAGCTTCAATAATTTCCCATCCATTTTCATTTCACCACCGAGCGACTCGAACGAAAAAAGAACGCAGCAAAATCGATCAGCTATTCTCGGAATTAATTTTCTATTCTCTCACTTTCCTGGCATTTGCAATTGAAAAAATGGAAAATAGAAGTTGTCATCACGTAAAATTAATGGAAATTTCCCGAAACGTTTTTATCGACCACCTAACAATGACAAAAATACAACTCGAATGCCCAACGTGAAATGACTAATTCTACGATCAAGGAACTTTCTACGTCCATCAGAAATAATTGGTACGTTCATCGTACTTTGTTGCATGAAATTTCGATGCCTCGCGCGCAACGTACGTGCACGTGTCAAAGACAAAGCATCGGATGTGCAGCATTATCGGATAAAGCGATTGTCAAGGGGCATCATCGCCATATCGACGACATCTACATCGCACCTACGATTAAGCTCGTCAGAAATTGCCTCGGTGCAATGTGTCCAATTCCAGGAATTTGGCGTTGAGTACCGGTCTCGTACATACGCGCTGCGTTAGCAGCCTCCCACACAAACGTATACGTCTGAGTGGCTTTGACGAGTATCTACTCTGGCCGCATATACAGTAGGTCAATGACGTGTGCCGGTAGCACAGTCACCGTAAGCTCCGCGTTAACATCGCGACAAGATCCATCAAAATCGATCATCGCGATTGATGAAAATCGGAGAAAAACACACAACGTGCAACTACTTTTCAATTTTTATCCTATGTGACAAAAAGTGAACGAAGGGCTTTAACAAACAAATGGACAAAATGCTCTAGTTATGCGAAAAAAGAGACGATAAATGTCAGAAAATAATGCAGGCTAGCAGAGATGCTCGTATGTCAGTAGCAGAGAAATGTCAGTTCACAAGGGATAAAAAAACAGATAGGGATAAGGAAATTCTTTGGGAGCCGAGAAGAAACCCTTATTCATATAATTAGAAAAAAAGTCGAACTTAAAGTTAAACTTTTAGATTGACAATTACAAAACAACGCCCACAATTGTGATTATTGCAGCTGGACAATTGTAAAATATGCTGAAAATTGTAAACTTTAAACAGAACATAATTACTTTACCAAACTTTTCAAATTCATAACTTGTTCATCGAGCAACAGTATTTTACAAACACCGGTAATTATCAACATTCCACGTGTAACATTTTTCGTACACTGTCAAAAATATGGCGGGCAGACTTAATCAAATTAGAATCTGTTTTTCTTATCTCTTTTTCAAAGTAATTATTCTACCGTAACCGCATAATTTGAATTTAATCAGTGAATATTATTTTCATGAATTATTTCCGAATTTTACACCAAAGGGCTATAAGAATAAAGAGATGGAGGCGACTCCACTGCGACAGGCAGACGGACGGACATGACAAAGATCAGGCGGGTTCTTATCGGCTACGGAACTGTAACAAATCATTTGTGTCGCTTGCAAAACAAACTGGTAAACGATCCCAAAGGTGGGAGATACGAAGCTGTCGACTTATTTTCGACCCACGTTCACTCGCTCATGTCATGATATAAATAAATATACATATATTCCAACGATATCATTTCATATTATTTTATTTTGAATAAATATTAGCTATACCACGACATAAATAAATTTGTATATATATGTGTGGGTACGTTCGCTCCTCCTCTTTCCGCCTCTTTACGCCGACGGCGGCACAAAGGAACGTTAGAGCAAAGAAACGAGAAAAAAAACCGAGAGGCGTATAATTATACAGCGCTCTCTTCTTTAACGCGTCACCCTCTAACTAGCGCTAATAACGCCGCTAATGCTTTTTTCGAGGAAACTACCACAAAACTAACAACCATGGCCCATCAGAAATGTCGTCGAGACAATCACTCGCGTCGACTCACGTTTTCAAAGTCCACAGGTATGGATGGGAAAGTAGATTTATACTCCTAAATAATTACGGACGTTGAATAAGATAAAGTGCATTTTGAAAATGGTGAACTGTCTATTTTGACACGTACTATGTAAACAAAAAATTACCGTTTACAATATGACCAAATAATTCCATTCGATTTGTATTTAGGAATAAGCAAATGTAATAAAACATTTTTTTTCCACTTCACGACTTAAAAAAAGTGTATAAAGGTTTTTTTTGAATTTGGGACAATAAAAATCGCTCTTATAACTGAATATATTTGTAAATAAATAAATTAAATTATAATAATAAATAAGGAAATGAACATTCTTCTACTTCGCGTCGATAAACAAACGTAAATGTTTTTCACATTAATTTACACAAATAAAAAAAACCCTCAATGAACGTGACGTTAAATGCACGTGTATAAACAAATGCCAATAAATGATTTTTCATTCCACGTCAATAAACGAATGGAAATATTTATTTTAAATTCATGTTAATAAAAAATGCTAATCAACGTTGCTCTACTTCACGTCCATAAATACACATAAACATTGTTGTTCCATTTACTGGTTTTATTTTCTGTAGCAGATTTAGGGCCGGCCCTGTTAGTCTTGCAATTTAGTGCGTAACGTACAATACTTACACATATATTTGAATTAACTTTATTTGAGTACGACACAATCCATTTTCCATTTTTCTGCGAACACAAGATTGAACAGTTTCGCACAACAGGGAACTTTTTCCGCAACGCTTTTAACGGCAATAAAATGTTGGTTGAAAAAAGGGCAGAAAGTATATTGCGGGACAACTCGTTTTTCCGGGCGGCGCATTTTTACTACCCGAGTATATTGTCCATTGGGATACCGCCGGGTTCTAGCGTTATAAAATCGTGAAATGTCGAAAGAATATAAAATATAATAATTCTGGATCAATCAGCACGTGAAAACGAAACAAGACTGGTTATTTTTAAAGTGCATTATTGCTCGATTGTCGCGCCGAGCGAAGCGTCATTATTTTTTCGGCCGCCACGGTGTTGTAAAGCAATAAAGGTGAACGGAGCGAATAATAGCGTTTCGCGCGATGTTCAGGTTATTATTCTCGACGACGGAGACGAGTTACAAAGGACCCGGCATATACAATTATTGCTGCTATTGTACCCTTCGCCTTTTGCAAAGGAAAAATGATGAAACTGCAGCCAATACGTATACGATGATTGGGCTCAAATGTGAAATGTGAAAAATGAAGAAAATGCGGCCAATACGTATACGATGATCGGGCTCAAATGTGAAAGAAGATTTTCGGCTTTTGGCTGAATTGTGTAAATCGATGCTAAAGCGATACCGTCAGTAGCGCTGACTGTAAAAGGAAAGAAAAAAGAAACAGAGAGCGATCAATACGATAAAATTTAACTGTCCCGAAGATTTTTTTTTGTTTTTCCATTCACCTTTGAATAATTAAAATGTCAGGAGCCTAATAAAATTCATTTGATTCCCATTTGATTAATTTTGTCAGGCTCCTCATCTGGTTTATAACTTGATGAATAAATTTGTATATTTATATTTAGATAGATAAATACATTCAATAAATTATTAATAAGATACAACTAAAAATTGAAATCCAATTTATTTTCTCAGTCGTCTTATTTTTTCAATTACAGATTAAATTCAAAAATGGATTAAAAAACTCCAATAAAATGATATTCTTTATTCCACTCAGTACGATAATGGACGTTTGACGCACGCTTTGCGTAAAACCCCCATTTTCACGCCGCGTACAATAAAATTTCATATAACACTCGACGAAAAAACATTTTCTAACCTCGTGTCATTGCTACACTCGTTAGAAAAAGTTTTTACGTCCTCGTGTCATAATGTACTATTTTCGGAACGGAGTCAAATTTTTCCACATCCTCTTTTTCCCTATATATATTATATATATATATTTATTTATTTCGAAACATAACAGCCTTGTAATTAAGTCTGAAGTCTTTGATTATTTTCCGACAGAAATTTTTTATTCCTCAGGCACGCGCCTTCGACACAAACGAAAACCCAATACTATATGGAACGTATAGATATATGACCAACGATTAGCCGAATGCAAATCTCGTTAAAGCGAGTGATGAGGGTCAGTGAGTTTTCCCACCGCGGGGACGGGGAGGCTACAGGACGTTTGACAAGGGTTCCTCACGAGCATAGAGTCAAGTTGCCGTGACGAATTTGAAACCGAGAGAAAGTCTTGTATACGCGCCTGACAGAAGGACAGATATTTATCCGAGTGTGTCCACGAAACGACAGCTGCGCGACTGGCATCGGAATACACTTTTGTGAATTTGAGCCACGGAGCGGAGGAATTTTTGTCGCGTGTGCCTAGACACGTCTAAAACTGTACTGCCCTATGAACAAACTTATATGCTCCAAAATGATTTTTTTTTTTCTTTTCGATGGAGAATTGTGATTGAGTAATTTTACGCAACAGTGAACTTACGAAAAATGATTATTGAAATTCAATGAACAATCTTGCACTCGATGATGATCAGTAAATAATGCTCTGTATCGGTAAACTCATGAAAAAAAAGGTAAGTTTTTGTTACGGCATTACGTAATATTTATACTTGACTTGAATTTCACGGAAACAATTTTCTGCATCGGTGAACTTGAAGATGTTTTATCACTGCGGTATTATGCAATATTTATATTTAAATTATCTTCGACTCGAATAAATGTCTGCTTTGATGAACGTCTGAAAAAAATATATTTTCTTTCCATTTTATTTTATATTCAATATTAATTTATAATTCTACTTAACATAGATAAGTGATGTTAAATATTGAGGAATAAGTGAAGTATAAATATTGAGGTATATCGACAAAAAATGTATAAATATATATTGACTGGGAGACGCTGTTTTTTGGCCAGCGTAAAATATGTCCCTTGCTGGCGGTTCCTATGATTGCATACAGTCGGTGGATCGGAAACAAAAATTTCTAAAAGATTCTTAAACCTTCGTGGTCACACATCCAAATTCAATCGCGGTGGTCACACTTGGTTCGATTCTACCCAGACAGTTTTCAAAAAAGTATTATGACCAAACTATTCGTCCGAAGTGGTTCAAAAAATTACGGTACATGCTTTGAACTTTCTAGATGATGTACGAAAAATTTATTTACAAGAAATAAAATGGCGACATGTTAAAAAAAATCGTAAAGAGGCGAAAACGCAAAAAAGACACTTTTTCGCTAAAAAAAAATCATAGTTCCTTGAATTTTCAACATTTTTACCTTAAATTTGGACGTGATACTCCTTAGATATGCTACTTTTGGGAAAAAATAGTAGCATAGTGTGCGTTCCAAAAAAGGTATTTATTCCGACATGTGTAGAGGGTAAATTTTATGGCACGAGGATACTTCAAACTCCAGGTAAGATGGTGAATATAGTCCCATTCGAAGCCGGGAACTATTAAATATTGGCGCCAAAAATTGATCGACGGGTCGATTCTACGCCGGGTGACCGCGAAGGGTTGAAATCTAATCTACAAAGTCCTTCGCATCGTGGGATTTTTCTTTCGCTCAATTATTTTTTTTATCAAGCCAGAGAGATCGGAAATTCAGGTTGAAAAATGAATGTAAATCGCAATCAGGCGCCACTTTGTGAAAACATTTTTTTTTAATCCTACGATGCAAAGTGCTTTATACGTTAGATTTTGAGAATCTTTTTGAAATTTTTGTTTCAGATCAACCGACTGCATGCAATCATGGCGACCACCAGCGAGGGACATGTTTTATGATGGCACTCCCATTCAATATATATTTATGAAAAATGTTGTCAATATACCTTAATATTTATACTTTCGAATAAAATGAATTTCGATGAAATCGGACGAATAGTTTCTGATATAATAATTCCCAGAATTCACCTATTTTTTCCGCCGTCTACTCTGATCTGCCCTCTATAATTACTTTCCCAAACAATGAACAGTGTTCGATTAATTTGCGCTGCCCAAAAAAAATGTCAGTTTTTCGGAATACGAGGATCATTGTTTCTCTCCATTTGATACAAATAGTAAGGCAGATAACCGCGAAACAATGGAACGCGAGAACAAAGAATAGGATTGCTAAAAAAACGGCAAGAAAAATGAAATAACGATGGAGAATGCAATTAAACGCATCAATCCTTGCACAATGGACAAAGAATGATTTCTGCGAAGATAAAGAAAAGCTTTGTCCCGATCTTTCAATGTATAAACGTTGAGACCATTGAAAACAAATACGTAACAAGAGTTCTCTTCACGCGCAGTAATATCGCCCCCGCCCCACCCTCTCTCTCTCTCTCTCTCTCTCTCTCTCTCTCGAATTTCCGGTAAAAATATTGGCTCTGCGAGCCGGTCGCTCGCTAATAAAGGATCGTATAATTCACGAGGAGCCATTCGTCTCGTTCAATCGCGAAAGTAAAAAAACAAAAAGAAAACAAGAATAAATCAAGCGATCGACGATTCCGAGTGTTGGATCTTCTCGATTTACTATAGTTTTTCATTTTTCCTTCGACGCACCTGTGTAACATAAATCTCTAAGGCACACGACAAAGTATTACGCTACACATACACACGCGTAATTATTTATTCCTGAATGATTCATCGTTGTGTCCTCTTTCTCTCTCTTGCTCTCTCTCTCTCTCTCTCTCTCTCTCTCTCTCTCTCTCTCTCTCTCTCTCTCTCTCTCTCTCTCTCTCTCTCTCTCTCTCTCTCTCTCTCTCTCTCTCTCTCTCTCTCTCTCTCTCTCTCTCTCTCTCTCTCTCTCTCTCTCTCTCTCTCTCTCTCTCTCTCTCTCTCTCTCTCTCTCTCTCTTTCTCTCTTCCTCACCGAGCTACCTTTCCCGCCCCGCCGCGGTAGACGAGACCGTCGATCAGATAATGGGGTCGCCAATTATCCGAATGGGAAGCTTCGGTTTGCGCTTAGGTGGCACGAAACGCTTTTACCGCTGGGGTAAGAACGTTGCAAGGCATTGGAGGTGTGTGGGTGCAAAGGCGTTTGCGGCTATCATGCTCCGTTCCTATACGGGAGAGAGTAAGAGAGTGTAGAGCGAGAGAGAGAGTGTAGAGAGAGAGAGAGTGTAGAGAGAGAGAGAGAGAGAGAGGGAAGAGCGTGCCGAGTCGCGGATATAAAGAGCACGGCGGGGGTGGTGACGTCGGTAATCGCCAAGTGCGAGTATGCGACATGAGGGAAAGGTGGGGAGAAGCGGAGTCACCGAAGGGGCTTCGTGCAAGTTGACACGTCGTTGGCCGGGTCGGTTGCGCGCTCGGCAAAAGTGTCGGCGGGGCGCGAACCGACAACGACCGCCGGGACACGACCGACACCGTGTCGCGGCTATGGCAGCGGCGGCGTGAGGGGAAGGAAGTCCAGGGAACCACGTCCTAGGTGGGGGAGCTTCCCGGGGGACTAGTCGCCGAAGAGGGGGTTGGGTAAAAGGGGGACGAAGCAAGAGAGCGATGGGGGTGGGGGAGAGAGAGAGAGAGAGAGAAAGACAGAGAGAGAGAGAGAGAGAGCGAGAGAGAGCGAGTATCGAGTCAGCTGAGGGGTGGGAAGGCAGCGCGCGCGCGGCTTGTGAAGCTCGACTCGAAAGTGGAGGACAGTCGCGACTCGGAGCCCGTCACGTGAGTCTCGTTCCGGCTGTGCTACTTTATTTTATCGTGTCGTCTGCTTCTTACGAACATCAAAATAATAAAAAGAATCGAAGATTAAACACAAAACAAGCGAAACGAAAAAAAAAAAAAAAAAAAAACGAGTGCCTAAGTGTGATTCGTGAATTTTTCATTACGTTGTGAATTTTTTTAATTTCTTTTTTTTTTTTATTCGAAGTTTCATCGTTCGTTGAACTCGTTGTGTTTTCTTCCTGTCGAGAAGAATGGAGCAGTTGCGCTTTCCCATGTGAACTGAGTGCAATTGTGATTGCCCGATTTACTTTTTTCTTTTGTTTATTTCTCGTTGACATTCCCGTCGACGTAACGACTAATGGCTTCGATCGTTGCCGAGCTCGACGATCGTGAGGTCTGAACCAATAGGCCACATTCGAATCTGAGCTTGAGACACTTGCAATTGCGTTAAATTGGCGATTTTCGCGGAACGATTCGAGCTTCTTTGTCGTGCGAATATGTGCTCGAGGCCGTGTAACGTACGGTGAAATATTTCAGTGTGGTGAACGAGTGTAAGGTGCGAGCGTATATTATTTATCGGAGAAAGTAAAGGAGCAAAGATAATAGTAGAAAAAAAAAAAAAAAAGTAAACGCTACACTCTGGAAATTTTGTGATAAGAGAACGGAAGAAAGAAATCAAACATGCTGACTTCCAGCGCGAATCAGTATCTTCGTCCGGAATATCTCACACCTCTGCCAACTACGGTTAGTACACACTTCCAACGAATCCCTTTGAGGCTATGTTTGTGTGCATTTTTCTCCCAACAATTCGTCATTCTTGAAACGTATCTGTAGCGAGTGCTCCGATAAGCGTTTCGGAGCGATGAATCACGAGCTAATGAGAATACTAGAGTATAGACGTGTTGAGAAAAATTTTATACTCGTTCCATTACAATATTATACTCGTCTTATACTCGTATACAATTTAATTATATTTTGATCGACACGTATAATTTTGACACTGGATGGATCAATATATATGTACACGTGTGGGTGGGTGTGTGTGTGTGTGTGTGTGTGTGTGTGTATACGCAAAACTAAATAATAATTTATAAATATATTCACTCTACACGTATAAAAAATGAGCTCATACATTTGTTTTAAATATATAAATATATTTATATATGTTTTACTAGAAAAATCGAAATTCGTACCTTATATTTAGCATTACATTTTGGGAAATATATATATATTACATTTTATGAAATATATATATATACAAATATATCACAAAATTGAGACTATCCAAATAAAATAATGATCGTTTAACCCTTTATGGTCACCCTGGGTAGAATCGACCCGTCGATCAATTTTTTCCATAAATATATAATAGTACCCGGCTTCGAATGGAACTATTTTCACCATCTTATCTAGAGTTTAAAGTATCCTCGTACCATACAATTTATCCTCTTCACAATTTTTCCCAAAAGTAGCGTATCTAAGGAGTATCACTTCCAAATTTTAGGCAAAAATATTGAAAATTCACGGAACTATGATTTTTTGAGGGAAAAAGTGTCTTTGCTTTTTCACCTCTTTATGAATTTTTTTAAACATGTTGCCTTTTTATTTCTTATAAATAAATTTTTCGTACATCATCTAGAAAGTTCAGAGCATGTTTCATTATTTTTTGAACCACTTCGGAAGAATATTTTGGTCGCAATACTTTTTTGAAAACTGACTGGGTAGAATCGCCTCAAGTGTGACCACCGCGATTGAATTTGGATGTGTGACCACAAAGGGTTAAAACCTATTTCCTCAATATTCTGGCAATCACATATCACGTGTATAAATATACTAATACTAAAATCGAAATTCGTACCTTGCACTTCGCATTACATTTTTTTAAATATACATATTTATATATATATTACAAAATGTACTGCACCAAAATAAAATAATGATCGTTTAAAATTAATTTCCTCGACATTCTGGCGATCACGTATTATGTGTATAAATATACTAATATTAAAATCGAAATCCATACTATGCATTTTGTGTGGAATATATATGTCGCAAAATTGATTTTATCCAAATAAAAGAATTATCGTTAATAACTAACTTCCTCAATATTCTGGCGACCACATATTCATCTGTATAAATATACTAATACTAAAATCGTATTCGTACATAGCATTTTGCGAAATATATATATATATATAGACACACACACATATATTACAAAATTTACTTTGCCTAAATAAAAGAAGCATTTGAGAGTAATTTCCTCAACATTCTGGCGATAACATATGTGTATATGTGGGTCTCCACATACGTAAGATTTTGCCGAGAAATATTCTCCCTAATGATAAATCAACTTCTCTGAAAAAGCGATCGCGCGGATATCTGAAAAATGCCCACCCACTGTCAAGCCTCAATAGAAATTCAAGGAAACATCTTATCGAAAAGCTCAGTCATCAAATATCGCAATTTTTGACGGACTCGACTTAGGTTCTTACAATTATGACATCGTTACAGGATACCTCCTTCACTCAAAGCGTACCACATTCGTATCGAAACAATAGCACAATTTTCTTTCTTGTTGTTTTCTTTTTCTTTTTTAAACTTATACGTTTAAAAAATAATATAACTCGACGTTTTTTCCATACTCGCAACGCGCTCGAATTACTCTCGCGTGTCTGGAGCCGAACGCGCGCGCGGGGGACCACGTAAACGGCAAGATTGTGCTGTACAGAGCGTCCGCGCGCGAGCGAGAACAACGAGTGTGTTTCATGAATAGCTGCGATTTCTTGAGAGCCGTCGATTTTGTATATTCGACGTGTCTCTCCTTAGTGTCTCGTTCATTGCTCCATTTCGTGGCTCGTACACACATACACATTTAAACACCCCACCCGACATAAGAACCGCTAGATATTTATATGGAAGCATTTCGTATACACGCAGGACTCCGAAGTATGTTCTTTCTCTTTTCTTTTGTCTTTCGAGTCCCGTCTCGCATATCCGACATAAAGTCAAAGCTAAATTTCAGTTGTTGTATGTCTATCCGTCTATACAACTGAAATTATATACACGTATACAATTAAAGGGGGGGAGAGAGAGAGAGAGAGAGAGAGAGAGAGAGGGAGAGAGAGAGAGAAGATGAATAACAGTACGAGTACGCGAGATAGGAACGTGGAACGAGTAAATTTCGAAATTTCTTCACGCATCTGCTCGTTGTGTCGTGAGCTAAAGAATCCTGCGTAACGCATGCAAATGGCCGAGTTTTACGGTGGTTTGCCGCGTTACCGGAGAATCTTCGAACGCATATATTTAATCCCAGGGGCTCGTTTGCATCGAAATTTTAGAACGCGCGGAAGCCTCGATTCGTGACTAGCCTTACGAAATTCGTTGGGACTGACGCATGTGGCCAATCGCTTCTGTATAAAAATATATATATATATATATATATAGGTGTGTGTATGTGTGTCTGTGTTCGTGTATGTATTAGTTTGTTCGTTAACGGGTCATTAAAGTTGCATGGCGTATATGCGAGTAACGTTCCGTCAACGTCTCACCGAGGCCCGCCGCGTTTTGCCTTTTCACATTTCCATTAACCTTACATAACATATACACACGAAGTGCGCGTCTCTCTGTGAATGACGACCAAAACGTTTGGGCACACTATTTCGGGTCACATCAGCAAATCCTGGCAAGACTTTCAGCGCTCTCTCGCCGTGTATACTTTATGCTTGCGCCATAAATCAGCTCAACAGCGAAACGGCGATACAATGCATTTAATTTTTGCATTGAAAAATAGAGATGACAAAAATGACCAGTGTGATATATTTATAAGTGCAAAAGTATACTTGTCAGCTCGTTGTTTTCCAAACGAGGACGTCCCGATGGCGATTTTTCATGGGCATGAAGCTCGCATCGTTGGAATGAAACGATTTTCTTTTTAATTCCTTATTTTTGTTTTTATTGAAAATCCTATTTTCTAGACTTGGCTTGTAGATAGCTAAATAAGGAGCCTAAAAAATGATGCCATGATTTTTATGGCTTCAATCTGTTTCGGAAAGTTTAGAGAAGAAAAAATATTTCGTTGCACTCCAACGATGCACTCAACATCATAATTTTTCGACATTTTCTTGCGTGACGAAAACGTGGCGCGAGGAATATTATTGGAGTTCGCATCGTTGGAACTCAACGAAAATTCATTCTTATATATATATTTTTTTTTTAATTTGGATTATCGTACGAAATATATTTTTTCGCACATTTCACTTGTAAACTTCTAAACAAGCACCCTAAAAAATATTTGACGGATTATCGTACCTCAAATCTGCGATGAGAAATTTGAGAGACAAAAAATCATATTCATTGCATTCCCACAATGCAAACTTCAATCTCATCGCAAGGATACATTTTTGTGAGAGAGACTTTGTTAATATTGGATAGCTGACTTAACAATGTAACAATTTAATATTCAGAAATCGATTTGTCATCTCGCTTGTCAGGGGAATACAGCTATTGGTTAATTTTTATTTTTCAATCGTCGGCTAGTGCGTGTGAAGTTTTGGTGACTCGTACAGTACGAGAGAAACGAATTTATCGTCATACGAGATATCCACGACGTCCCGGCGGACTTGGCAAGCCTACCGGGTAATTAAGACGCTGTCCGAAAGCGAGAAGTCTATTAACGAATTGTCAGTCAATCGTCGGGAGCCGATATACACCGGGGACATTTACGCCCGGATTCGCGTCGTCGCCGGCGAGTCTTCCGTCAAACGTTTCCGGCTATCGTTACACACATTTACGAATTCGTGGTAAATTATCGCGCGTGAATCGTCATTTTTCCATAGCCCAATCGCATATTCTATCGAGAGTTTAATCAGCGAAATTGCGTATGGACAATTTTTCCGAGAACCCAAACAAAGGCGAACAAACAATATTTTTAATCGCAGGATAAAGTCGTCGTAGATTTCATAAATGTTTTTTTTTTTGTAGAGTAATTGCCTGAGTTTATCGTTGTTGATACGAACGTGCGCTGATGCCAATTTTCATTCTGTTGATAATAAAATAGCCGTATGGTTTATTATTATCAAGAACGTTGTAATCGGTTCGATGTATTCGTGGCGTGTTTATAATTACGTCAGGGAACACACGCTTGACACACATTGCCTTGTTTTATCGGCGACTGCTGTAAACATTGCTGCTCCCGTATTTTTCGATAAACACCCCTCCTCCCCATTCGTTGCACCCGCAATCAGGCGCGCTTTTACATTTGAAATGTTTGTATTTATGTTATAAATGGGGAATTCTTTTGATCGCCAACCCGCAGTTTTCATGCAATGAAAGGGTGAAAAAAGGAATGTTATTAAATGTCGAATTGCCGTATTGAATAGCTGCGTTGATTGGAAGCAATCTGAAGAAAAATATATAGTAATGCCACTCGTTCAATTCCCGCACCTCGCTGCCACATTTTTATCACTCATACTTTATGCATGCGTCATAAAACTTGCTCCCTCTCCTGCCAGCTCTCTCAGTCGATCTCTCTCTCTCTCTCTCTCTCTCTCTCTCTCTCTCTCTCTCTCTCTCTCTCGCTCGCTTTCCCCATCCTTTTAAAGCTACGTTTCGTTTCAAAGGCGTTCCGACATTTTAACGCGACACACTCGACGTGACTCCAAAGTGGAAAAAATTATTATTCCTTTGAAACTCAATTCTCTTCGACGTCCTGCCCTACAAAGGAGAGAGACTCTTCACGGAATGAACGAAAAATCTTTCGGTGTATCGCGAATCCATGAATAATCAGCTTTCCACTTCGAGAATAATAGCAGTCGAGACTTTTGGAGCGTCGAATGAAATATTAATGGACGACGAATATTCATCTTCGAGATGAGTGCGGGACGAGCAAATATTAGCGATCGACTGATTTCATTAACGGGAATTCATTTGGCAAAGACATTAAAACGTATTTTATTTAACTGAGGGAACCGATGAACTTATGGATGCAACTCGTTTATTTTATTTCCGCAAATCAAAGAAGACAATGAATTAACCAGAACTTCCAGTATCAATGCGTTCTAGAATCGTCTTGTACCGGAAATCTAAACTAAAATAACAACAATGCAGTATTTTTAAGCTTAAAAATAAAATGGTAAGGATCGACTAGGATGGTGACAAGATATCAATCAATTTTGGAAACATTGTCTATCTGGCTAATCGAATTTAACCTGAAAACGGCTGTAGATTTTTCCCTAAACATTTGAAATGTGAGAACAAAGGCTTCCAGAATCTATCTGTAACTTGGCTCATCCAGATCCGTAAAGAACAACTTGAGAAAATGCGATTTCCCTTTTATGAGAACTTCAGCATTTATAAGGAAGCTCATCAGTAAATAGCCAATGGAAAATACTTCCTTAGCTTCAATTATAATTTGACACGATGTTTATGATTTCGTTTTCTGTTGATGTGATTATGGGCCCATATTTAGGTGTTCCTTTCGCAGATGGCCTTATTTTGTGGGTGCATAAGCCAGGGCCCTTCTGAAGCATTACTACATTACGGTGGCGCTTAATAAAAATAAGTTACAATCAATCATTATACCCAACGATTAACGGGTATGAAAAATTTCGCATAAATTTAGTCGATTTACTGTTTTTATTGTCGGTATGTAATCTTCAGAATGTTTTACACGCTTAGCGCTATTTATACCAGGCATCTAAAGTTATATAATATATAAATTATTAGATAAAAATGTGGCCAGCATTCAAAGCTCCATAAAGCGCTGCATTAATTAAACGATTGTTAAAGACGTAATTTTGAGTTAAAAGTTCGGTAACTTGGCTTGAAATTTTACCAGTATACTGGGATGTATTTTTACTTAATTTTAGACGAAAATCAGTTAATTGTTAAATATTCAAATTCGTGAAAGGAATACCTCGCTAGATGGAAAACGGTATTTTTTAGCTATATAAAAAAAACGTGCTTTTCGTAACCTCAGTGAATAGCTCTCAATACATGATCCTAGAAAGGATTTTCGATATGCACATGAAAAAAATCTCCAACACTCACGGAAGGGAAGCCACGGAAGGGAAGCAAAGGATGTTACATTTAGAAAAATTGATGAATATTTCTTTGTTTTCGTCCAAGCATTATTAGTTTCCCAAGAGCCACGAAACGGAAGGGAGTCAAGCTGAATTCATCCGCGTTCGAAAGACTCGGATGGAAATTGACCGTCGCGTTGACCTCGTTGGCTCAAGCTTTAGCGTATACGAAATTTTATAGCGACGTTGTTAGAACTCCTCGTGAACGCGTCCGCACAGAGAACGCTTGCCAATTCACCAGACAAAACACACTTCGGGATATCTCAGCCGGAACGTATGTGCACTTATAGTCGTTAAAAGATCTCTCTGCCCGAGTACTTTTCCCGTTTGGTAGGGATATAGCCGAGCTTGGTAATTTCGTAAGGCCATCATCTCGTTATTTCGTCGGCAGACCAAAATCGCGCATGTTTCCAAGCTGTCTCTCTAACGATCTATGTTTTCGTATAATTGCAGTTGGACGCGAAGAAGAGTCCACTCGCGCTTTTGGCCCAGACCTGTAGTCAGATCGGCGCCGATCCGCCAAGCGGCAAATCTCTCCTCGGGACATTGGACAGTGGAAAAGGAGGTTCGAGTAGCGGCAAAGGAGGTTCGAAGTCATCAAGCGAGCAGCAGTCGCGTGAAAAGTCTTCACCGGCCTCGTCATCATCGTCGTCGTCGTCATCGTCGTCGGTTGGTGGTGGTAGCCAAGTGGCGCAATCGGAGAGCATCTCGAGGTCGAGTTTTAAGCCTTACGAGTCTTGTCTGGGTAGAGAAAAAGCCTCGAGTCCGGAGGAACAGCAGAGAGCAGCCTCGAGTCATTCGGCTTCTGGCCGTTCAAGGACACCGGGTAGCAAGAGGTGTTCGAGCAACCAGAGTGCCTCGTCGGCGCGAGCAGTGACTCCCCAGGGTCGAAGAACCGTCACGCCGAACGGCGAAGCGACGCGTGAATCGCCCGCCTCGAGATCGATAACGGGCGAGGTATCGGCAGCCTCACAGGCGCAAGGTAGTCCGATGTCTGGAAAATCGGCTTACAGTACAGCCGGTGTTTTTGCGATGACGGACTCGTCGATGAAGGATATACCATTGGGTACCTACAAGCCAGCCTCGACGTTACCGGTCTCCACATCAGCCGCATACCTCGGTTATCCGCCTCAATTGCCGATCGACGTTATGGCGAGTTCCCTAATGTCCCAGCATCACGCCGCCCTGAAGAACGGACTCGCGAGCAATCCTTATCTGAGCTACGCAAGGATGAAGACAGGCACGGGTGTCGACACCCTTGTGCCGATCTGTCGTGATCCGTTTTGCACCGGTTGCCAATTGAATCCGCACTTTCTCGCGACATCGTCGGCCAACGGCAAAGTCCCAACCAGCACGGCGAGCTCGTGTCCAGCTGGTTGCGCTCAGTGCGATCACAAACCGGCCGCTTCACCGTACGCCCCGCTTAGCGCCCACACAGCTGCGGCTTACGCCCACGCGCAATTAGCCGCCCTTGCGGCTGCCAGCCAATTACCATACGTGTGCAACTGGATAGCCGGCGATACCGCTTACTGCGGCAAAAGGTTTTCCTCGTCTGAGGAACTTCTTCAACATTTGCGAAGTCACACGAGCGTTTCGGCGGGTGATCCCGCAGCGGCAGCGGCGGCACTCTCGCTTCTATCACCACCGGGACTACCACCTGGTCATCCGCTACTATCGAGAACTTATCCGACACCACCGCTCAGCCCTTTGGCCACCGGTCGTTATCATCCTTACGGCAAACCAACCAATCTCATGCAACCGTCGCTCTCGTCCCTCGGACTCGCTCTACCGCCTCATCATCCCGCAGCAGGATTACCGCCGTACTTCTCACCCTATTCACTCTACGGTGGACCACGTCTAGGCGCCGCGTCCGGTATGCATCCCTGAGTTATTGGCTATTATCAGGGCTAAGACCAACCGAGCAACGGGCGGTCCCTCTACGACGAGGCGAAACTCGGCTATGCGTTCATTCACGAACAATTTGACAAGCACACCGGGTCGAAACCAACTGTTTAACTGTGATTTTTCGCGCGATAATATGACGCGCAGCGTTTTGTGCATTCGCCGCCTCTGTGGATTGTGTGAGTGCGCGTTATTCCGTCGCTTGATGATTAGTGAGAGGAACGCGAGTGGGCAACGTTTGCTATAGGGCGTAAATGGACGAGTCTTTGGCTAGGATAAACGGCAACGTCGAACGTTATATACATATAAATGAGGCTGATGAAAAAAAATATATTTTCTTCTTCGTCGTCATAGCAAGAAATGGTAAAAAGAAGGAAAAATAGGAAAATTGCGGGAGAAATTTCTCTTGCAAAGCGAGCTCTATAAATCAAGTTCAAGAAGGTGTCGCAAGCTATTTAGAGGTTCCTTATTTTGCCTTGAGAACATGATTTTTCACCAGTTACATAAAAAGAATAGTTCGAAAATGTGCTTAAAAATATGATCTCTTGATAAGTCTCGCCAGGAACACCAAAAACAACATTTTTATTGAACAATTAATAAATTGGTTTTTCTGGCGGAAATCATATTAATTAATTTCCGATTACATTTCGTAATTATTTTTTTATTGAAAATGTCAGAAACCATAATTTTGGGGTAAAATTAGAAAAATGAATAATAATCGGTTGCGTCAACTTTGAAAATTGATTTTTAGGCCTCACTTTCTGTATGATTTTTTTTACCATACATTAACATTTTTTGCCTTGGCCTCGAAGAAAGAAAATATTAATTTTTCTTCGACACCCTGCTATATATAGATTTTCTGTATGAACGTTCGTTGATACCTGTTGGATCATTCGCACGTAATTTCTATGAGGTCCTGTCGATTGAGAGATAGAAAGAGAGAGAGAGTGAGAGAGAGAGAGAGAGAGAGAGAGAGAGAGAGAGAGAGAGAGAGAGAGAGAGAGAGAGAGGAAGAGAGAGAGAGAGAGAGCGTGAGGTTATATCATCGCGACAATCGCCATTTCGGGCTTTTCGATCGGAGAGTAAACTGTATTGATCGGCGGTATTGTCTCGTCTCAAATGGCATTGTGCTTGTATCCGGTGTGGGCGAGACAGAAAAATTTTTTTATCGTTTCGATCAACGCTACCGGTGAATCTATATACGCACGACGTTCTCTCGGTTATTTTCAACAAACGCATTACTCTTATAGTACGTCGCTCTCACGTTTCACCGACCGAAATCATACTCGTGTCACAGATGCTCGTCCCTCGAATACACTGAGACTTTTGGTAGAAGTGATTCGAACGCACAATAATTGTAAACATCTTATTTTGAAAATTATCGAAGTATAGATAATGTTTCCTTCTTTTCCGAATAATTGAGGTTCATTTTGAAGAACTATACTTTTATGAGGAATTTTCAATATTCTCTTCGAAAAAATTCTCTTATTCTTCGGAAACGCACTCGTCGCGGCAATTACTTTCAATATTGTTCTCTTATTCGAACGATGCCCATCCGTATTGCCATAAGGATGTTGTTTTTTTTTCTTTGTTTATTGCGCCGTTAAACGAGTCTATGCAACTTTCATCGGAAGATGCGAAAAGTTGTTCTTTTGCCAATATTGTGATTCGATACACGCGTTTTTCACAAATATATCGATCGTTGTTGTACTCTCCCATCGTCGCGCGCTTACTATCATCGTAACTGATCGGATGTGATCGGTCTATGTGCACTATTTATAAATTATATATATATATATATATATATATATATATATATATATATATATATATATATATATATATACACATATATATTCGTACTCTATTGTAATTATTGTAAATTTGTTCATAGTCGCATATCCGTATGCCTTTACGCGAGAGCAATGAAGAGGATGATGAGGAAACGAATCTCGTGAGTCGCGGAGAGACGCGGGGGCGTGAAAAATGGACGGATTTAATTGCGAGGATACGAGATGTTGGTGACGACACATATGCTATCGATAATTCAGCGTCTATTTTTGCGTAACCAAAGTTTTTAGTATGGATTGTTAGACTTGTAGCGCGATGATTATCACGTGTTACGTACATTATCAAATGACGTGATGTCATTGGGAGAGAGAAAGAGAGAGAGAGGGAGAGAGAGAGAGAGAGAGAGAGAGAGAGAGAGAGAGAGAGAGAGAGAGAGAGAGAAGGGAGAAAAATAATAATAATTATTGTAACAAGAAGAAGAAGAAGAATAAAGGAGTAAATGTGACAAGACACGCGAACAACTATTATATATAAATATTGCATATTGAGAAAAAAACTATCGATTGTATATAGATTTATTATTCTTAAATAGTAACTATATATGCTCCGTGGCATTGTGAATGCTCCGAGACATTTGCTCACAAAGTCCCCTACCCCCTTAACCCCTCGTTCATATATATATATATGTATATATATATATATATATATATATATATATATATATATATATATATATATATTAAGGACGAAATATCCTTGTGTACCTGCGTCTCATCATCTTCTGTAGCGTCAAATATCTGAACTTAACATTTATGCGGCTGTAAGAAAAAAGAAAAAAAACTCTCTCGTCGTAGGTACGACCACATAATGAGAAAACCAACGAATCATCGAGTTCCCAATTTAATCGACGATAATTACTCTTCATTGTTTCACCATTATTGTTATTTAACGTTTATCGAATTTGTTTTTTTTTTCTTGTTCTTCTTCTTTTTGTTCGAGATTGTCTTTGAAACTGAAATACAAACAGCCCTGTTTCTTACTCAAGCTTCGATCTGTGCTTTATTTTTCCGTCACCCTCCCATCCCAGTCCATTCGTGTCCACGCCAAAATCCTTACCCTGCCCGGTCTACTTCCCTTCAACTTCGAATACAAAAGAAAAAGATACGATGCCAAGTTCTTTTTGCGTTTCTCGATCAAATTAGGGTTACTTCACTGTAGACTGATTAAAATTAGCATTCTTGCTTCTGAGATGAAAATTATCTAATGGTGTAACGATAAAACGCGCGGACAAGGTCGTTTAAAAAAATCTTTCGCATTGTTTTTACAGAGAAGAAGAATGATCAAAATCGTTTCGTGCAACGGAAGTCTCGGGATTGTGAGGGGAAAAACACGATAACTTTCCATTGAGATTACTCGACGAATTGTTGATACAAGAATATTAATTACATATTAGTTCTTGAATTATTATCACCTGTTTTCTCCTTTTTTCTTTTTCGTCGAATGATGATTTATAATTGTATTGGTGGTAGACTCGAGCGAAAGATTATTTCTGCCGATTCGGAGGCATTATCATTGAACAAACGCGGATGATTAACGGTGTTCGCTGCAGCAACACGATTTTCCACGAGCCGCAACGATACATCAAATGTGCACAAACGTAAACTCACCGCTGTGACGTAACACGCCGTTGCATCGACCCGTGTACATGTACATGGACATGTTGAACACGTTATATCGATCTGAAGTTGGCTGTCATCACATCTGGCTGTTTTGAGGACGGTTCGCCTTTGCAAATTCCTTCAAAATCACATTTCCTCATATACACATATGCGCACGCTTATTCGCGTTGCTATTGCGCGCGCAAACATGAACTCTTATTCGTACGATTATAAATTACCGTTCATTCGTTGCCACAAACGATAAGAAACTTTGAACGTCTGGAACATTGTTTCATTGTCATATATTTTCCATTCTTTGCCGGGGTTTTATTAATCGTGTTTTCTTTTTTTTTTTCTCGTTCTTCCTTGGACTCGTGCCCGTTAAGGGTAACTCTTTTTTGCGCGCGGGAATAATGTTATTCGCATATATATATATAGCAGCTGTGATTGAGTTCATTACAGTGATTATTCGCGTTCGACAACGTCATTCGATAGCGGCAACTTCCGCGGACATTATTCCAGGGTATCGCGAGATGTGTTGCATTGCGTCGTACAGAGTTTTGTAATGCATGCAAGCGGTGAGTAATTACACACTCGTATATTTGTGTATACTCGTATCACGGTAACATTGTGATTAATAATACAGCCGAGGAGTGAATAATCGTTCGCGGACATGCAACGATAACACTCACTCGTTAATTCACGATTGTGCGAGTTTCCTCAAGCATTACAGCGTGCCATGTAAGACTAATAGAAATTTGTTTTTTTTTTCGCTCAATCCCAAAGGCGAGCGCCGTTGTCGTATTTTATTTTGCTTTTCGTAGAATATCTGATGCGGACTTTCTCCAATTCGTGCAGAATTATCGTATCTGTAAGCTGTGATATGGCAATAATTTCTTCTGAATTTTTATCGTTGGGAACAAAAAAAACATTGTTCGGGTTTCGCGATTGCAATTACGTGCAGGGTTTTTGGCGCTTTATAAATCTCTCGGTGTAGTTGGGAGTTGAGTGTGCTATTTGAAGAGTGCGAATACGGTTTTTATAAACAAATTGAGGCCGATTTTTTAGTCGAAAATGCAACTTTTTTTTCAAAATGGTGCCAAATTTGCAGAAATAATTATTTCGTGACAATCCTGTGTACTTCGCTATACTGTCAAAAAAATATATATATTTCATTTAAATAGGATTTATTTAAATCAAACAGGTTTTTTTCTTTGTCTCATTACTACGATCCTATTTGTTTCAAATATATATTTTTATTTGTTCCAGCTATTCTTGTTAAATATTAACTATATTTAAATTAAATAAATGAAGATTAGAATCAAGCACATTCTTTGTTTGAACGTATGGGATATATTTTTGTATCAAATATATTTTTATCAGCGCGAATAAACAGCTAAATTCAGACGAAAATTCTATATAATTGAAATTAAACAAATAAAATAGATACATTTGGTGGATTCAGCTAAATTGTTTTTTGAACAGCTGAAACCGGATCACAGATTTATTAGCAATAAATGAAATATTTGGTTACTAGACTATATTAAATACACTCAGCAAAAAAATTAAAGGAGCAGAAAGATTTCACAATTTTTTCAGTGATTTTTGAAAGGCCGTAACTTCGGGAAAAATTGTCGATCGGGAAAAACAAAAAAGCATTTTGAAGCTTTAAATCTCTAGTTTAAGGATCTCGCGAAGAATTTTTGTCTTTGAGTATCACGCTCGGCGCTGTCATAAGAAATAGCGCGAGTAAAAAATTTCGATTTTTTTTTTCTATTTCGTCCATGCGCTCTAAACAAATTTCCTGGCTGAATCAATGCTTGGGTCCTTTAGCCTGGTTCTTTAGCTTCAATTTGGTCTTTTTTGCTCTCAGTAGGACTCATTCGTCGCTGAGATATCGCCGATTGAATGAAAAGTAGGCTTTTTTCTTTGATCATCGATATCTCATGATCATACAGCGAACGGAAGGTGGGTTTCGGAAACTTGAATAACTACTCTATAAGTTCCTTTTAGTATTTTAGAGAAAACATTTTTTTCAAGCTCAATATTGATTTGAAAAAGTAGAAAAAAAAGTTTTCTGCCGTTTTGGAAAATCCACCACAACTTTGCAAATATTACGGAAATGACCAATGTTTCCAGGTTTTTTTAGCTCAATACATGTTCAAAGATCCTGTCAATTTTTTAATGGATAGGCTTTTACCCGTTGTTTTACCTGAATCGTCAAAGTTTTATAAAAAATTAAAGGAGCACTTTCATTGCTCCTTAAACGTCAATTAATAATGGTTGAGACGAAAAAAAAAATGTTCGTTATTTTTCTCACAATTTTGCATTAACTACTCAATAAATTTCGAAAAAAAATACAAAATTTGAAAAAAAAATATCGTTATTTTTCTTACAGTTTCTCATTAAGGCCTTATATACGCGATTTCGTCGATTTTCGAAGGTACTTTTCTAGACGCGGTTAAAAAAAATGACGCATATATTCACAACATTTTTTTTACAGATCATTTATGCACATGGTTAAGTATATGTAAAAAAAAAAATCAGAAATATTAACAAATAGCGGAGATATAGCATAATAAAGCAATGTATTTTTTTGCGCGCGCGTTGATGGACGCGCGAAAAAACCTGAATCATCATACAATTTTGTGATCGCATTGCAATTTGTTCGATCCGAATTCTCCCCAAAAGATTCGTAATTTCACGAGCACAAAAGATAATCGAGTAACGATGAAAGAAAAAAAATTGCCAACGGGAGCACAAGCGCATTGCCACTGTTTGTTTTACGAGTACACAGGGACTCGTATCTACATTATCTCTGTTGCAATGCAAATTTTCCCTCGTTGTGCTACGCACGTTTGACAAATTTCGTCCTCGTTCCCCGTTTATTTGTCCGAAAGAAACAATTTAAAGTTTATCGACGAGTGATTTTCACATCGTTGCCATTTCCACGCTCTTCGCGTCGCGGCGCGACCAATGAATATATACGCGGCGAGCGCGATGCATTGAAGCGAGCGTCGGTCAATCAACGCCGTCCTGGACTGTCGACGGGCGGGCGATCGAACGAAAATAAATTGTTCGTATATATATATGGTCGTGACCAAGAGGGAACATTTATTTTTTTTTTTTGTTTTTTTGTTCGACTTGTGGCGCGTAACAGACGAGGACATCGTGGAGAGCGCATTGCCTCGCGTGCATACGCATACGCCATAGCAACTTTTCAATTCACATTTTTTATTATATTGCTCGCTCGCGGAGCGGTAATTTTCCAGCAAACTCAAAACAATGCGAGCGAGAGAGAGAGAGAGAGAGAGAGAGAGAGAGAGAGAGAGAGAGAGAGAGAGAGAGAGAGAGAGAGAGAGAGAGAGAGAGAGGGAGTGAAAGGGAGGGTGAGGCCCAGAGTCAGAGAGAGAGAGAGTGAGAGAGAGAGAGACAGAGAAAATGAGAAAGACAAAAGTAGAGAGAGAGAGACAGAGAGAGAGAGAGAGAGAGAGAGAGAGAGAGAGAGAGAGAGAGAGAATACAGCTCCTCTCAGCTCACTCCATGCGTCAATCCTCTTTTTTTTTATTACCGCATGCATTTTTTTTTATTTCGTGTAATACTCAACCGCAAAATGTCTGCAAAATTGAGCACGTCCAAAAAAACTTTAAAATCGTTCACGCGTGCGTCGTAATTTTGCACTACATATAAAACAACGCAATAACAGTTGTGTTACTTTCTTTGCCCTCTTTTTTTTTTAGCGACTTTACACGCTCGTTTCACGGAGCTCGAGAGGGCAAAAAGCGGAAGCAGATGCATAAGGAATCGAGTTGCGAGTTCTCTGTATGAGAACGAAGACAACGAGGCAATATTAAAAGACGAAGAATGCAGCAGAGAGAGATAGAGAGTGAAGGAGAGGTAGAGAGAGAGAGAGAGAGAGAGAGAGAGAGAGAGAGAGAGAGAGAGAGAGAGAGACCAACGGAGGTTGCTGGGTCGACGACGATCTCCGAGGTTGCCCTCACGAGAGTGATTTATGGACAGGCGCCGCTCTCGACTCCATCTACTTGACCTATTCGCCTCGTTACTCGTTAGAAAGGATAATGTATTCATGAGCACCCGCGCGCGCAACCACCCGAGAATTCAGACTCTCTGCGTCTATGCCGATATATATATATATATATATATATATATATATACATGTACGCGGCTACTCACGTTGTCGATTTTAACATCGCGATACGCCGATAATCGACTCCCGAAGGAACGAGGGATGGACGTATACTGTACCGCGAGGCTACCGAGATATATATATACATATGTATATATCGAGATTTTTTCTTAGCAATTGCGCAGGAGCTCCGAAAACGGGACTTTGATGTGGAAGTCGTTGCGCGCCATTCAGCCGTATAATTCGCGGGCTCTCGTGATCATGGGATTTTAACGATCACGAAGAAAATAACGCCAATGCGATCTGCGTTCGGTCACTTCTCGCAGTAGAGAGCAGGAAAAAGACGTACGTGTCGGAGTATTAAGGAGTCTTGGGACAAGTGACTAAATGTTACTATTTGATTCGAATTTATACAGTAGATCCATTGTCATATACTGGATGCAACCTTCAAATTTTAAATCGATCGTTTACACCGTTTCCATGAAATTTACAATTACAAAAACACGTTTCAAGTTAGGGAGATACTTACTGTAATCGGTGAACGATAGTTCTACGTACGAAATAGCGTGAAGAAATGCTAAGAATGTTATAAAAAATTGTCAAACCGCTCAATACATTGTGACAATTATGTCACCCAAAAATTAAATAATCCGTCTGCACCGTTTATTGATTACTTAGATTTTTGTAGATGAGAGCGATAGAAATAGAGGCGAAGTGTGGCAATGTGCCATGAGTGCTAAATAGCACGCGTGCTTGAATAATCACCGTGCCGCGAATATACTTTCGATAAAAGGCATATTTAAAGAGAAGTGATATATTTTATTTTCGACACTGACACCTGACTTTAACGATACACTGCAAACATTTTTTTTTAAATTTAGGTAGGATTTATTAACACTAATTGTTTTTTTCCTTGTCTCACGGCCTACTACGACCCTTTTTGTTTCAAATATATTTTTTTTGTTCAAGGTATTCTTTTATAATATTAAATATATTTTTGCGGTTGGAAGAGGAGGACGCAGGTGGAAAAATTCCAGGCAAGATACGTAAAAATGGTCATGGGAATTAGTAAAAATACACCAAACTACATCTGGCGAATGGAAGCAGGGTGTAGGGGAATGGAGGTCGAAACATGGAAAAGAGCCGCGAGATAGTTAGTAGAAGTAATGAGGATGGAGAACAGTAGATGGCCCAAAAATGCCTAAGGGGGGAAGTACGGGCAACAAATGGCAATCCCTCAAAATGGGGAAAAGAAATGAAAGAAGTCATGGAAGCGTAGGTGAGGGCGAAATCTGGCAATCAATATGGAATGGAAACATAAGGGCGATGGACAAAAAATATAAAGAGGCATAAAAATAAAAATTGAACAAGAAATTCAGTACAATTGGAGTAAAGTTGACGTGTCCACATACTGCAAGGAATAGAAACATAGGAAAACAAGAATACACATGGAAAGATACTGGGAAGACGAGGCGACCAGCGGAGAAATAAAGGAACCATGGGAAAGGATAAGATGTGGGAATATCGGAAGAGACGGCAAAAAAGTATGAGGCGGCAAAAAGCGGTATGCAGACTCAAAATGCAGAATTTGCAACGAGGCAAATGAAAATTTGTGACACATTTGCGAGTGTCCAGAGGTTAAGGGGAAACTCAATAAAGAGATAGTAAAGGAATTGGAACAATGGTTGGAAAAGAGAAGGGGTATAGAAATAGACCGTAAAATAGAGGCGCAACTGAAAAAGCAACCGGCAAAACAACTATGCGACTACATAAGGCAATTCGAGAAACTAGAATATTAAGATAGACTTAAGATAATAAGAAAACCGATGTAAACATGTATGTAAAGGTGAAGGGAAGAACACCAATGCAAACACCCCTAAAAGGGTATACAAGGAACAAATACTACTACGATTAAATATATTCAAATTAAATAAGTAAATATCGGATTTAAATTAAATAAATAAAGATAAAACACGATAGCAATATAGGTTGATGACATAAAAGTGCGGTGAAAAAAAGTTAAATTATTTCCCTTTTTTTTCACTAACAAGGCCGTTATTTCTCAACTGCAGAATGTTATAACAGTCGTTAATGAAAACAAACTGAATCATGTACCATTTTTCATAGATTTCACAGACAATCACAGATTTATTAGAAATAAATAAAATATTCAGTTATTAGACGATATTAAATAGAACTCGATTTAAACAAGTATATATATTTAATATGAATAATTTTAATAATGGAATGTAATTCCATTTGATTTCAAAAAAAATCTAGTTGATTTATATTTTAACAAAATCAAATAGACGCATCTGGTTGATATCAAAAGAATTTTTCTGTCAGTATAGTCGGTCGTGCCAATAGCAGAGAATGCCGCCGTTGCGGAGTCTACCGGTTTTTTTATTTAATAAAAATCGCAACATATTTATATTTAATTGCAATAATGCTAAGTATTAATATTATTTACCGACCAGGAAAAATGTTTCACCAATATTGTAAGCTGGAAATTTTTCAATAATAATTAATTTTTCCATGAAATTTTCTTCGCAAGAAGTTGGCAGCCTGCCGAAAACGCATTTTCATCCCCGCTCTTGCAGCTAAATCGATCGTTTCGTATCGAAACTCCTTAAAAAGTCGAGATCGCGATTGAATCGATCGGATTTTGAAGACGCACGGAAAAACGCCGCGGAGGACCGAGGTTTCTACTCGATTTACGACCGTATCGCGAAGTTTTTCGTTCCTTTTCCTCGAATTCGCGACGTCACAGATCTTTTCCTGTCACGGGTAACTCAACGCGCTCTCGACGACGACGCGAAATATCTTAGTCGACGTGTAGACTCGAGAGAGTAACAGAAGAAAAAAAAAATCGATAATTATTCGCGTCGTGCCGTTCCGCGCGCGCGCACACACACCCTCGGACGCGATTTACAGCTACCTTCGACGCGCGTTCACGATGTCTTGACGCGCGTGCGGATATTCAACAGCCTCTTTCCACAACCTACCGTATATTCTTATACCAAGTGAAATATCGATCAGCCGCATTTCCGCGGCTATCAATCCATCAGGGGGCCATTCGTGCCCGTGGCGGGTGACAGAGCGTTTGACGGAAAACGAGGACTCTCTCTCTCTCTCTCTCTCTCTCTCTCTCTCTCTCTCTCTCGCTACCGATCTCTTCTCCTTCCCCCCACCGATCCGCTGGCTTGGCTTACCCGGGTCGTCGGTTCTCCCTTTTTCTTCCTCGCGATTTGTACCCCGATGATGTCTTCTCGTCAGGTTCGCGTATACAAGGTTCGTTTCTTCTTGCTCGTTGACGTCGTCGTTGTCGTCTTCGGAGGAGAATAAATTCAGGAACGTGGATGCAACTTCAATGTATATATATATATATACGTATGCATGTATATGCCAGCTGAGAGAATTTTCACATTTTTCTCTTCTGTTCGTAATTGCGAGCTAGTAAGCCAGCTAGATCGAACGTGTCAAAGTCCGTCACGTGAATCCGCGCATAGCTTTTCCACTTCGATCGATGTATATACGTTCGATAGACGGGGCAGGGGCCTCGCGCTTCTTTCCACTCTCTCTCTCTCTCTCTCTTTCTCGCTTGCTCTCCTCGTTCAAGAGAATCCGCATAAAAGGCAGAGAAGCTCGCAAGCAAGAAATTCTCACGCCGAGGGAAAGAGACTTCGTCTCAGAGTCGTTTGGAATTCTTGCCGTAGGATTCTCCATGTTCGTATATACGCATGTACATATATAAATCGTGAAAGCTGATTTTAACAACATTCGATTTCGAGGACTGACTTTATAGTTTCCGATACTCAACGATTGGTAAGACCCGATGTCCTCAAAATCAATTTTGGATGAGTTTGTTTGGGTTTGTTTGCGTAAAGATCATTTCGAGGACGGTTCTGTCGCCAAAATGAAAATTGGAAATGGATTCATTGGAAAAAAAAATATTAAGGATCATCCTCAACAAACGACTGATGTGCTGATAGCCGACATTGCATTGCTATGGGTGCTTAAAAATGGAAGTTCCCTGAGTTACATTTGGATGTATCTAGAAGTAGTTGCTCGATTTCCCCGTACTCGTACATATACGAGATATCGAAGGCGACTGCCACGTTAGCGTGGACTGCTACCGGTGTCCATGTGCATGTTCCGTAATTGAATCAGAGACACAGAGAGAGAGAGAGAGAGAGAGAGAGAGAGAGAAAGAGAGAGTGTCGTAGGGTTGCACTATCTGAGCTATCCGAGATGCGAAGACGTTTCTAAGCTCTTGCCCAATTATTCCCCAAGACGCATACGGTAGAACCCCGATCATCCAGCCTAATTGAGATTAAGGTAGTCCGGATAATAGAAAATCTGGATTTGGAAAATGTCCGGGAAAATGGCCATTTTTTTCACTAGCAAGTGTCTCGCAGCTAACCGTTATAATCAACAAACTGGACACCGTCGATTGATCCAAGAACCAATTCGGCCGAAAAATTCTTATTTTTTCAGATTTTTCTTCGCCAAATCTATGCCAGATATTTGAGAAACTTTTTTAGGCCCGATCCACGCACTCGTCACTTGTTCGAGACGCTGAACACCATAACGAGACCACTTTTTTCTTGAATTACAATGTCCCCTCGATAACACATTTTTTTCCACTGGCAAGTGTCTTGCAGCTGGCCGTTATCATTAACGAACTGGGTCTATTGGTCCGAGGATCAATTCGACGTTGTATGGGCCTATTTAAAACACAATATACTGGATATAGTCAATCGAATTCCCATCCGATTTCTTTCTCCCGCGGCGAAAAATGCTTGTACTTTTTTATCTTTGTTCGCCAAATTCACGCCAGATACAGTAAAATCCCGATTCTTCGAATTAAGGTCAAGTGTCACACCGGCCGAGCGGCCATGAGTGCGAGAGAGATAGCTGATTTGCAGATTCCCAATGATTTCTGAAACGGTTGATTTTTGGGAAAAAAGAAAAGAAACACGTTCCGCTCTGTTGAACGGCGAACAACCGCTTTCTCTTCTTTTGCCCGAAATATGATCCTTCTAGGAGAAAAATTGGCAGTAGGATTTTTACCGACTGAACGTGTGACACATGGCCTTAATTGAGACCAGAGGTAGTCTACATAACCGAATGTCCGAATAACCGGTCTCCGGATAATCGGGATTCTACTGTATGTTCTCTGGTACACAAGCGATAAGCCTCAACGCGAAACGACGTCACGCTGACGCACACACGCCGAGAGATCTTGGCCCTTCAGCGGCTACCGTGACTGCGCGAGACTTAGAGCAGTCCGAAGTTGTCGCAGATCCTGTGGCAGCTGCTGTGCCCCGTCTCCTGTGACAATCCAAAGACTTGCGTACACGTGCACTCGAGAGCCGATGTCTTGCTTTTCGAAGGATGAAGATGTCGTCCATTGGGGGTGCATGAGAGAACTTGGAGAAGTTTCTGCGGCGCCATAGGAGTTAGAACGCCTTCATCGAAGTCTGATAGGGAGGACGACTTCTGTGTGGTTCTCGATTGAATGTTGGAAGATATCGAACTGACAGAGTTTGGGGTATCGACAATTAAGGTCGGTACGATGATGACAGCTGATGACGTTTGATAGACCATTAATGATGTTTGACGGCGCGCAATAGACAATTTAATGGAGTTAAAGGACGAGTAATATGAAACTTACGATCAGGACAGTCGAATCGATGATTAACACTGTCATCAGCAGCTCCATCATCAGCCCATCTGATTCGATACGTCGAACAAAAGTAGAATATGGCAATAGTTACAATGTGACAATTGTATTTCTGTGAGTAGGTACAAGTAGTCATTTTCATAGGTCAGAGAAGAGTCTCCATTGCTGCCGTTCCTCATTGTTGAAGACACGTTCAACGGACTGCCAAATTCTGAGGATTGGAGAGCGGCCGAGAACAAGGAACAGAGAAAGTTGCAGTGAGTTTGGAGAATGTACTCTCCATAGGTGGACGAGTTTCTATACATCGGCAAGACTCGAAAGTTGCTCGTTGAGAAGCCACTTCCGGCGTTGTCCTTGCCATCGTATGGTTTTTCATTGTCTTAAAAGTCCAAGAGACCGTGCATGTCTGGATGACGTGCACGCGAGACTTTGTTAAGCGGAAGCCTCGACCGCACACTCGTTCAAGAGTGTGCACTTCAACGGATTAGTTGGCGCCGCGGAGGAGTCAAGCTACTCTTCATGTCCGCGTTCATCATCAATCAAGCAATTCGTTTCAGCGCATCGCTTATTTTCTTGACAAACAGTTGCACGAGGCATCCAGCTTTTTTGTTGTTGTCTGATTCCCTTCTTCCGTCTTCAGACTTTTTTTCGTTTGTCAATTAGGAAATTCGATTTCGGCAGATGTTCAGCATATTAGCAACTTCGACGAATTATATTAACGTCGCTTCTCTCCCGATGCAATTCGAAACGTGAAACATAAACGGCTTTACTTTACCAAGCTGCTCCATCCAATAATTTCGTTTTCCACTCGTAAATACGCTTGGTCGAATAAGTTGATTTACTTTCGTGGCCTCGAGGCGAATCTGCGGCGTTTCCTTTACGCAGAGCCAGCTGGATATTCCTGTAGCTGGCAGAGAGGGGGGGAGAGAGAGAGAGAGAGAGAGAGAGAGAGAGAGAGAGAGAGAGAAGGAAATAGGGATCCGGATTAGGATCTGGTGCAGGATGAGTTTCCAGTAAAGCTCGTCACAGCAAATTACGACTTTGATTGCTGGGCGTACATAACGAAACGATCCAGCCTCGGGCGTGCGTTTTGGTATCAAACGATTTGAAGACGTTTCAATCTCTCGCTGCCTGCTGTTGAGGACGAGTTTTTGCCATACACCGCTTCCAGACGTTACCGGGCCCCCTATACATCTTGTGTCCGTGATGTCATTAACATCACAATGGACAATCATCCTGAGATTCCAAATGACAATAAGGAAAAAAAAGAGAAATCTACTGCCTGCAAGGCAACGATTTACGCGAGTCCTCTTGACCTTACGTTCTTTCAAAAGCCGCGATAAATCCTTCCGCCGAAAATAATTAAACTCTGTCCCTCCGCAGTCACTCGAGAGTCCGGTTCGGCCGCTTCGAAAAAGGTTTTGTGTGCCCCGGTCTCTTGATCCGGTAGGCTCGCGCGAGCAAATGGCACATCAGGGACGAAACGTGAAACGTGATTAAGCAACCACAGTAGTAGGGTGTGCGTAACGGGTGATCATCCAAGTGCCTGTTGGACAGCAGAGAATCGAATAAATGTGCGCAGTTGATCGTACGTGCGTTCATACATATGTGTATATATATATATATAAAGTGGAGGCCCGGTGCATCAAGCCTCCCGGAATAAAACGGATGAGACTGGCTTCTAGCTTTTTCGCGGTTCCATCGAGCATCCCGGAAGATAGAGGGCTTTGCTCCAATAAACGAGTCTGGGTCTCGTAATGCGGTTAGGCTGATTGGTCGCGCGATTAGAAAGCTATTAGGAACTGAGGCAGCGGGGGTTGGCGACCAAGGGCGGTGTACAATGAGATTGCTTGGCCGCAGGGCTCTTGCCTCTCTGTCGCCCGTAGTCCTGATTTCCTCAGGAGATTTTTCACCTCCTTCTCATCTCACCCTTCACTCTACTGGATGAATCGAACCAGGTCTCTCGATTACACAGTTTCTCCAAAGCTCTCGTTACTCCTCGCGGAGATCTGCACACCGCGACCAATCGCTCGTGAGAACAATCGGCTCGAACTATAATTTTTTTGTTGTCCTTTCTTTTAAAGCCAACCCTGCAAGTCGACGAGTGTCCGCGGCCGAATGAATGACAAAAGCACCGAGACCGTTACTGCACTGTTAGGGCTACGCGAGAAGGCAGATTGGGCGGAGACGAACCCGATTTCTTATTGGGACGTTCGTTGAACGTCTTGGCTTCTTTTCGAGTCCGGTCAGCGGGTGACGACCGTGTTGGAATGTCGCGCAAAAAGATGTCCACCGAGCCTTATGTACACGTACAGGGATATGTGATTCTGAGAACATTTGACTTCAAAATCACCGTCAGACAACTGTAAGCATATATGAAGATTATTTCGAGGACCGTCCTAGCTTTGGAAATAACGGTTGACTTAAGGGGTACACCACCTTGGCGCTCGGAAAAATACGTATCAAAATAAATGAAAAAATTGACGCGATTATTAAATATATACAATAATTTGTATTTTTTACAAATACAATATAGCTTTATGAACAAATTAAAATAAAAATGAATTAAAGAAAAACTTTAATGGCGGAGATATTAGTCGTCTAGTAGTACCCTCTTTTCAAACTGGTGGACGAAATATCTCGAGATCTACGCAACCGATTTTGATGAAATTTATACCACATATTCTTTATAATACTATCTAGGATTTAACATAGGATTTTTTTTATTGGAAGCCGCATTCATTTTTTTTTCATTCAAAATTTTGGTATAGGTAAAACACAGTTTTTTTTCAAACAGCTGTCATTTCTACAAAACAAATAAATAAAAATATTCCCTGTGCTACACTTTAGCTATTATCTTCCTTTAGAAGAATTTTTTAAATTTATTTTTCAGCCGATGCTTGACTGACAACAAAATCCCACCATCTGCAAGGATTTTCAAAAGACGGTCCTACTAGACGACTTATATATCCGCTATTTAATTTTTTTAAATTCGTTCATCAAGCTATAATGTTTCTGTGGAAAATAAAAATTATTTTATATATTTAATAGTCGCGTCGAATTTTTTATTTTTTTTCATACGTATTTTTCCGATCGCCAAGGTGGTGTAACTGCTTAAACAAACTTTCCGGCCTCAAAACGGCTATTGGGCTGAAAGCCGACATTGAGTTAATACAACGGGCTCACAATATACTTTCCTCATATATATATATATATATATATATATATATATATATATATATGTGTGTGTGTGTGTGTGTGTGTGTGTGTATGTGTGAATATATATTCAATGAGTTCAAGGCTGTCCTTGCTCGCTTTATGGATATTTGTACAGCACAATTTATTTCGCTCCAGGACCGCCGTCAGCCTCACACAATATAATAAACGCCTTGCGAGGGGTGAACCATGGAGTATTTCACTGGCTCGCGTCCGCTTTTACACGCTTGTCGTGAATTCTCTTCCAGGGTGCTGGTTATGGACCATGTGCAACACGCATATATATATATATGTATGTGCATGTGTGTGCGTGTACATGGTTCGACATGGAGTCATACCGTTCGTCTGTAAGGTATACCGTAAACTCTGTATTTGAAAATATCGGCCGTGCGATAATCGATTACGTACTGGGTGAAAGGACGAGAAATCATCAGGCTTGAAATCCAGTGAACATACATTGATGTATGTTCAGCGGATATATATATATATAGGAAATATTTACTATGTGTAGTGCATGCTATAATAGAATCGCAGATGAAATGACGCGCACCGGGTCGCCCGCGGATCTTTGTTGGCCGAACAGACGGACGGGTGAGCGATCTGGAAGAATGCACTATAACGTCGAGTTATATTGCCTACGAGCATTGACGGCTCACCCTCCCCCTCGCTGTAGATGTACCACCGTTCAAATCGATTATGTCCCCCGAAACCCAATATTATTATATATAGTTGGTGAATCGGAGAAACACACATACATACACACACACACGCGGGGAAAGGTAACTCTGCTTAAAAACGTCGCGGTGAGATGCCGTGCGTGTGCTTTGCCGATATCAACGGGGGTGCAACGGAGCCCCAAACAAACGTTGCACCCCCCTGGGTGCATCACCTTTTGTGTTTACATACATATATGGAAAGAGAGAGAGAGAGAGAGAGAGAGAGAGAGAGAGAGAGAGAGAAAGAGAGAGAGAGAAGGAGATGATTCGTGCTTTAAGGGGGGTGCCCATAAATAAGCTTTTTGGGCACACTCATCCGGGCGAAACTTGACTAATTGCTAAGACGCGCCTAGACCACGAAAACTCAGACGGGGGCCCATCAAAAGCGACTCTCGTCCATCTCTTGCTTACGTCTTCGAGCTATACACGCACGAACGTTTTCTCATCTCTCTCTTCATCCCCATTCTTGATATATTTATATTTTGAGATCAATGCCTTCGCGTATATAGCTCGCCCCAAAGCGCCGAAAGTATCCCGGTTCCTCGAGCGCGTAATTCACGATTTATGCACGTATTCCCGCATGGGTAGGTTTTTTTCGGGTTTTTTTCTGCTTTTTTTTCATTCGCTAGCTCGATGTATCGGGCCAACCGTTCTGCGGACAAATGAGCCGTGACACGGTGTATTGTTCGGAGCTAAGGGCTTAAAGTGCGGAGACGATATTTTCTTAAATAAATTTTCTGGCCGTTACAGGATATATGTATCATTGTCAAACTACGACGACTCGAGAAAAAATACGATCGAGGATTATTCTGGTAAACGAGGCACGTGTGTGACCATGTTGAAAGTGTTTTGTATCATTATTTTCAGATGATGGGGAAAAACGTAGGAGGGAGATTCTTCTTTGATTCGGAGTAACTTTTACCCGCAACTTGGCTCGCATGTATATCGGAAAAAGTTTTATGTGGATTTGCATGAAGGTTATTATGCAGAACACGTTTCCTGTGTATTATAAGAAAATACGTTTTCGATATAGTTTTAAAAAACTGCTTTTATCAAGGGATTAGGCTACTGTGAAAAAAAATCGCTCGTCGCTTAAAGCAGCACATGCTTGAGATTGCCGTAATTTATGATTACAGCGATAGAACTGCTAGTAAAACTTTAAACGTGTTTTTCTCGAAACTACGTTTTTCAAAACGGTGTACACGATTTACTGACATCTAATAAAAGGATTGACTGCAAATTTGATGCATTTATTTAGGGCATTGGCAGTTTAGTGTTGACCGACGTTTTTCTACTTCACATTTCTTTTTCATCAGTTATTAGCAATAATGATGTCATTTTTCCTCGAAAAAAAAAATGAAAAAATGAAACTTTTTTTAATGATTGAAACACGATAACAAAAAAAAACTCGCTCAAGTCTTAGCCAATATTATCTATTTTAAGAAAAAAAAAATAGTTTTTTATTTTGTTTTAGATCAACCGAGTGGCCAAAATCAAGTACACCGTTGAGCCCCTCACGTTCAAAGGTCCTTCACGAGATTTTTTATAACTTCTTTAATTATTAATATTTAACCGACACTGGTGGATGTGCGGTCGGGGTTCGGCTCCGGCCGTATTTCGAGTTAAGCAGCATTGCGTGTGGCCAATACTCGGAGCGGTGACCGCTTAGCCGTGCATCGGCTGGTGCATCAACCAGTGAGCGGAAGGCCAATCCTTCTGGTACTTTGGTGTAAATACTTGAGTAAAAGTATTGTGCACCAGAAAATCAGAAGATGGGGTCGTCTATACCGATACGGGTTTTTCACAGTTTCCCCGTACTCTCGGAAAATGCGGTATAGTTAAGACGGCTGTGGATGCAAGGGAAGTCAGATTACCGAAGTGCGGGTAGGGAGTGACAGGAAAAAGGGTTTAATTGGGAAGGATAATACGCAAAAATCCGCAAGGGTGTACGTTGGGGCACTGGAAAAATAAAAAATATTAATATTTAGAAAAAAAATATGGTACACAACTTTGTTAACAATTTTCCAATCATCTTACGTATTGCTTCAATTTTTTTTTCTAAATAACCATTATTTTCGTCTGTGTCACAGTCGCCTAGCCCCTTGCCTATTTAGAAATGACAGAAAAAACGGAAAACAAAGATCAAGCCAGATGGTGATCAAAGGTAATAAAACTGTTTTACACGGATTATTTATTGAAGAGGTTTCTCGTAAATGATGAAGGGTATCTCGCGCTATTGTCCTTTTGGAAGATAAATTGCATTCTCTCAGGTTCCAATTGACGAAACGAAGTGCACGCAAGCTCTGGACGAGTTAACTTTCACGTGACAAAGCTTCAGCCGTTTTCATTTCAACTTTGCGCAAACAGGCGGACAGGCAAACCATTAAATGATAGACATAAACCCAAACAAACCCTGCCAGCTGAGCTTCATCTCGAAAAAACAGAAGCGAACGTAAAGACACATCTTTATAATGATATTGGAGAAATATTTCGATGACATCGATGATCGCAATGTCGAATTCAAAGATTGGTCGACTTCGTTGAGATTAGCAAAACAATGACTAGGAAAGAGCACACGAGGAACATATGAAACTTCACGATTATCAAAATAATTGGAAACACAATTGAACGTTGAATCAAACGCAATGAATAGCGCTTAATTGTTATGTTGTGACGCGAAACGGATCAACGTTACACGGTCATGACGGTAGATGAGACTCGCGATTAGAAGAGCCAGCAAAAGCGACGAGGTGAAGAAGGCTTAAGGCCTAATATCCATCGGAGTAACGAGATGAGTTCCGTTGTAATTGAATAAGACCGAAACGCGGGACCACCCCTGCAGACCTCGACCTCTTTCTCCAACGGACTCTGGTCCACGCGCGATCATCGCCGCGGCGCAGTTTCGTTACTTCCGAGCTTTTACGGACCGCAATTTCGTGCATACCTCACCGCCCAACTCGGGATACTCTCGATAATACTGAACATATACATGTTCAGTACATGTGGCGCGAGAGCTAACCGCATAATGTCCACGGGAGGATGTAATGCCCGACTTGTATATGCGGCCGCGTTATTCGTACACGGTCGAGAGTGTTTCGCGGTCTTCGCATCCACGTACAATTTTGCGGTAAGAAATGATTATTCCGTACGTGACAAAGCTCTTTCTTACCGACGATGAGAAAGAAAGAAAAATAGACAATTGAAGATTGATGTAGGACGAATATGCTTGCGGAGAAAGACTCGAGTACTGCATAAAGTGCAAATGGAGATACCGTCACGTCGCGGATCTTTCGAATTGTTCCTTGAATTGAGTTTTGAACAAAAATTCGAAAAAAGAAGAGTGATCGGCAGGGTACTGTCGATGCCTTTTTTTCGATCTTTCGTGGTCGGTACGAGGGTCGAATAATCTTCAACGTTGAGCAGCATCGAGCTAGTTCGATACTTGGATGAGTTATCGCTCAACCACGCGTGGCGGCAGTTTTACCGGACTTCCGATGCTATCGCAATTGAAACAGTGGAAACGTTGGTCCCTGTATCGGCACAGGTTTTGCAGCTTCCCTATGCCCTCGTGCAAATGCAATGCAGTAACATTGGGGAATGCGTGGCTGTAGGTGACAATCCGGAAGTTTCTGCGAAACTGGGAATAATGAAGTGACAAGTGTGGGATAAGAGTCAAAGCTATCGGGTTGAATTAGGTGTACAAATAGATTCTCGGCCTGAGAATAAAAATGGCTGTATTGAATATTTGAACGAGAAAGTTTTCCCTCTAGGTCTGTTGTCATATAATACAAACCTAGTAGACTATTTTTCCCGACCAACAGCTTAACATAACTTGAAAATTAAAAGCCAACGACTACATACGACATAACATCGGATTAAAAATATCGGAACCTAACGACAAATCAATCAATTCCGATAAAAACCTGGTACTTCGATATTTAATTCGATCTGTTTAGAATTCAACGATTCATTTCAATAATCTGCCCATCACCTCGCATTGAATCCTCGAGAAATAAAAATATCCCTGGCAAACGCGTTGAAAAAATATCTACCGTAGATCATGATTATTCAAACAGTGGTTGAACGCGGTATGGAATCGTTTGCTCCATGTGAAATAACATCGAGACGTGGGAGAAAAAAAAATGGTTGGAGAATACGAGAGCGCCAGAATGAAAAAGAATCGGTAGGATGACTTTTCATTTGCGGCTCTTTCTATTGAGGACGTGAGAGAGAGAGAGAGAGAGAGAGAGAGAGAGAGAGAGAGAGAGAGAGAGAGAGAGAGAGAAGCATTGGCGGTGCCTAGGCTTCCACCCTCAAGAAGCATGGAGGGCAATCAAATGCGGGTCTGCAAAGGCTGCGCCCTTTTGTTGCAAGCATCATCACCGTTGCGTCAGAGTAATCAACGTAAGCGCTATGATGGTGTTCCTTTATCCGCATGACAGACTACACGAGCAGTTCCGACGGATTTATAGACAGACGTTCCTACCATCTACTGCTTTTTAACAGCATATACACACCTATATGTATTGCTGTTCTTCCTCCCGTGCCACGAATTCACAGCGTGTGCAATGATTGCTTGCGTACGAAAAGGCGTACGGAAAGAACTTCATGTTCTCCAATAAATATATATCAAAAATATAACTTGGAACCTCCACCAATTAATTTTTTTTAGTTATCACATGAGAGTCCGAAACGATAGCAGGTTTCAGTGATTTTTTTTTAACTCAGGGGAAATAACGACAGAGAGAGCATGAAATTTATTCAGAAGTGTCGCATGAATGAAAAGATCTGCTGGCCCAAAAAATTGCTAAAAAAGAAAAACCCAGTCTGCTACGGTTCCGAGGATAATTCCGGTTTCGCAGCTGGCAACGGCGGCAATACCTTTTAAGACATGATGTAACGATACTTTCCCAAAATCGATTTGAAACGCGTAATATTAATCGTAGCGTGATTTCCGTTTTGAACCCCCCCCCTCTCCCACCTCTCCTGGACTGTCCCAAAAGGTGAGTGAGAGAGAAATGAACCACAAGCTTGTATACACGCGTTTAAAGCACGTCATCGAAAAAACTAATTAATCACAGGTATTACAATAGAGTACACGGTCGGCGAGAATGCAGAGGGGCTGTATAATGTGCAGCGCCAGCAGGACATTGCAGTGGTTGTACAGAATAGTAAGAGGGAAAGAGAGAGAGAGAGAGAGAGAGAGAGAGAGAAAGATAACGTTGACATACTACACAGTGTGGTGGCAGGCTGACAGGCCTGCTGACGACGACACACAAACAAAACCCATTGTATCTCCGATGCAGTCATCAGTGCAACCTTTGCTTTGTCACGATTAATCGTTTTCTTTCGCCCGTGCACACACACACACACACCCAAGCTCGCATGCGCGTTACATTGCCACAAATAATCGACCGACGAGAACGACGTTTGAAAAAAAATGGTCCCTCCGGGTTTTCTGCATCGCTCTGAGTTGTCTATTTCGACCGTTCATTTGTTAACGTCAATCGGAACGGATGCGAGCACCGCGGGAATGACAAACCGCCGTTTCCAATGGGGCTTTGGAAATTGAATTATTTTATATGAGGGGTGTTTTTACCGGAGACGGGAAAAGTTTCAGTCAGTACCAATTATCTGCACATGTAATCATTTCTCGGGCAATAATTCTCTATGGATTTATCTCTTGTTTATTGATTCATTATACGCTAACTCGTAGGATTTCTTTATGAAATTGCTTCTGCAATAAACTCTTATATGTTTCACTATTCGGTAATTTCTGAAGTACTAATTTCTCTTATACTCATTTTTAACGTGATAACTACTTATGGAATATTCCCTTACGCATGCGTCCTTATGTACAATCTTAGCTTTCCTGCCTCACAAATTAATTTTTCCGCCTGACTTACCCATTCTCGCCATCATTCTTCATATTCCAATTGTTTATGTAATAATTACTTATGTAACAATCCCTAGAGGATGTTTCTTTATAATTTCAAATGTATTACGTAGTTAGGTAATAATCCCGTCAGTACGATAGTTTCTGTACGAGTTTGACTTCCCCTCCTTACCAATACATTTTGTCATCTTATTTAACGGGCCTGCATAAGATTGGGTCCCGAAACAGGTCGACATACAATATATTTTTCTGATGAGAGTATTGGACTTAGATTTGGCGAGACAAAGTCTTACCAAGTTTGAGTTTTTTTATTGTAAAATATTGATAACCAATAAAATTATTGTTATTTGAACATAGTGGCGCTCTTGCTGGTTAGGCAACTGGTGTAGGTGGTTCTGGGGATTAGAGTGATCAAAAATAAAAAATGTACTTTTAGTACAATAGTGAATCTTTCTTACGACAGGATACTACTTTTTTAAATGTAGAAATTACTGAAATGGCAAGCCATAGAAAAAAACGCTCGATATTCGACGAGAGAAAAAGCTTTAATAATTTGTTATTTACAAATGGATGACGATATTTTAGAAAACCTATCTAGGTATACTATGGAAAATATGATATATTATGCTTTATCCGAATTTGCAGTGAATCAAACAGATAGGTTTTGAGATACGATTTTTAATGTTTCATAAGCCAGCCCCTTCACCAAAATCGTAATAACCCGGTCAATTTTTCGAACATCTACAAAATGTTTGAATTAAAATTACGACACTAGGATACAAAACTCTGCTATGAGAAATCATATTTTTGAAAACTCTACCTTACGCAAACGCCTTAATCGAAATTTTACGTAGGAGAATTTAATCGATATTCGCGATCGAGGCGAGAATCGATCATCAATGATTCGTAGTTGCCACATGTTGTCGGACGACAGTAAATATCCATAATGGTTCGTTCCTCACAGTACCTTGCAAATGCACATGAAGAAAGATTTGCAGGGAGTAAGCGAGAGAGAGAGAGAGAGAGAGAGAGGCGGAGAGAACGAGAAAATACGAGAATATGCGTGACCACGAAAGAAAGATGACGTCTCTTGGCACATTATGTTCTTTGGGTGACTCAGCTTTCGCTTCGCTCGATTGTCGTGCACTACATACATACATATATATATATATATATATATATATATATATATATATATATATATATATATATATATATATATATATATATATATTTCTATCTTTCACGAACATTTCGCACAAACGCACGTTTTCTCATTAATCTTTTTCCCATGTAATTAATGTCCGGCGGTTTGTACGTCTGACAGCCGCACGCATAGTATACGTATATACAAAGGCCTCCCGTGAACGGTAGGAGGCCGTGAAAGCGAGGATGACTCTTGATACGTATAGTCCGTATGTGCTTGTACACGTCGCCGTATGCCTTGAGAAATCTCCGCGTTTTCATTTATTTTCCGTCCGGAACATCGCCCGTCAGGTATCTCTGGCCTGCTCCACCTCGGTTCGGAGGCGGTAGAGCAAAAATAAATAAATCTTTGAGGCATACGTCTTGAAAACTTGATATTTTTGTAAACAAACGAGAGTTGAGGGTAGGAGAGGTAGACTGGTCTTTATTTTATCTCATCCACAAAAATGCAGGCATAAAGAAACGAGCAGACTGGTTCGATAATTAGGAAGCATGGTGAATGTTTTAATTTACGCGATCATGATTTACATGTTTGTAAATTTCAGTAATTAAATTTACTACAATAAATTAATGCAGAAATGTATACAAATTAATTCAAATTGCAGCGTATTTAATTTAATTTGCTTTAATTTAATTTCTTTGAGATTAAGTTAGATTAATTTGAACTATTTTACTCATTACTATACTAATTCAAATTTTCTAATTAAATTTCAATAAAATATTCTCAAAAACAATTAATGGCAACGTAGGGGAGAGTGGTCCTGAGTCGGCCCACTAAGCTTTTTGTCCGAAGACAGAAGGTAAATTGGATTTCATAGCGCTGCTAACTGTTTAGTTGCGTACAGCGATCGCTTGCCTACAATCCAATGTCATTTAGGAAGGTGTAGTGTGGCTTTTGGAGTCGCAATGCAGTGCGGAGTGAAAAAGTACATCTTGATCATTTCTCAAAATAGTGTTCCTGAGTCGGCCCCCCCTGGTCTTGTGCCGGCACCCCATTTTTTTCACTCGAATGCTGGAAAAAGCGCAGATTCTCTAAATTACGACAGGAAATGGATGAATTTGAACGATTTAGAAGAATAAAACATGCATTTTTTGTTCAATTTTATATGGAAACATTTTTCGAGTACAATGTTGAAAATAAAAAAATATGAATTTTGGATTGAATGAAAAAAAAAAATAATTGAAAAAGAGATGATCACTCGCCGTCAGATTCGCAGTACGTGGGGCGTACTGAACTCTGTAGCGAACGCGAACGCAAGTGCAATCCACTTGTGGAGGGCTGCGAAGACTGGCGTTCTTGTCGTCGTATTTTATCTTTTGTGTCTTGCGTTTGAAATTGCGTCCCATGACTACAGAGCAAAAGCACCGAAAATGCAAAAAAAAAAATAACAGAAACAATACAAAAAGCAACAAGATAAAAAAAATTGGTACCGACTCAGGACCACCAGTTTGATGCCGACTCAAGACCACTACGACTTTCTATCCGTTTCACGTGATTACGCACGCGAAGAAATCCAAATGAAAAATCGACAAAACCAACCAATTAAAACGTTGAATAAAGAAACCAATGCACTCACTCATTTCAAATTTTTGAAATATTTACATATCTGTAGCTGCTTCAGAATGAATGACGAAAATAAAATTATGTCACAAACGAAAAATATAAACGCGCTCACGCTGCGCAGAACAATCTAAACTGACAATTGTAAGCATAATTTACGTCAGTGTTTACCAACATGTCATACGACAAAATAATTCAGCCGACACGCACTCCATCTCTGAGGAACACCATGGTGCCGGCTCAACCCGCAGTGCCGACTCAGGACCACTCTCCCCTAATATTAAAAAATGTAATCTCCAATTCAATTAGCTTTGCAGAAAAGTAAATAAAACTAATCAAATTCATTTTAACAATAAAGTAATAATCTTACGTGCAGGTAAATTAAATTAAAAATAAAATTACATTTTATTATGACTAATTACTGTACAACTTTAAATGCTATTGTTTGCATGAACATTCGACTGACACAAAAACCAACAGTATTAATAATGCAATATAAAAGGTGTAGCCCATGTTAAGCAACGCATATTTATTGTTAGCCCAATACATGGATGGGTGAGTGTAACCGGGCTATTTATTGTTAATGGTCTCTTGTCGCCGAAAACTTCTAATACTATTGTCTAAATAATTCGACTATTAATTGTAGAGCAATGAAAATACTCTGTTGTTTCCGCTCTGCCATTGTTGGCTCGCGTCGTCGAAGGAAATGTAAATTTTCACACAGTGTGGTCGAGGACAGGAGGCGCGGTGCGCGATGAAGGTATAAGCAATAAAGCGAGCGCGAACACATTTCTTCTTGGTCGATACTTGGTAGACATTAAATGCGCGACGATATCACGATACAGTCGTGAAATTTTTGAGCGTCAAGAGAGAGTCGTGTACTTCTCTCTCTTGACGCTCAAGCGATTCAGGCATATATATATACACTTTGAAGCTGCGTACTCAATGTTTTATTTCTTTTTATCTGGCACTGGAGAGGTGATAAACCGCGAAACGTTTCCTTTATATCGTCTCGTTGAGCTTCGTGAGTAATACAAACACCCACACGCACGACCCAAGTGCCGTCGTATGTAGAAACCTATAGTATATACATATGTACATACGCGTACAGACATATAAAGGCATCCTATAAAATTCGAAAGCCAAGAATTCTCATCCAGCGAAGAACGATCCAATCTAGACAATAATTTTCCGAGTTACAGCTTTCCGAGCACTGAATCTTCGCGATATCGTCGGATATTATTGTACGTAGAATTGTGACTTTCCAGCTATGTGGGTTATCGAAAAGGCTCGATTTTCAGGTCAAGAAATAAACACCGATCACTCAAAGATCCTACGACGAAACTGCGGTGGGTCTGCCCAAGCTTGGGGCCCAAAAAATAGGTCGATTTTAAATATTCTTTCCGATGAGTGTATTGGGATGACAAGTTCGGGATTTCACATACAATTAATACACAGTCTTATCAAGTTTGAGTTCTTTTTTTATTGGAAAATATTAATAAACAATGAAGTTATTATGATTTAGATGAAGTGCCGCCGTCGCTGCATGGTCAGTCGGTGTAGTTTGTTCTGGCAACTAGGGTGATCGGAAATGAAAAATGTATTGGGTCTATGGATGATTCCGTTGCGAAAAACGAGGAAATTTCAAACGCAAAATATTTGCCACATAAGTGATTTTAATCAACTAAATATGTTTCATTCAGTTCAATGACTTCCTGCTATCTCTCCACGAGCTTTATTATCCCTCTTTCATAGAAGTCCTGAGATCTTTGGGCAAAGAACTCATCTAAGTGGTTTTTGAGGAAGTCCAGGGAACTGAAGGTTTGATTATCTACAATGTTCTGTAGCGCCCGGAACAAGTGATAGTTTGAAGGTACAAGGTCCGGACTATACGGTGGGTGCACCAAAACATCCCACTCGCATCCCGCAATAACTTTTGCTGGATTATCAGAGAAACGTGTAGTTTAGCATTGTTTTTGTGGAACGCTACGTCCTTTCTGTTCGCTAATTCAGGCCGCTTCTAATCGATTGATCTTCATGAATATTTTGTAGCTAAACCAATGCATATTTTTTATTTTTATCTTTACACTCTTTTACTACATGTTTTCAGCTTCTGGAATGTATTTTTTAAGTAAACAAATATTATCAATTGGCGGAAATACACGCGTTCGCGCGCGTCAAGTTTTTTTCCACCTTCAATCTGCGGGAATCCTAATGGCCTCGCAGTTCATCAGAAACATAAAAGAATGAAAATATTTTGTTCAGTCAGGTTAAATTCACGGCCCTACATGGGATTTTCTGGAAAAAAGAAGAAAGGGATTTTTGGCATCACGCAGAAATTTATGTTTGTTTTTCACATAAAATTTCTACTTAAAAACATTGATTAAACAAAGACGGTTAACATGAGAAAAAAATCCTACATACGGATTGAGATAATTATGTTACAAATGTGTGGTATAAATTTCAAGTCAATCGGAATAGCTGTTGGTCAGTCATCTTTCCCGCAAATTCGAAAAATGTCGTTTCGAGAAAAATGCCTTTAAAGTTTTGACGCGGCTTCAACAGTAGAAAACATTGAAAATTTGTAGCATACCTTGGTGTATAGTTAATCGGTGATTCCTGCTCCATATTGGGGTCCTTCCTCAGCAAGTTGCTAGTCCTCGAGAGTTAATCTTGAACTTCTCCGAGCTGTTCTAGCCTCTTTTGTAGTTTTTTGCGCGCGTTTTTCAGCAAGCGAAATACGGTGCTCGTCTTCGTCAGTACAGATGTCATAAAAATTACTTCCGATGGTTATGTTTAATACGTGTAATATTAATAAAATATTGCTATAGCCATCATTATAAATACATGTAGCGATGTATGTAGCTATTTTAACTACTTTCATACCACTGAAACTTATTTTCGGTGCGATTTTCCATATCATAGCGTTTATGCTTTGATTACAGTTTTGATTATATCCTCCTAAACCTCCAATTGACAGTGGAATTGGACCTTCCAAGAAGAAATCTATGCTCGGGTATTAGTTTCATAGAAGCGAAGGGTGAATGTATCTTAGGGAGCGCTGCACATTGCGGTAAAAAAAATGAATATCTTTGTTAATATTGTAGGTACAGACTTCGCATTCAGCTTGAAATTTTTTTTAAGGTTCAAACTATGAGAAAAAAAATAAAAAATCGATTTTTCGAAAATTTCAGGGTGGTGTAACCCGTTAACTTGACCAGTTGTGAGCAGTACTTGGTCGAATGAATCGATTTGTTGGGTGGCAGCAGCTCATAATAGAAGATTCCTTTCCAATCCTACCAAATACAGAGATACATGGCCATCTTCGTGTGTAATCCAAGCTTAGCAACCGTTTAAGCAGCCTCCGCGAGCTTCGACCATGATATTTTTCGACTAACATTGTTGTAGACAATCCACTTTTCATTGCCAGTAATCATTTGCTTAAAAAATCGTTCGTTTTGATGGCCTTTGAGCAGCAAATCGCAAGCTGACATTCGGTCGATTAACTTCCTTTCGCGCAGTTCGTGCGGCATCCAAACATCAAGCTTGTTTAACACCCCATAAGCCTCTGTAAATGTCTCGAAACAGCTGATTGGTCAATGTTGAGGTTATGTCCGATCTCTGTAGTCATCAAATGCCGGTCAGAGTCGATTAAAGTCTAGATTTTATCGACATCAGTATTGACTAACCGATCGAAGCGAGGAAAATCTTGGAGATCAAAATCTCCACAACGAAATTTCGCAAATCACTTCCGACACACTTTTGCTGACGACATTCTCTCCGTACACGGTGCATAACTTTTTGTCAGTTGGCGACGCGTTTTTGCGATTTCGGAAACGGAAAAGCGAGATGGATCGAAAATAGCGACGTTTTGTTCCTTCCATGTTCAAAATATAATTAACGTCCTATACGTCACGGATCTTGATGGATACTTCTTTAAAGTGTCGGCACACATTTCAGCTTTCTCTTAATATACGACACTGTATATGGTTGACGCATGTGTGAGCGCAGAAACAACTGCGAAGAACATCTGTCGGAATTTCGCTACGGAATTATGCATAGACCCAATACCTACCCCTGGATACTGTTTCGAAATTTTGAAATATACAAAAATGACAAGCTCTAGAAAAATAAATTTCGATCTTCGACACTAAAAAACAACTTTAATCATTTGTTAGTAACAAATGGATGAACATATCAAAATATCACATAGTCATATGATAGAGAATGTGATAACCTATGCTCCATTCGAATTTAAAGTTAATCAGATATAAAACAGTTTCGAAAAAAAAACGCAAAAGAACAACGAATAGTAAGGGTAGTAAGCAATGAGACCCTTCACAAAAATCATTATAACTCTGTCGATTTTTGAAATTTTTATAAAATCTTTGTCACCAATTATAGTTAAGACTCTAGGCTACAAACCGATTCACTAAATGAATCGTATTTGTGAAATTTCGGGTTTATGCACACCCCTCAAATTCATCAGTACTTGTTTCGCTTACTCACAGAGGTAACTTTATTCCGGTGAAAACATTGTTTGCCTAGATTGCAATCTGTTCAAAGTCTTTCAAAACGTCAGAAAAATAAAAATTAGAACACAACTGACCTTATGCGTGCGTGCATTTTTCCCTAGCCGCGAAAATGTGTGCACCATAATTTCGAGACAGTGCCGATCATTGGTGCAATAGAAGAGAAGATCGAGGAGGCAGTTGTTAACGCTCACCCGGAGTATCTTCAGAACGCAGACGAGGGGAATGGAGTGTAGGTACACAAAGAAGGAATCGTCTTCGCGCAATGATTTATTACGCTCGCGTCCTAATTCTATAATCTTACCACGTAATGAGGGTCATTATCGTAATGCTTGTCTTCGAGCCGGGGATGATCCTGATGCTCGGTTCTGAAACCTGTGATCACTCCCGACGTGAAACGCCGTGGACTCGACTGTCGGGACCTGTACGTACATCTATACACGAAGACGAGACCAAAGATGAGCCCAGTTTGCGGGCTACGATGAAAGTCCCCCCCTCTCTCTCTCTCTCTCTCTCTCTCTCTCTCTTTCTCTGTCTCTCTCCTCCAAGAGTGAAGATTTTTTCTCCCTTTTCGCTGCTCAACTTTTTCGTTTTTTCGCTTCACCCTCCATTCAACATGGCCGAGACGCAGCTCGCGAGCAACAGCGAGGATGATTGCACGTTTATACGATTCCTGTTATTTTCAATCATTACTAGACCCCTCGGGGTCCCTCGTGCTCTGTTCTTCATAGGTATATATAGCTGTTGTGCCCCCCCCCCCCCCTTGCCAATCAATCGGTAATGCTCGTAATCAGCTGGAAAATAATGGGTCAGCGCATATACGCCCCCCCCCCATTCTTCCAGGCTATATTGCTCTTTCACTCGCTTTCGCGTGTGCCTCTTTTGCCTGTTGCATTGTTTCAAAAGTGTGATCGGCCCCTGTATATCCGTCCTCGTCGCACTCCCAGCCAACGCTTCATATGATGCAGTATAACGCTGATTCAGCAACGCAAGCGTTCGTACATACTATTCACATATATGTGTGTTTGCGTGTTCACGCTTGTGTGGATTTATAAATAGGATAGTTTAGTCGCGCACCTTCCTTCTCGGATCGAACGCAAAATTTACGACTAAAGCGTGGGAGCTACGTGTGCCTTTATAAACCCATTGTTCCAGTGAATATTGCGGGCGATCACGTTATAATCTGCATGCTTTTTTATGCCGTTTGCACTTTCCAACCTCGCACCACTCGTTTCATTATATATATATATATATATGGTTTTCGGGTTTGTCTTAGTTTATGGAATTTATCTTACAATTTTTCGAGCACTCCTTCATTTGTGAAATTCACGCGTCGATATTTTCCAAGTAACTTTCGGAACGATAAAGAGAAAAGAGAGAGAGAGAGAGAGAGAGAGAGAGAGAGAGCGAGAGAGGGAGAGAGTGGCATAAAAAGCGAGGCGGGAAGATGGGATGAGAGATGGATACACTGATATATAGACCGTTTATTATTGCAGTAGGTGCAAGAGATGTTCTAGTCTACAGAAAACGCTTCACATTATATTATTTTTTTTAATGCGATAGAAATATTGAAACGGAGATTCAAAACCTTTAAGGCCTTAGGCCACTCCAGAGGCCAAAAAGGGCATATTTTGTGATTTTTTTTTCAGCGAAACCATAAAATAAATCGGAATTACAAAATAGGGGTTTTATTATACACGTAATTGACTATACAAAATTATTTTTTCATCGGGATACATGTCAAAATGGCGAGTGTGCAGCGTTTTACCGATGACACCTTTATTTCTGGAAGGTCAACGGCCGGACCAACAGCTCCTATAGTTTTTGAGTTATGATGAGACACTAAAATTTTTTTGATTATATATAAGAATAGCTATAGAAGTACGTAGGATTTTTTTGATATATTGTTTTTTGTTAAAATGACGCATTTCTAAAATAAAAAGTATAAAATGTCATGAGAAAATCGTCAGAAAATTATTTATACAAAAGGAACTATGCAATATAATTAAAAAATCCTACGTGGTGCCTCAGAAAATGTCATTCTAAATATACAATTAAAATTACAACTAAATCGGTTGAAATTTTTTTGAGTTATGAGTCCTGCCGACGTAAAAAATGTAGTTTTAAGATAAACGCGTTTAAAGTTAGTAGAAAGTCACGACATGAATCAAGAGGGGTTGCGCCAGAATTCGAAAATCGAGTACTCAGAGACTTTTCACACCCATAATCTTGTGAAATGTAATTTTATAGGTACTAAGGTACATTTTTAACAAAAAAAAATCGATTTTTGGCAAATCCTAGATTGGTCTAAGGCCTTAAGGGCAGATTACCGTTCATGGCGATGAAAAATTCGATTTTTTAAAACATAATTTGCATCCTTAAAGTGTTTAGAACACGTGGGTAACCGGAGATTTTCATATATAAAGTATTTTAGAATTTACAGCCTAAGCGTTAAAATTTAAATGCGTTTTTCAAGAAACAGTATTTGTCAGAGCGCGGGGCGCTCTACAGCTTCAACGGATGAACCGATTCACATGAATCTCTGTGCAATTAAAAGAAAATTCAATTTGCGGAGACATGAGGAAGCGATTTTTGCCAAAAATTAATTTAGAAATATCGTTTTCGTCCGTTGAAGCAAAAACAAAACCCGGGCAGAAAGATGGGGTTTTTTCAACCGGATGTTATTTTGTTATCCAGGGGTTTTTCAGAAAACGAAAAACGACAAGGCGTCCCAAATTTAGCCTAGTTTAATCATGTTTAATCCGTTTTTGTTTCAGATGAACTGGCAAGGCTGTGGAGTGCCCCGTGCAGACTAAAATACGCCGTGCATGGCTTTATTTGTCGGGAGCTGGAGCCGCCATTTTTGGATTTTTTAAATAAATTAAACTGGGATTTACTCTCCATTGATAGAAGAATAAAATACCTTGAAACCTATTTCCAAAAGTATTTATTTCACAAATACATTATAGTTTTATAAACAAATTTAAAAAAAAACGAATAAAAAAATGTTTTAAATAGCGGAGATGTAAGTAATCTAGTAGGACCCTTTTTTGGAAATCCTTGCCGATGGTGGAATTTTTTGTGTCGAACATCGTCTGGAAAATTAAAAATTTGTTTCTTCTTCTGAATAAAGGTAATAGCTAAAGTCTAGCATAGGGGAAATTTTTTTTTATTTTGTAGAAATCACAGTAGTTTGAGAAAAAAACTCTGGAATTTACCAAAACCTTGAGTTTCAAAAATTAATAATATATAAACGCAGCATATAATCAAAAAAATCCTATGCTACATCCTAGATAATATAAAGAATATGTGGTAGAAATTTCGTCAAAATCTGTTGAGTAGATCTCGAGCGTTTTGTCCACCAGTTTGAAAAGAGGGTCCTACTAGACAACTTACATTTTTACCATTTTTCAACTTTTTTCATTCTTTTTTTTTAAATTCGTTCATAAGCTCTATTGTATTTGTGAAAAATAAAAGCTATTTTAATTATTTAATAGTCGCATACATTTTTATTTATTTTTATACCTATTTTTCCGAGCGCCAAGGTGGTGTAACCCCTTAAAAAATTATGGAGACCAAAGAACACAGACTCTCTATATGTACAACAGAAATATGAAAAAGGTCACGACAACCGAAAAAAAGGAAGTTTCCATTACAATATTTCATATAACACGATTCCATTCCGAATTGCATGAAAGTTTTATTTGCACAATAAATGCACGGAACCGATTTTTTCGCTCTTTCTCCCCCGGAGTGACTTCCCCAACTATACACACGCAGACCAGGGCAAATCACCGCAATTCGGAAGACAAAGATTCATTGTATGCAAGCTTCCAGGAACATAGGAGTAGCGTTAATGGCCCATGCATCGCGGGTCGTTTCACAAGAAATCGACGGGTCGCTCGGCGCTTCATTTTCCATTTTTTTCCAATAGCGATTTTTTTTCCTCTGCTTGTTCTGTGATTGCCGCGGCGAGCAGGAAACTCTCGACGTTACTTTGAAAATTACTGTGATTACGGAAATCTCGTTACGAGGAGGTGGGTGTAATTTGAGCGAGAGCGAAGCCGCGGCGCACGTTCGCGCACTGATGAGGGCCCGCGATCGCGGGACTATGCGCTATATACATGCTTACTTTTTCTCGGAACTTCTACATGCTCGAAGAGCAGGGGCGAGAGAGAGAGAGAGAGAGAGAGAGAGAGAGAGAGAGAGAGAGAGAGAGAGAGAGAGAGAGAGAGAGAGAGAGAGAGTGAGTGAGATAGAGGGAACGTTACATTATATACGGACTGACGCTGTAATTGCCCGCGTGTATAGTTATTACTTTTCGCCGAGACTTTGTTTTCTTATTTCACCTGCACACAGCGTTGAAACCATTTTTTTCCCTCACAAACTCGACGGCAAACACGGTGTCGAAATACTAGAATTTCATCGATTCTCCGCAGGGAGAAAAAAGAGGAAAGGGAGCAAACCTTTCATCGTAAAGAACGTCTCACTTGAAAGTGTTTCAAAATTCCACGGTAATAAATTTCTCAGTGACGTCGCTCTTCCAGCCGATCCCAACAGAAAACGATCTCTCTCATTTTATTATCTCAAATGTTTTTTTTTCAGCACTTTACACTCATGCATAAAAAGAAAGCGAGAAAGAAAGAGAGAGAGAGAGAGAGAGAGAGAGAGAGAGAGAGAGAGAGAGAGAGAGAGAGAGAAAGAAATTACGAATATTCACGCTAGATCGTCCTCTCCGAAGAATTTTGGTGCACCAAGTGAATGTCTGACATCTGTTGAGTTCCGTGCAGAAATTTGTTGGGGAGTCGCAAGACCCTACTTCTGAGTGTCTCAAAATGACCTGACATTTTTTATTATTTGTAAAAAAAAATTTAATTTTAAATTATTTTATTCACAATCATAATTATATTATAAAACCTATTATTTATTTGAAAATTACGAATATTTTTATTTTAATATAAGGTACAAATATGGAGGTTATATGTGGAACACAATATCCGATAAATAGCCACCTCGTCCCTGTTTGCAAATGTTCACTCTTTTAACGAAATTTTCAATAATATTTTGGCATAATTGCGGAATAATTTCATTAAAGGTGCGTCCAATTTCTTCCTTGAGCTCCGGAATGGTCTGTGGATCATTGGCATATACTTTTCCGTTCAGAAAACCCCAAGGAAAGAAGCCCACTGGCGTCAAATTGCACGAAATTGGTGGCCGATTCACATCGCCGCGGCGCGAGATAATACGACCATAAAACTTCGCCTGCAATAACTGCATTGTTTCACATTGCATTTTCACAATCTCTATGCGTTTCTCGATCGTATAATTCTCCATGACTGAACCTCAATACTTCCTGATGCCAGTTGTCAAAGATTAGTACTCTATGTTCGCCACAAAAAAATGGCGCGCAATTTAAAATGTCAGGTCATTTTGAGACACCCTTTATATAGGGATGTGGTAGGGTCTTGTCATCATCAGGGATCATTCGTATGGAGAATCCCGATACGAATCCAATGATAGACCGTTTTAGTATAGATGCGATAACCCATTGGATCCTTATCAGGAAGTAGATACAAGTATGAGAAACCAATTGTATCCCTATACGACAATTTCTGCACGGGAGTTGGCAAGAAGAAGCCAAATAAATTCCTCGTCAAGGGTGATAAAGATGACGGTGGAAGGGGTGCATGAAAAAGCACATAGAGCAAAACTTTGAGCTTTTAGATCGTGTCAATCGGATCACTGTTGAAGTCTTCCTTGGAATTCTAGTCGGAGAAGTTTCATGAAGATCAAGTGACCGAAGATCCTACAATTCGCGTAAAAAAGCGAAACGCGATAAAAAGTTCCACTAAATACAGCGGTATGTATGGTAATTGTGAGGTTGGGTGGGAAGGTTCGAAAATATATATATGTAGTATAGAGTCGGGTCGCCATAATACAAGAGGGCGTGTAGTATACATAACTAGTGGATAGTGTAAAAAGTTCATTCTGGGACGTTGCGACGGAAGGAGTACGGTCGTTGTCGTCGTCGTCGTCGTCGTTGTCGTCGAAGATATTCTATCAGTCTGATAGCTCTCGGCGGGGCACTCTCGAAGGGGTCCCTGGTGATGTTGGGATGCACGTTACGATATCTAATACGAGGTCATACGGAGAGGGTAACGGGCTTCTTCCCTAGCAACCTTTCTGCAAATACCGATTCTGTTATACAAGTCTAAAAACGTGTGCGTACCTTTGTACGTAGACTATTCTCGCACCAGGGTAATGTTTGCCTCGCTGGAACCGATCTTTTTATTTCTCTCGCTTGTTCTCTATACCTTTCGAAACATATTTTGCCGTTTTTCCTCATTTCCTCTTATCCATCTCTCTCCCTCTCTCCCAGCTGTCGAGCTTTTCGCACCAGTCTGAACTTTTCATGTAAGTGGAACGTCATACCGACAAATAAAAGCCGAAAGAGTTAAGAGCCCGAAGGCGCGTCGGAGTACCACGGGAGCAGTTGATATTTCCGCGTAGTTTCACCTATACGAGGCCATCGCGAAACATTTCGCCTGTTCTATCCAGAGCGAATACTCGTTGCCATCAGAAGTAGATGCATTGGTGTATATACACGGTGCATCTCCGAGGTTACATATGCGAACAGTCCTCCTTCGATCCCCTCAACGCAACATCCACACCCGCATAAACTGGTGAGCAAGTGCCATATATTCGAATAGGGTTGAATGTTTAACTCGAGTGTCTCTCGAATATCATTAGCGGTCATGGAATATCGTTGCATGAGAAAATAGAAGATATCCCGTGTGGAAATTTGGGTCGGGAAAAAGTAATGCCTCTCATCTGCTTTCCCTAGATAATATCAGGCGATGGTCAGGCCTTCCAGTATGGATCAGGTTCGCCATGCAACAGGTCTTAGGCCAGGCCCTCATCCACCGTTCCCCTTTTCGAGAACTGGTTGGGAACTGACGTAGAAAAGGATCGGAAAATTGTCGCGAAATGATGAGGAACGTGATAGTGTACTGGCAGAGCCCAGCATGAAAAATAAACAGGCGGACGGAAAAAGTAAGGATCAGATACTGGCGATATACCAGAGTAAAATAAATAGTATCAGGTCGTACTGATACTCATTATTTCACAAGTGTCACACAATCATAAGCGAAAGTACACGCTGTAAGCATAGCACTTCTGCATGTGATACAACAAAGAGTCGAAGTTTTATTGTTGTATGATGTTATCTTGGTTACACGAAGCGCTTCGCTTGAAGACACCTGGTGGGTTGTTGGCAAAATATATTCAGGTATTTTCTTTCCCGGCCAAAACATTTATATTTTCTGACAAGGCAACCTTGATATTAAAAACTACGAACCACCTGCTTTACTTTTTTGTCTTATTCAATATTTTTGTCATTCGTTATGTTCAGATTAATACTTATTGAAATAGTATTAGTTATGAAAACCATTCTCATTCTCGTAGATTATGATTGATGAAAAAAAATACTCATAATGATGAATAGAATTACAACAGATGTATTAGTTCCATCCTAATCAATTATAAATATCTTTGATGGGGTAAAAAGCAAAGCAGCCTCACACAGCTCTTAACACTAGGATCCTACACTATCTGCATGAAACAAAGAATCTACACAGGGATTACGCACACCGCAGTACTTCAAATCAACGCTGCTAACGAAATGTTTATCGTAGAGAGTTTTCTTTTTTTTCATTCGAACGCTGAAAGACTGAAGAATGGAATAGGATATGCGAGAAAAACCTGATATGAATTTTTCGCCTTGAAAAATACGATTGAACAAAGCAAGAAAAGTGGTTTTAGTATTTCTCGCCGAAAATGTGGGGTTTGGGGTACCCATGTGTAGGATCCTAGGGTTAAAGTCGGGCTTCACTTTTCAGGGAATGTCAATGTTCTGGCCACCACTCGATGACCCCCTTCGAACTCTGCAACTTTTGTAGGAAAAATGTTCTTCTAATTCTGATAGGTTAGAAAATATTTCTACTACTAAATAAAAAAAAAGTTGTTGCCATATCCTATATATACTACATCTTTACGTTCAGTCAACATTTATTATCAGATACGTAACCGAATCGTGGTTCAACTTAAATATTATGTACCTAAATTTGCATTAAATGGAAAATAAACCGTCGATCTTGAAGCATACACCCATACATATAGAAATATGTAGTTAAAAACAATTAAACATTTTTCTAGTTATTCACCGACAATGATGTAGTTCAGAAATCACGAAACGATGCCAATTTCCTTGAGTTCCTTACGATTTCTCGGGCTCTTCAAGAAATCGTCTGGCAGTGAGGGTCTTGACAGCAATAAGAATGATCGCACTCGTTCCAATTCGTCCGCTATTGCGTGCGATAGTACAGTACACGTATAGACACAAGGTTCATATACATTTCCCACTCTGTATAGTGACGTTGCTATTAACGTCGACGAAGCGTATACCGGTACGCTATTACTTCGGATTGAAATACAGCCAATGTATTTTCTTGTCTGTGCGGCGGTGTATGTACCTCTGCGCCACCTCTTTGCCAAAAGTTACGGGGGGTTTTCTCTGTACGTGTACCATCCCGGATGTTTCGTGGGAGTCTCGGGTGCGCGTACACGAGGAGAACCTGCTCCCGTCATTTCGCCCCCGCGAGAGAGCTACGACAGCTATTTAACATTCCGCCTCATTTCCTGCTGTAGCCCTTTCACACCCCGTCTATATGCGCACTAACATATATATATATATATATATATATATATATATATATCAAAGTTGTAGCCGTCGTAGCCCAGTGTAGCTTATATATACGTAACAGTTTGCGCTCCCTCGCGATCCTCTTCTCTCCTGGGCGTATATAAATATATAGATGGAAACAGCGAGAAAGCGCGGGGCACGGCCCCCGCGATGCGAAAATTGCCTCGCCAGGAATTATTGACTATAAATTACTCGTCGCTACCCTATGGCCTCTTGGAACGCGCCCGTTTCGCCGTTACTCATCCGCACGGTGCGCCGCAACCAGAGAAAGAAAGAGAGAGAGAGAGAGAGAGAACCACCAGCAATTCGGATCAGGCGAACTGTATAGGGTAGGGAGGGGCATGTTGAGCAAGTTTGTAATTATCACCCCGTAATTCCTTAAGGCCTTAGGCCACTCTAGGATTTTGCAAAAATCGATTTTTTTTTGTTAAAAATTTACCTTAGTACCTATAAAATTGCATCCCAAAAGATTGAGGGTGTGAAAAATCTCTAAGTACGCGATTTTCGAATTCTAGCGCAACCCCTCTTGATTCATGTCGTGACTTTCTACTAACTTTAAATGCGTTTATCTCGAAACTATACATTTTTCAAGTCGGCCGGACTCATGACTCAAACAAATTTCAACTGATTCACTTGAGATTTTAACTGTATATTTAGAATTACATTTTCTGAGGCACTACGTAGGATTTTTTAATTATATTGCATAGTTCCTTTTTTATAAACAATTTTCTGACGATTTTCTCATGGCATTTTATACTTTGTGTTTTAGAAATGCGCCATTTTGACAAAAAACAATATATGAAAAAAATTCTACGTACTTCTATAGCTATTCTTATATATAATCGAAAAAACTTTAGTGTCTCATCACACTTCAAAAATTATAGGAGCTGTTGGTTCGGCCGTTGACCTTCCAGTAATAAAGGCGCCATCGGAAAAATGCTGCACAGTCGCCATTTTAACAGATATCGCTGTGAAAAAATAATTTTTGTAGTCAATTACGTGTATAATAAAACCCCTATTTTGTAATTCCGATGTATTTTATGGTTTCGCTGAAAAAAATCACAAAATATGCCATTTTTTGGCCTCTAGAGTGGCCTAAGGCCTTAACAGTCTGCCGTATAAAAATAAAACCTACTTTGGTCAATAAGAAATTTATCTGGGAAAAAAAGTCTGTAGACGAAATTCCTGTTATCCTCATTGTTTCACAAATAATCGATCTCAAATGACTACGGCTATACTTGCTCAACCTGCCCCGATAGTGGGGTAAGTTGAGCGTGAGTATGAGGTAAGTTGGACAAAGTAAGAATTGCATTAAATAATCAGACGTATGCAACATGATGTGGTACAATGCAGTAATAAACGAACAGTCGCTTGTTAATTAGTTAGGTTTTGAAACATTAACATTAATTGCAATGAACTTGGGAATATTTTTTCTCATACAATGGTAGAAGAAAATCTTTCAATCACGTTTCTTTTTACTTTCGGGTGCAAAAATAATGAAACGTCCCGTGTTGCTGTCTCGCGCATCGCATAGAAACGGGCGATGGTGTGATGTGTTCACCTCCCCCATACCTCTCTTTCCGCCATTTGATGCACCTGCGTGCGGGGCTTAGTTTTTCAGATATTTCAATTGCCCAACTTACCCGACTGTTCAACATGCCCCTCCCTACTCTACGTATGGATGTATAGGGTATTTCGAAATTGATCCACATTTTCTTAGGTTGTCATGCAACGCGAGTGGGCTAGCTGTTGTTTGTGGAGTGATACGAATGGGGGTCACAATTTTACAGAGGGGCAAAATTTAGCGTGATTTAAAGGATGAAATACAGTCTGATTGACAAAAGCGTCTACGGCTACATTTTTTCGAATCAACAAAGGCCTACGAACCTTTGCATACTACAGTTTGAACGCATGTGGCGATTAGTGAGACGTTCACATGACGATCAACCCATAGAGTACAAGGTTATGTATGGAAGAGCATATGCATTTGTTTCTCAACAATCACTCATGCATTTTCTGAATCCCAAATACGACAAGTATATCGATTAACGAAGCCATCAAGATGAAAATGAGTCTCGTCGCTGAAGATCCATTCAACGAACTCTCTTCGCTGTGCGTGGTCAGGCTTCAGTTCTTGAGTCAATTGGACTTTGTAAGTATGAAGATGCAAATCTTTCGTGAGAATACGCTGTAGAGAGCTTCTCGAAATGTCCAATTCTTGACCACGGTGCCGAATTGATGTTCCTGGACTCTCAGCAAAACTTTCACGAACTGCTTCGACGTTTTGTGTTAAACGACTTATTGAAGGACGGCCAGAGCGGCTAAGATCACTGATTGATCCTGCCTCCCTGAATTTTTAAATTAATCTCTTCACAGTTGATGAAGTTAAATCACTATTTCGACCATTTTTTGTACGAAAATTGCGTACTGTAGCTGCCAAACCTTCATTATTTTAACAATATTGCTCAACAATGAAAACGCGTTGTTCTTTCGTGTAGGGCTCCATTTTTGATTAACCTGGACTGTCAGCTGTCATGCTGTCTTTTTTTTCGTTGCCAACACTTTACCGCACAAATGGCGCAAAATTCAAATTTTGCGTGAATTTTGGGACACCCTTTATAAGTTTGCAAAGTCGGGCGATCCCGCTTTAGGTGACGATTACTGGACCAACTACCTTTGTGTATGTGTATTTTATTTCAATGCCTTTCCGGGAATAGTTTATGAGTTTCGCCATACACGCTTTTATCAAACAGACTCTATCTGGAGTGAGCAACGGGTTTTTAATTGTTTTGCTCTGACTTTTTTTTTCTAATTTTCCTTCGTAGTCCCTTACGTATGCAGCCCTATTTTATTTATCGTCCTATAAAGTGGAATCGTAAACTGAGGCCGTTCAAAGCGTCTGGCAATTGCGAATGGAAGCTTCCGGATTTTCCTATTTACTTTAGATACTGAAGATTTCACAGGGTGACGACATTCCAGTGTGCGATAAAACACACTTATATTTATATACATTGCACCGGTAAACGTACAGGGCACTTTGCACTTGCTATTTCGTATAGATACAAGAGCGTCTTGTGCTCAAGTGGCTCGACTACCCAGCGCTGGTCTTTCGTCTTTTCTACTTTACCATCGGGGGTGGCGCGAGGACGTATTTTCTCTCGGCAGAACATCCCGACTGCGAACTCGGAGCATGGTGTACACACGTACCAATGTTCGAACGAACCACGCAGCAAGAGACGGATTGCCGCGATTTACATTTTATTGCGACCTGGCGAAGATGTAGTACCACGGCAGGAAAAGCTTTCCGAGGCTCTCCGGTATGTACGAAAATCGCCCTTGGGCACCTTCCGGGCACAAGGCCGATTTTACCCTCCGTTGAATTCGCACAATTCGAAATAAATGCAAATGTTTCCCTTTAACTTCGGCGCTCGCGCATTCAAGCTTTTTATTTCAAATTCTATTGTCAATTACCTCGTTTCGATAAATGATTCCGGAATTGTTCATAATTGACGTAATTAAATTTCCGCGACAAACTAAAAAACTTATTTTTTACGTTTAATAAAAAAATGATTAATATACAATAGATTAATTGTTTAACAGATAATAAAGAAACAGTATCAATAGTTCAATAGTTAATATAATTATATTAATTCATATTAACATAATTGAATATAATGATAAAGAAAACATTAATTAATATAAATTAATTAATATAGATTAATATATCGATTCATTAGTGAATTATTAATATTAACTTCTCTTCTGCCAGTTGATTGACGAGTATAAATATTAAATAAATAATATAAATAATAATTTATCATTTAAAATAACTGCATTCTTAACAGCATCGGTAGTGCTGAATAAATTTGGAATCATTTTTGCCGATAATAATTTGATGTTTAAATTTACACCGCTGTTAAAACCTAGTTAATTTAAGCATAAAATTATAGCATGAATATGTAGTAGCAATCCGAGGCATATTTATACCGATGATTAAATTATTCGCTGTTAACTGTTCATATGACTCATTGCGAAATGTGTTTTGTAAATATTGTATCGTGAGAATGGTCGTAAATGTATAAACTCATCTGCCCCTCTCTCTCCCTTTCTTTCTCTCTCACCCATTCGATTAATTCGAATTTATGCAGAAAAAAAACTGGAGTTTTCACCTGCGGTACGACAATTCTGCCAGCGAGATAGGGAATCCCACATTTTCTTCTGTGCGTCGCTAGAGCGAGGTTCTATTATTTTTTAAATTACAAACGAGAGAGTAGCCGAGTTAGAGAAATACACGTTTCCTCACAAATTTCGCCCATAAATATAATAATTAGTCATAAGAAAAATGTCCAAAAGGCAACAAACGGATGCAATAAAATAAATGTTTACAATTAAAATCTCCCAAAGTGCAGCGAATAACACAATAAATATCATGAACAAATGTATATCCACCTGCAATGACTATTAATATTTTTTAGATTTTTTTTCAATTCCATAGCGTCATAAATAAACAAATGTTTCAAATCATCAAATTGACGAGACAAAACTACGACAATTTCCTGCAAACACGAAGCAATCGCTGACGACATCGAACGAAAAATCGCGCCATATGGATAGCGTCTAAATCGTGGAAAATTTTGAATTCCGATAAAACGCTAGACTATCGAGCCACGGAGCGCGTCTCGATGTTTATCGGTTCGCGAATACATTCTTCGCCGAGATACGCGTCTCAGCCGGATTTGGAGGATTGATCGAGGGGCCGATGGGAGACATTGGCATTATTTATGGATCCATTCATTGCGCGGGAACTTACTGGCAGCCTCTTCACCGACCATGATCGCATAAATTTGGCGTCGTGACATAACGCATCTTCCGTCTCACTCGTTCTTTATTCCGATCCCCTCGTTGCGCAAGCTTATGCCTAAACGACGGTACGGATATCGGTATAAGAGTAATTTATATTTCTCACGTATTTTCAAGCAACGCTTTCTTTTTGCGAAAAAACGTGTATATCGATGGAGATAATTCTAAAATGGACTGAAAGACCAATAGTGACATTTTGCACAAAAATTGACACCCTTCATCAATTTCAGGCATATGCCTCGTATATTTCCCATTGAGCTTGACAAAAATATGTTCCTCATACGTGACATTTTCTCCAATACATATGTATATATACATATATTGGTGAATGTGTGAAGATACATAGTTCGAAACATTGCCCGTCCTTTTCCGATTTTCACGTACCGCATTACCCACACAGAGAAAAAAGTCCATGGTATTTACAACAAACGCCTATGATAAAAGAGAGAATAGTTTATCCCTACAGTTTATCGACACCGCAATCAATATGGTGAAGATATGCGCGATAGGGGAAGTCCAGATAAAGCAAATACCCTGGGCAAAGTGAATACTCGCCACCACTCGCAAATTATGCGTTTGCCGATCGTCACATTATTATAGCAACGTTCGCCCGTCGTCACCCAGTACGTGGCAAATACTTTGGTGAGTGGGCGTTTCTCGCGCCATCCAGAAGACGACGATTTGTGTTTTTGCTTGAAAAATATTGATTCATCATAAACATACATTGTAACCACCCAAAAACAAAAGACGATAAATAAATAACGTTACTAGCAAAATACTTACCTAAGTATTTTGCTAGGAACGTTATTTATTATCCAATGGCGTTAAATCGCATGATCTTAGTGGCTAATTCACATCACCACGGCACGAGATAACACAACCATGAAACTTCGTCTGCAATTGTATCGCAGTGAACTTTCACAATTTCTATACGTTGCTCGAACGTGTAATTCTCCATGACTAAACCTCAATACTTCCTGATGCTAGTTGTCAAAGATTAGTACTCTATGTTCACCACAAAAAAAAATAGCCTGCAATTTAAAATGTCAGGTCATTTTGTGACACTCTTTATATCTAAACGTGCAATTTGGGTGGCGTGTTCGACTCTCTAATATCCCCGAAAACATTATTAACTATTGGAAAATGCTTGAAAATATAGGTATGGTTGACTTCGTGCTATCACAAAATCGGCACACAAATACTAATATTGTATATTATACGTTAGGTTTCGTTCGGGTCAAACTTCTACTATTCTATTTAAGTTTATATAATTCATATGGTTAACATTAACGTTTGACGAGTATAATTTCCTGAAAGACCTTATGAAAAGTGACTACTCGAAACAAAATTATCGTAACGTTTACTTCTAGGGAAGACGTAAATCATTTACGGCTTAGTAGTTTCAAGAACTACGCGTTTATTACAAATTGTTGCCTAGTATGTTTGATGCATTGCAAGAATGGGATAATAGTTCGAGACTTGTTCTTGTAGTTTACCTTCTGTTCTTGTAGGACAGGCATTACTACGCATATAGAATGTCGTATCGTGTAGTATGGTACACATCATCATCGCAAATCACAAGGAACATTTTCGTCAATGTACAGTGGGTCAAAAAAGTATTTGTACACCATGTATTTTTCAAATTATCCTGCGAAAAAAAAATATTTCAGCATTTTTTTTTTCGAAGAAAAATAAAATGTTCGACAAAAATTTTCGAATAAATAAAATGCTAAAGCATTTTGGACGGTGTACAAATACTTTTTTTACCCACTGTATGTACATTTTAATACTGCTCGCTATTAGAATCTTGGGGGAGTTAATCTTTTATAGTGTAAGGGAATATCTATTTTATGAAAACCTACTATATTATATAGCGTTGAACAATCACCGTATGCTTGTTAAATTGGTATTTGCGGTTAACATATATGCATCATTTATGCACCCGCTAAAATATGAATAAGCAGTACTATATTTTTGGTAGTAACTATGGTTATAAAATATTTTTGTCCCCTCAGGGAAATATAAAATATGGTTCAGGTATAGTCGAAAACACCGTACACTTCTCTCATTGTCGGTGTACGATTTCGCTCCACACATCGAGTACTCTGCGAGTCGAAAGCATGAATCTCCATCATCGTTTCCCGTGACAAATAGTGATAGATACGTCCTTCTGATTTACACCATTCAATGGGTCTCTTTGTCCAGAAAATGCTGCCGAAGAAACGGTTGAGACGAACGGTTTTGTGACACACACACACACACACACACACACACACACACACACACACACACACAGCAAGCAAAATGTATATTGCCCTTACACATTAAAGTACCGAAGAGAGCGGAGGGTTAAAAAGAAAAAGTGTAAACGCTCGCGCGGATACATGTATCGCAACACGTGAAAGCCGGTTCGTGAGACAGGGCAAGAGAGAGTGAGAGAGGGAGAGAGACGGAGGGAGAACGAACTTCCGAGAAAGACGAAGTAGCCGAATCGAGATAGGAAATCGAAGCGGTTATGTAGCCTGTTTGGGGGGAGGGGTAATCGAGTGTAATTTGTTATTACGAGTCATTACCGCGTGTTAGTGGGACGGTAGACTGGGCCGATGGCGTTGTGCACGCGGCTCGCTCCTGCGCTGATGTATGGCACGGCTTTGTGCGGCCAGTCCGAGGGCGCTTTGTCAAGAAGACTCTCTTGCTCCGCCGTATACCGCAAACTTCTTCTCGCCCTTTTTTCACCCCTGTATATAGATATATATATATATATATACATATATGGAGAAAAGTAATTTTTAACCGGTTGAATCCATATAATGCTGGTTACCAGCTCATCTGGCTGGTCTGAGGTCTTTGCAATTTTTTAAAACAAACCGTTGATTTTGAGCTCACCACGGTCCGTGATATAATCTTTATATAAATACACTAACACTTATCTAAAGGTGATTTCGAAGGCATTGGGATTTACATGATATTGAGTACGAGGACAAAAAGCTACTACACGTGCAGCAATTGTTGTAGGAATCTAACTGGATTGCTAAACTTGTTCCCACTTCCTGATATGCCCATCCAACCGGTCTCATCGCATTGGATCCCTATACTAAAACGTCGCACTTATACATTGGATTCTAATCGAGATTCTCCACTAAAATCCAATTTGAATCCTAAAGGATTCCCACATTATCGAACAGAATCCGCAACGATTCTTGATGGATCCCAACACATTATGTACGTTAAATTTTCTAAGCATAATATCTAGATATACAAATTGAATGGATCTTAAAAATGTATAAATCCCTATAAAAAATATATCTTAAGAATTGATTTGAATAACATCACTGAAAATCCACTTTAATTATCGTTTGTTATTCATCTTACTGCGCTTTGCCATAATATCGCCATACAAGTACATCCTCGCGAAGCGTGCAGGTTATTCTTCCACAAGCCGAGTTTTTTTCTCGTGACCTTTCACATATTGTGGATTCGATCGTGGTAAGAATCTTCAAACGACGTTCATCGAGGAACAGTACAGAATCCAATTGGATCCCAACGACAACTCCCTACGTGCGGTGTCACTAAAAATTCCTTATAGAGATATGGGTGCAGCTCTGAACTTGCCAACGAATTTGTGCACAGGATCACGAGAGGATATTTTTTTTGGGAGATCCAACAGATTCTGATTGACAATTTCACATAAAAAATTCTCAAACGACGTCAATCGGGAAACAGCACGGAATCCACTTGGATTCCAATGTGTACTCCCTACATGCGATGGCCCCATTAAAGTGCTATAAGGATGGGGCAGGATCTAGGGACACCAACAAATTTCTGCACGGGTTTGAGAACTGCCCTCGAAGTCCAAAGTCTTAAAAATCACCTTTTTCCATTTATATATTTATTTATGTGTGTGTGTGTGTGTGTGTGTACATATTTATTGTTTCTCCGAGGTGTTCCGCACATGTTCCTTTATCTCGTTTATTTTCACGCATATTCGCTGCGCTTTCTCGCGTCAGTATCACCATATATATTAGGATTGTCCATTTTCTATTTTATTTTTTATTTTTTGCGGGACATCCGATCGAATTGTGACAAATAGGGAAAAAAAATATCGTAATCCAAACAAAGTTATTCTAAAAATGAATGAAATTGAGTGATTTATATTTTTTTCCAAACTATTTGTCGAATGAAAAATTTGTTTATACTATTTATAACAATGTAACTTTATCTTTATTCTTTATAGCATGTGCAATCGTACTGATATTGAAATTTGGCATGTTTTTCCGATGTTCGCTTACGATTAACAGCAGATACTGTTTCTGTTCTTCATCATATGTAATAGCCCGATTAAATTCTTCTATGAGGGCATCTCGTCGCTCTACTGTGTCGTTTACTACACGGAATCCTTCGCAAATAGCGAAACACTTTAGGAAGCTTTCATCACTTTTTCACTCCACTGGGTCCCGAGCAACAAAAGTTGGGTCTATTTTTATTATTTCAAAAAATCTCAAGCTACTAGCGGTTACGAAGTCTGCCAATCTGATGTTAAGAAGGCTCTGGACTGTTATATCAGCTTTCACTTGACGACTGGTACTCCCTGGACGTGCAAATGATTCAGTCATTTCGCGCTTCGTTTCAATTGGAACGTCGTCATCGAAAAATAAACAAACAGATATATATATATATATATATTCTCGATCAGCCACGCGTGTGCGATAGTGGCGACCAACGACAAGAAGCCTCCAATTGTATTCTTGCCTCGCGGACGGTCGCCTCTCTTTTCATATGCATACACTAACATAAGTATATATATATATATATATATATTCATATAAAACGCGATTGTAAATCTGCTTAGGGGAGTCTCCCGTGCTCCAGGAGGAAGATCATTCCGCGAATCGGGCTGCTCTTTCGCAGGATCGTGATCGTTATTGCGAAGCACTCTCATTGTATGTTTTTCTCCGTTTGGAGATCGTGAAAAACGCAATGATCACGGTGCGGAGCGATCTGCAATATTTCCCGTCGAGTCGACATTCTCTCCTTCGATTCGATGAGAATTCCGCCTACACGGAAATATACCTCCCCGCGGCATAAACGAGACGATTCGTCGTGCAACTCCCGTGATCGTGTGAAAATTGTCATTTTTCATTCGAGTGAACCGATTGAAATTGCGCGTGTCGTTGCGTATAGTGCAGTTCAAGAATGTACGTTCTGTCGGTTTTTACTACACAGTTTGTGGCAATTTATCGGTACGATTTAGCGCTGTGTCGCGATAATGGGGCGATGAGGAACGTGCGATTGTACGCGATCGCGAAGTGAAGAGATCGTGCAACCCGGGATTCCGGCGCGAGACTGTCCGCGAGGTGTATATAGTGTTCTTGCAAAACGTTTTATCCTGTATCAAGATCCACGAGCAAGGTTCGCACAAACGCTAATATATATAGAAGACGGTGAGGTAAAATGGAGTACTTAAGGCAAAAATATTTATATGTACGAAATCGATGGCTTTATTAATAAACGTTTAAATTAGAAACAATAGTTATTCTTATTAAATATATTAATTTGTACTTTTAAGCTTAATCAACAAATTTTCTTAGCTTATAAGAACTAAAGAAGCAGTGGCAAATTTCCCGTTTTACCCCGTGTGTTTGGGACAAAAGCGGAAACGCTAAGGGGCAGATTGAAGTTTGGCACATAATAAGTAACTAAAACTCTAAGGAAACACATTTCATTGGCAAGCATAGCCAGGACCGCTCTTCTCATGTCTTCTTAGTCCCATTTTTGCTGATCAATTTTTCTCTTGTAGTTACGAACCATTATCACTGTAAACAAGTAGGTACCTACTAATTGTAAGAGGAATACGTTCGATGACAGTTATATATTTAATTACGCAGTAAATAATAAAATAATACATTTAAATGCTCTCATGAAGGAGGAGCAAATTGAGATACGATCCCATAATGCCCCGTTTATTTTGCCCCAAGCAACAATTGTTTGTATGTTGCTCGGTGATTCTAACCCCAATCCAAATTATCCGAAAAACATTGGAAGTTGAATACGTCAATAACACTCCCACTAACTGATGTTATCAAAGTTCATAAAGGTCGTGTACTTACCTTGCTGCACATGAGTATTAAACAAGAAAATTAATAAAAATCCACTCAAAAACTGTTGTTTGGTAGTCACAACGCTAAAACATATACCAACACATTCCGCTTACTTTGACTCAAGTGCGGTAACTGAAAAACAAACGAATGGCGCCGCTGACGACTCGTATACATGTGCTTGACACGCACACAAGCTCACTTGCCGTTCTGCTCCAAGTCTCATTTTGCCCCACATTCTCCTACGTTAGTACGCCGGAATAATGTACCACCTCGTGTTCGAAAAGGAGTGCGTGTGTCCCACGCGGACAAGAGGGTTAGTGGCGATGCGGTGACACGGGCGGTCCTCCCCGTGCTGTGAGCGCGTGTATATTCTTCGCGAGAGCGAGCCATGGAAGCCATAGAAACGTAACAAACGCGATGAAGATACCGGCACGCCGTGCGCGTGAAAGACAGAGGCAGTGAAGTACAAGCACGGTTTATACATATATGCATATATATATATATATATATATATATATATATATATATACAGAGAGAAAGAGAGAGAGAGAGAGTTTTGTTGGCGCTCAGATGGACGCTTCCTGAAGCGCTGAAAGCGTCGCTTCGCCCAGCAGGAGTTTCCATCTTTCTTTTTCGTTGGGCGCGAGCGTTCTCTTCATTGCACTTCTGCTCCAGCTTCTTCTACTTCTTCTACCTCTACTTCTTCTTTTGTTGTAGCGCAAAGGTACTGCCATGAGTTGTCGAGAGAGAACCGCGCGTGGGCGGCCGGGGAGGGCGACTTGTGGGCCGAGAGTTTGTAAAGAGCGAATGCTAAGGAACATACGAGGAAGGGAAAGACAACGAGAGATCGAGAGGAGCAGGGAGAGAGAGAGAGGCGGATGAGTATGTATGGTAAAGCGTCGAGGGCTCCGCGCCCTGGGTGGCGAGGTCTCCCTATCCTACTACCGTATCTCACCGGGCCCAGCATCCCAACAGGAGCAATATATATCCGTACACCGTGTTGCCAATACATAGGTACACTTCACTGCCGTTCTCTCTCTCTCTCTCTCTCTCTCTCTCCCTCTCTCTCTCTCTCTCTTTCTCTTTCTCTCTCTTTCCCTCGCTCTTCATCCCGAGTGCATGGACCAGCAAGGTATTATGATAATGCCACGTTATCTATGCGTCGCATCGACTTGTCGAGTTATTGTTGCCGCTTACCCCGGCGACGCTACCGCGGCTCCGCACGATCATGACAATGCACAAATACAATAGCGCACGCGAGGACGAACCGCTATGGCTCTTAGGGTGCCTACGGATGCCTCCGGATATTGTCAGTGTGTCGCTCTGTGCCACTGAACTACGAAAGCTATGGGTAACGCATTTCAGCCGTGGCCATAATTGGCGGTACTATATACCATATATGATTTAGGTATTGCTGAATACTGAAACGGACCCATTTTGTTTTGGTGCATCATTGTTTATTTGCTTTAGTAATTTAGAATTGCTAAAGCAAGAATGCTTTAGTAATTCTGCTTTAGAATTTATTTGTACTTATTAGGCGCACAAAAAAATTCTCGGCCCTCTTTCAAGAAAATAATGATTTATTTATTATGAAGGCACATTTCAATCGGGAAAGTTGTCTCTGTTTGCTTCTACAGATTTCCCCACCTGTCAGCCAGATTGTGAATTCCTGGGCGGTAGAAAGATGTGGTAGTTTGGTGCGATGAAGTCGATAGGGGAATGTTTGACTTCTTGGAACGTTTTGAAGTGGCTACCAGCCAAATGATGTTAGAGCGATCGGAACAAGTAAAAATCCGATGGAGCCAAGTGTGGTGAATCCGGCGAACGTGGCAAAACTTTCCAGCCCGACGAATCTAAAGCGTCTCCGGTCCTTTTTGCTGTTTGTGATCTGGCATTGTCAGGCAGCAATATACAGCAAAGGCCTCAGTTTCGTCACTTGCGCTCAGTTTCATCACTTGAATGCTGCAGTTGGTGTTCATAGCGGTCAGCCATGATGGTCTCACCAGGCTTGAGCAGCTTAAAGTGCAAAACACCCATGGAATCCCACCGTATGCACAGAAGGAGTTTCTTACCATGGATATTGGGTTTGGCAATCGACTTGGATGTTTCGACCGGGTTAACCCACAATTACATTTTTTTATTGCCATAGAACACCCACTTTGCATTACCAGTTTTTGTGAAAAAGGTATTTCCTTTTAAAGCGAGACAACAAAAATAAAGCTGTGTCGCAACGTCTCCCCTTAATGCTTTCCAAAAGCGCGTGCGAAACTCAGCGACCTTCCTTTTGAATCTTACTAAACTTTTTTAAACGATTGGAAATGTCTTATTGGGTAACCCCTAATATAATAGCAAGCTCCCATTGCGCTTGGTTAACATCGTCGTCCCGTAACTTTTCCAAATCCTTGTGTACGAATTTTTTTGGTCGTTCTGCTCTTCCGGTATCCTCGAGGTCTAAATTGCCACACCGGAACCTTTGAAACCATTCCTTCACGGTACTGATGGATATGGAGTCTTCCCCCAATGCCTGACAAATCATCTCCTAAATCTCGGAAATATTTTTTTCCATCCGAGAGCGAAACGCATACGGTGCATAATATGCACGTTACTGCAACGTATTTTTCTCACTGTGCTCACGATGTATATTTCAAGGTTATGATATGCTTGTGGTCCGGAAAAATAGTCTACTAGGTTAGTATTATCTGACACCAGACCTGGAGGGAAGTTTTTTTCTTTCAAATATTCAATAAATGCTTTTCGTCATTTTCGTAAATAGGACGTCATTTTGGGACCCTCGAAAACATTCAAACGGCTCTAACCGGCCAGCTGATGGCTATTCCAGTATCCGAGTTTCAGCACTGCTATGAGGATTGGAAGAACCGTCTCCAGCGCTGTGTGGCTTCCCAAGTAAGTTATTATGAGGGAGACAATATTTAATTGTAATTCTATTCGAATAAAAAAATTGAAAAAAATCAGTCTCATTACTTAATTTACACAGGCCGTACATAAGTAAAGGTCAATTGTGAGCCAAATTCAGCAAAGACTTGTATGTTATTACTAAGTACAAGTGAGCCTCAATCCCAGAGGAGGTTGGATTGTTTAATCATAGAATTGTTTATGCTGGACAGAAGGATTGTTTAATCATAAATTTTCTGCTTTTTGATTTTTTTAGACTTTCAATAACAGCACGCTTGGTAGGTCTTCTAAGTATTTTGACTCTCAATGACAACAAACCTGTATTTTTCACTAAAAAAAACTTAACTCAAAGCATAACTGCGAAGTATTCTCGATCCATTTTACTCGATTTTATTTTCATACTTATATATTTCTTGTAATCTCTTATTATGCAGAATTATTCAGGTCTTGTATTCAGAATATCACATACGTTTTATATTTTCAGATTGAGAAATTCGACGCTCGCTTTACATTTTGGAGAGGATAAGAGAGTACGCGAGCGCAAAAGAGAACCGCTGCGACGTCCGACCACTTCGGCACTAACTGCTTATACACTTATACATAGATACATATGCATCTACCGGGGTCCGATCGCTGAATTCAGAGACGGGCAGATTACCGATACTACGGATGCTGGTACCGAAGGAAATAGCGAGATGCCTTAGCAAGGACCGACGAGACATATACATTGTTTCGTGTTGTTTTTCTTTTATCGTTCCTTCTTCCCTTCGCTCCCCCCCCCCCCCCCCCCCCCCCGAGTGTTCCGTGACTTTCGCAAACTCGGCGCGGTCACATACAATGCTTGTATCTGATCCTGTAAAGTTTCCGTACGCCTTCCAAAGCGAACGAGCACCCGCGAGGTCCATGCTCTGCCTCTTTATCTTTGCGCATTATGCAGTGCGTGTCCAGCATATCACCTGGCGATACAACGCGACCGGCGCTCATTTACCAAACGACCCACTATCTCTCGTCGCCCGAACTCTCGGAGCACGACGCCGTGTGTGCCTCGATTTTGTCCTCCCTCGCGCGGTATCGTATCGAAAGGAACGCGACCCGGTGACTCCGTTCGTACTCGAGAACTCGCTTTGAGAACAGGCCCGAGTATCCGTTTCTGCATAAACTGTACGGTGCCTCGAAGATCGAAAGCTGCTCGGTATACGCTCGCAGATTTTTGCAACCCCTTTTTACTTCTTCACGAAGATCTCCAATATAGAGTTAGTAACCACGAAAGTAGTGGTGTAAGACGAATTCATTTTATTACTGGTTGATTATCGGTTTATTGAAATTAATCTGATCACTTAAGAGACCACTCTACAATTTTGGAAAACTCGAAAAAAACACCGTTTTTTGGCTTGAAAGGTGCCTAAGTGTCTTAACCCTAGGACCCTCCAATATCTGTACGAAAGGAAGAACCTACACAGGGGCTACACACACCCTAGTACTTTAAATCAACGCTGCTAACGAACTGTTTATCGTAGAAAGTTGTCTTTTTTTTTATTCGAACGCTGAAAGACTGAAGAATGGAATGGGATATGCGAGAAAAACCTAACATTAAATTTTCACCGTGAAAAATGCGATTGAACAAAGCAAGAAAATGTGTGGTTTGGGGTATCCAAGTGTAGGGTCCTAGGGTTAAAAATTATATAACTAAATATTATAGGCGGTCAAAATCTCTGAGTACCTCAAGCTGGTACTCTGTTCCTGAGGTGGACGCGCAGCGCATCAAGTTTTCCGAACAATCGCTGCCTAAAGCTACAAGGCAGGCACGGATCAACTTTAGAGTGCTCAGAAACGAAACGGAGAAGTAGGATATCAATGAGGAAGGCCAATTGTATGGTGCAGGTATCGCAGATTAGAGACATATAAGAATTTTCTATGATTTTATAATATTGCAAACTGTTTTACGCGTTTTACTGAAACTCATTTTTCTCGAAAGCACTTTTTTTTAAATTGGGCGAAACAACTGAAAGAAATCTTCATCAGCCGCTTTGAACATTCAAGTATATGTTCAAAATCAGATTTTCTACAGAAGGACGTAGATTTTTTTCGTTACGTTGCATAGTTTTTCAGTTATAAATAATTATCTGATGATGTTTTCGTGAAATTTATAATCTTTTTTTCTAAAATGCGCCATTTCATCAAAAATCAATATATCGAATTCTCCGTACTTCTGTAGATGTTCTTATATATAATTTTTAAAAAGTTGGTTTTTTGTTCGACTTAAAAAATGGCATGTGCTACATTCTGGCCGTGGACCCATTCAAAAAACAAGTGTCAACGGTGATATGCTGTGCAGCCGCCATTTTGTTGTTAATCAGTAAGAAAAAATTATTTTTTATAGTTCATTAGTAATATAATCAAGACCTGTACACGAAATTTCAATTAATTTTTTTATTTCGTTAAAAAAAATCCTAAAACATTTCTATATTTCTTGCCGTAAAGTGGCCTAACACCTTAAAGGGACTGCATAAGGTTGAAATTTGAAAGATAGGATTCGTATCGCATTGTTCTATCGCCTAGGGTCTTAATTTACTTTACAACAAAGATTCTGTAAAGATGACAAAACTTGTCCGACTTAGGACGAATTTTATAAAGGACCAGATCGCCCATTGCACTACGGCGAACCGCCTGGTTGCGATGCACCTTTTTTCTTTTGCGTTTTTCTCGAAAATATGTTTTATAGAACGGTGTAAGTCGTATTTCCAAATCTATTCGCCCCAATTACTTCAAATTCGGACATCATAGCTTCTAAAAATTTCTATCGCATGACCGGATTATTTTTTTTATGTGTTTGTCCATTTGCTAGTAACAAATGATTACTGTTGCTTTTCTGGTCGAAAATCGAACTTCTTATCCTCGTATTAATTTTTTTCACGTTGAATTTCACAAATACAATTTTTTATTGCATACTTTTATGGGCTAGGATCTTAACTTTGATCTGCAACAAAGATTTTATAAAAATTTCCAAAATTGACCGAGTGTAGATCGTATTTTAAAATCTATTCGTCCGATTCACTTTAAATTCGGACAGATCGTAATTTGTAAAATTTTCTATCGTATAATTCGATGATTTTTTTAATATGTTTATCAATTTGTGACCAACAAATGATTAAAAATTGAATTTTTTGTTGCATACTTCCATTTTTGTAATTTCAAAAATTTCAAAAAGTCTCCGGTCATACGAAAGTTTTGTTATTATACTAAATGTACATTTTCCATTGCGTAAGGACTACCCTAATAGCACAGGACGATATGTACAAGATGCATAGCCGTCGACGCGTCACTTAAATTCATTTTTTTTCGGAATAAGATATTTTCTCTCTCCTACCTACAGCCTTGAATTTTATTCATTCTCGGCTCTCGCCTACTTGCCCTTTTCCTTTCTCTTAACTGGCTTTTCAGTCTATGGCTCCGGAATTGCCGTATCGGAAATGATATATCATGGGATCGCTCGTATGTTCGTGCAGGCTGCTTATGGAATAGATAGAGGCGCGTGTTTATATATCGCGTAAGAAATATATCTTAAAGGTGATTGTCTCTTGGCCCTTGGGAATTTTCTTCGCGGTTGTTATCACTTTGCTCGCCCATTCCCGAGGCTTTTCTCCGTTATTAATGCCGCCGCTCCTCGACCGCGAGGAATCGTCGTCGTCGTCGTTTTTGTCGACCTGCGCCACGTTATCGTGTGCGATACCATATACACACACCCACGCATACACATTGCATCCCAGCAGTTACGAATGAATAACGGTTTTAATGAAAAGTTTAGAGCGTGGAGTGCGCTTGTGGTATAACGTCGATAAATCGTTACTTCCCCATCTCTCGTTTACACCCGATCGTTGCTCGCGCGCTTACAAGAGCGACTGTCCTCCACGCTCTATCCCATATACATACGCGTGATAAAAGCGTTCTACTCGTTCGCGACTGCGTATTGCCATTATTCGTAAAATATTTACCGACATTGATATTGCAACCGATTTATATGCGAGTGATACGCGATGGCGGATTGAACTATTCACCAACGGGGCCGCTACACACGCAGAGCTGCGAATGGTCTTTTTCGCTCGTATATTCGTGCAGGATTTTTTTCTCGTAAATTTGGCTGATAAAAATTTGACAGCCATTTTTTTTTGTGGTTACGGACAGATCGGCAAACAATACTACCGATCCGTCGCGACCTAACTGGCGGTAAGACTACGTAGCATTTTCGGATCTATAATACGCGCATTTATAAAAAATTTGGATGTATATATTTTTTTTCCAATGTTTCTGTATGATTTTTCGACCTTTTGCGATCCCTTTCATTTTCATCCTATATTTATCATTTTAGTATTTCCAATCTCTAGGAGATCGCCCAGAGTGTTGCCTACAACCACTACTGTATCGTTTGTCTAGGAGGGCACAAGGAAACTGTGGAAAACCCGTGCCGATGCAGATGGATATATTGTTGCCCATCTTCACCCGACTAGAATTTTTTATCTGGCTGCCTGAACACTGATCAGGCCGCTATCAAGCTGCGGCTTGGTAAGGCACGCCTGATAGTGGGGGATGTCCACTGAATTGGTGGAACTGTTTCTTAAGTTTATTTCAATAATTTTTTTTACGGTTCGAGGAAAAAAATTATAAAACAAAGAATAACATCAATGACATGCTTTAGAATGATAAAAATAAGCAACGAAAAAGCAAGTTCACACGAGTGTTATGATGGCCAAATAGATAGCGAGCTCAGCTTTAGAATTAGAAGGTGTAGGTTCAAATTCCGCGGTTAGACGATAATTTTAACGAGGCAGGACACGATTTAAGGAGTAACACCACTGTAGAATTTAAAACAAATTGATTTTTTTTCATTGGCTTAAGAGATGCTTTGAATCATCTAGAATAAGGAAAAAAAGTTTGGTACCTGTAAAAAAAGGCCCGCACACGGGCCAGCCACTGCCCGGTGGCAGTGGCTGGCAACAAAACTTGATGAAATGTTTTTTTACCATTTATTTATAGCCTTACACTTGTTCTAAGTTACAATGAGTGACTAAATCTTTGCTTCCGAGGTTACATGCAAAACAGCAACAAAAGTTTCGATGCATAACTCCAACAATTTTCATTCTATTCACTCCAAATTTTGAACACATGTGTAAAATAACATTCCGAAGAGAAATACATACCGGATTTTCTATGAGTTAATTATAATATTATTTATTAACATATGATTGTTCTTTTTTTGTCGGAAATTGAATTTTCGACAAAAAAAGTCACCACTTCAATTTTTGTCGAAAATTGAAGTGGTGCAGGATACGGCATGCCGGATCCGGGCCTTGTCTGCCCCGTAGCTATATTTCTAGTCGGCCAGTTGTGTCCCTGTCGAAAACTCGGTAAAGTTGCCTCTTGCTCGATAGTCGGCGGGCACGTCAGTGTACGGCTAAGCGATCACCCATCCAAGTATTTGTCCGGGTCAACCTCGTTAGCCATATTATCCAGCCCAATTTATCTCTGACTACATTTTTCATTTGCATTTCAGTTTCGGCACTGAAGGAAAGCCAAAGCTGTCGTACAAAAATGAAGAAAAAAAATCAGAAAAATAATACATCGTTGAGAATTGGAAGATAGAGAATTGGAAGATAGAGAAAACGGAGCGTTTTTTAATAATAATCCTATCGAAGAATGATGATTACGTGTAATTTTTTCGGTCCATTATCTCCGCATATTGAAGAAGCGACATAATTTGAGATAATTATTACGAAGAGGTCGAAGAAAATTGTTTAGCGCGAAGAGCTCTCGGATCGCTGATGCTCCGAATATCACCCCTTCGGTTTTGCGGCTAAAAATGCAGATTTTGTAGACACAAACGATTATTCGGAGAATACGATACGGCTTGTGGATACGGCCGTAAAGTGGAATGCCGTCTTAAGGGTGGTGTCGAAGGGGAACAGGAACGAAGGAGAAAACCACAGGAGAACGATAGACCGGAGAAATTACGAGGGGTAATTGGTGGTTACGGCACGCTGCCATCTCGCTGCTCGACACCTTGTCAGGCCTAAGGCCGTACATCACTCCGTTCCGCGCACGGTCCGTGCAAACGATGAGAGAAAGAAACGGCGAGACAGAGCGAGAAGAAAGAGAGAGAGAGAAAAGTAAGCAAAACTGCAATTCGCCTTACTCCTTCGTTCTTGTGAGTCAATGTTCTCGTCAGCCGAGTACACACGTACAGCCGAGTACAGCTCGAAGGAAAAAGGGCACATATCCCAATTGATTTTATATCTTGAGGTTTTTCATATACGCCCTTCCAGCTCTCAGCAATTTACATGTAGCAGATACTGAAAAGCGTACGCGATCTTTCCTCTTTGTGTGCGTTCATCCTCTACCCATAACTTCAATTTACTCTACTCATTGGAGTACCTAAACGTACATGAAATTATTTTTGTATATATATATATATATATATATATATATACAAACGGGTTTCAGAACCCGAAGAATCTCGTCGCGTATTTTTCTCTTTCGGGCACGAGTCTCGCGAGTGTTCGCTCGCGCTCTCTTTTCTGATTTACGAGGAGTAATTGTACGTGGTGCGGGAGCCGCATCATCGCCTCTTCCGCCGCCGCCACGACCGGCAATATCCCGATAATTGCCCCCGACGGCGCGGGCAAGACGTTATACACCTTGACTAAGCCGATGCCACCGAATGATGCACGAGAACGCGCGCGAAGAGCGCTCGGGACGGGACAGTAGCAAACGGGCAGATTCGTCCCGATGAGACGAGAAATCTTTTTTAAATCTTGCCCCGCGCCTCGCACCTCGACGAAGAAGCCGTAAATTGAGCGAGTTCTCGCGATTCTCCTCCCTCACGAAGATCGACATAATGCGCGCGGAAGATGCACAGCTATGGGGGCTTCTGCGCGTATGCATATTTTTTTGTATTTGAGAGAGAGAGAGAGAGAGAGAGAGAGAGGAACGGCGTTTGAATACTATTTTACGATAAAACAAATGCTAGGAATCATTCTGGTGAGAACATACAGTCTCATTTTTCCCTGGAAAGTATCGATGTCTGTGTCGATTCGTTTCTCTTTGCACAATTGTTTTCGTTGTAACACCAGAAATGAGACAGTTGCAATTAACGCCCAGGATGAAAGATAGCATATTGGAACCAACTATGAATTTGTACATGACCGAAAAGGGGCCAGGTTGAAATTTCGAACTTAGAATGCTCCGACGTTTTAAAATTCCCAATTTGAATGTTCCGAAATTACAAGTTTCGTACAGATCATGCCAGCGAAAGTCTACACAGTTGACTATGAATGATGTAGAACGGTATCGAACAGCGATAGAAAAAGGATACAAACATGATGTCTTATACGAGATTATTTTCAGAAATAGTATGAAGAAGATCAACGCTTTATTTGAACGACCAGTAATACGACATACAAAACTCCGAATATGTAATATTAAGCATGCCACAAATTTCCGAAATTTTTATCATAGAAAACGAGCTATATGACAAACTTTAAATATAATTAAAGCTAATAAGAATCGTCAGGTTCACGAAAGTTTTGGTCTCCGGAAATCATAGATTCGATCATCCAATTTCCGAAAACTGAAGTTTGGATAGTACAAGATACCGATAAAGAACGTTCAGAACGTTCAAAATTCCGAAAACTCACGCATAAAGCAGATAGCAAGTTAGCCTAACGCGTTTAGATGGCAGCACCACTATTGTAATGCATGTGAACGATGTTCAGATTTTCGGGGTTTTGGTCTTTCGGGTAAAATTCTTTCGGAGTTTTGATCTTTCGGGGTAGTATTCTTTCGGAGTTTTGATCTTTCGTGGTAGAATTTTTTGCGAGTTTTGATCATCCTCCGCGTTTTATTGTGAAGATATAATATAACGATGTTTAGCTATCGATGACTCTTATCGATATTCTTATTTTCGGAACTTTTTCCTGTACAAACCTTCGCCATTCAGGAACTCGAACTTCTAACACTACAATTTATCGGAACTGTGAACTCTCTAATTATGGGAAGTTGATACTTGTTTTATGTGCTGTGTTTTCATGTCGATACTTTATCAGTCGACCCCATGATTATTGTCATTTAATTCCTTAGTGTACTATTATTTTCGTTTATATGATAATTCTGTTTAAAAAATTCTGGAATTATAAAATTCTAGTAGTATTGAGGACTAGCTAATAAATTCGGAAATTTGAGAGTTCTGATCATTCAAAGTTCGAAATTTCGACCCGTCCCCACCGAAAAAAATCCAACTGCCAGGTCCTTTCACTATACCTTTGACCAATTTTCGCTCGCGGCTTCGTCCGCGTGTAATTTGTCTTCAAGATATTCGGGCCTCGGGCAGGGATGTTTCTGAAAAGTTTACATTCAAATCGAAAAAAGACAAAACAATGACGCTTCGTCCAAAAATAAACCTTACTAAAATTGCTCAGTTCAAATAAAAATAATTGATCAAAATCAATGTATATTTTTTTCCAGTTGAATAAACTCTAGGGATTACGTTAGAAAAAAATACTAACATACTAAAATAAAATATTGAAATACTATAAAGAAGAATACTGAAATACCTGAAAAAAAAACACATTTTCTGAGTTTCATTGAGATAGAAGCAGGAAATTCGATTTTCCCATTAATTCTTCAATGCCCCGTTGTACCTCTAATTAGGGATTGTTACAAAAATCCCAAAATACGCCTATTGTTATTTGTTTGAAGAATATGTTTACCAAGTTTCAAGTTGATGACCCCAAGGAATACAATTCTTCGTACAAACTTTTATACCTCATATCATCCCCTTAAGAGTTGATTTTCAAAAAATCCTTTCTTAGTGCACCTCTATACCTTGTAAGGAATATATCTTCCAAATTTCATGTTTCTATCTTTTGCAGTTTGGGCTCTAAGTCGTCTATATGTCAGTCAGTCAATTACGGAACTCTATCATATGTATAGATTATGAGCGTTCATTCAAAATCTCACAAAACTTTTTCTCTCACCTACTACTTTGCTATCAACTGTTCGAATATCATCAAATCCATGTACAATATTAATACTTATTTTCCAAATTTGTCAAAAATTTTTAATTCGTTTTGTTAATCTCTTCATCACCGTACTAAAGTACCACAGTTTCTCAACACTGCACTACTGAGGCGTTGACTATTTTTTTCCTCACACGACAGGCTGCATAAATTATTTTGTGATTCCCTATTGCACATCAGTCGTGTAGCGGTTCTGCCATATCCAAACGATAAATCAATCGATCAGCTCGCACGATCGAATAAATCACTCCTCGCCGCTCATCGCCCGGCTTCGTTCCCACAGACGTAAGTTGATTTCCCGCGAGAGTCGAGAAGTTCTCGCTTGCGAGTCAAGCAGTGCGATGAGAGCTTACAGTAATAATAATAATAATCACTGTTATAACTCGATCCGCATTAGAGTAGTCTCTTCGATCAAGTGCCCCGGATGAGTAATGAACAATGAGCGACGTTGGATCAGTTGCGTAAGCTCTGACATTGATCAAAACGCGAGATATACAATATCAGCCGGCGTGCGCCCGAGTGCACGAAGGAAAAAAGGGGGGACACAATCAGATGAGAGAAAAGTCAGATCGGTAGAGAAAGCGAGGAAGAAAGGTAAAGAGACGGAAAGCTCGCGTGTCTCGCGATTTTCGCTTCTTCTCTCTCTCTCTCTCTCTCTCTCTCTCTCTCTCTCGCTCTCTCTCTCACTCTCTCTCTATTTATCACTCTCTGTTCCTTGCACTATTGGCGTTTTTATTATTGTTCGATCAATGATATATAATTATTATTATCTTTGTATTCTATTACCTTAAGGTTCAACCGAGGCATAATGAACCAACTCAAATCACTTTGTCTCGTCCATTAATTCGTTTCCCGGTTACTTCCTTTAGCCTTTTTTTTGCGCACATAGCAGGGAAGGGAGGGGCATGCTGAGCAGTCGGGTAAGTTGGGCAATCGAAATATCTGGAAAACTAAGCACCGCACGTGGGTGCATCAAACGGCGGAAAGAGAGGTATGGGGGAGGGGTACACATCACGCCATTGCCCGTTGCCATGTGGCGTACGAGACGGTAATACGGGATGTTTCATTATTTTTGCGCCCAAAAGAAAAAAATACGTGATTGAAAGATTTTCTTCTACCATTGTATGAGGAAAAATATTTCAAAGTTCATTGCAATTAATGTTAATGCTTCAAAGTCCAACTAATTAACAAGCAACTGTTGGTTTATTAATGCATTGTACAAAATCATGTTGCATACGTCTGATTTTTTTATGCAATTCTTACTTTGCCTAACTTACCTCAGACTCATGTTCAACTTACCCCACTATCGGGGCGCGTTGAGCAAATATGGCCTTAGTCATTTGAGAGCGATTATCTGTGAAACAATAAGGATAACAGGAATTTCATCTACAGACTTTTTCCAGATAAATGTCCTATTGACAAAAGTAGATTTCATTTTTACACGGCAGACTGTTAAGGAATTATAGGGCGATAATTCCAAACTTGCTCAACACGCCCCTTCCTACCCTATACATGAATGATTAATTCCAACGTCGTACTAAAGTGTTCAGTAGTTGAAGAAATGCAAGCAAATAGAAAAAAAAGACGTTCAGGGAAAAAACTGCATCGATAAATGTGAAGACCCAACACTTTTTTGGACATACAAATACGCGCACAAAATGGTTGAGTGGTGCAAAAAAGCTTGCGTCCGCAGATCAGTATTTTCGCGTTGTCCTCGCGACCATCGATGCATGTACGAATCGCGCGCACTGCTTGTAATCGTTTCGACGCTGCGCTAACGCGAACCCGGTTATTCTCCCGAGAGCTTTCGTAAAACGTATCGACGCGAGGGAATGGACCGAATGACGGGTCATTCGTTTGGCTCTGTAGCAGAGCTGCAAGCAATATATATATATATATATATATATATATACACCCACTTGTATGTACTACATTTGTTCGTGGTACATGGGGACCAGAGCGGAAACCTGTTGCCCATATATAGTTGCGAAAAGCCGCAGCAAACGAATTTTCTAACCAACAGGTTCCATTGCTTCTGATGGCGCTTCATCACCTATATGCATGTACAGCAACACGAACTTGCGTTCGATCGCACAGCTTTGTTTTAGGGATTTTGCCCTTAACGAGATACTGTGCGTTTTTCGAGTTCCGCAGCCACTGTAAAATCCCTTGCAATGTTGAGTTGTCAGTGTCACTATGCTGACACGGGCTGGCCTAAAAATTTGAACTAGTTCATGAAAATAGCATTCGGTGAGTACTTTCGAGTTAAATTGTTGCGGTTCCTATAAAATCAGTCGTTTTAGAAGAAAAAAAAACATATACAAGAAAAGCGGTTTTCACTTGGCAAGGCCATTGTCATATTTTCGATACTTCGAAAACTTTTACGTGTCAAGCATTGATAATAATCGGTGTTTGTGGCATAATGTTGTTTGATAAGAGGCGGATTGATCGCGAAACTTTTGGGAAGGAATTGGTTTATGATTCTTCATTGTAAATGCGGGAGTGACCAAGAAGTTGGGGAAGTCCGAGTCTGCCACTCCTGTTGGTTAATCGGGTCAATAGGGATAGACAGACTGGCGGTCCTCGCTGCACCAATGATTTTTTATGACCAAATGCAAACCGGTATATTTATGATCGAATCTCACAACTCAATATGCTGTCATCGGACGAGCATCAGGCATAAAAGAAAGTAGGACCACAGGCATTATTTTGCACTTGGCATGAGCACTGCAACTCCATGTGTGTTATTTGTTATACGTAATATGTGTTATTTTAGGAATTATCAGGTGACAATGTCATGTTCAACTATTTGAAACAGCGCGCTTATGCGTGCTATAGAGAATACAAACACATTTCATCTGTATTTTAAAACACTCGGATCGTAATAACATAAAGAGCCGTGAAAGCCTTAAAAATAAAAACACACAAGATATGCATGAAAATACTACACTTGAGTGTGCAATACAGAACGCATCAAGCGAACCCCAAAATTACACACTGTGAAATGTATAAAAAGTGACCACGAGGTAATAAGACATTTAGCTGTGTTAAAACAACACACTTGCATTTGTAGTGATGGAAAACTTGACGGCAGGCTAGACAAGTATCTTCCACCTGGTGTAGTTGCGCACTTTGCCACAATTGCAAGAACGGCTAGCGTTCCACGTGGCTCGATGGAACTTCCGGTTTCCAATAAAGAAGCAGTAGCAAACGAGCGGACAGAGTGCGCATTTGAAACGCAGAGCTGGAACGTTAAAACGCAATAGCGGGCCTGTTCGGATTCACACGGAGTTACGTCCTGGCGAGTAAGCGTTCAGTGGATTCCTTTGGGTGAACGGGAGGACAGCAAAATTCCGCGGATCGTAATGAGAGGATAAAAAAATGAATACGTACGAGCCCTGATAAGTGCGCGAGCCTTGGCACGGCGAGATATATGTGCTCGAGAGTAGGGACGCGTCAGGATTACCATGGAACATTGCCAGGTAGCCGCGAGAGAGTTAGAAGAGGGTGAGAGGGTTCATCTCCTCGTGTATACGAGAGCATACGAGATCTTGGAAAATGGTGGTGAATTGCAGCTTCACCATTGCCAGGCGAAAGGCATCCCATCGGCTTATTTATTCCAGGAAATGCTTCCACCGTGGGCCGATTTGTTAAGCAATTGTTGGAAGCCGCGAGAACGGGCACTCTCACGTCTTGGCCTCTATCGAGCGGCGCGCATAGCTGTGATTCCTGCATTTTGCCACAGTTCAATGCTGCTGTATATGCTAGGCAAGAAGAGCACGCTGGGAACCCCGCGGGCGCTCTATGACTTCGAGGCTGTTGAATAATACAAGATGTCTAAACTACCGCCGTTACTCCTTCGCGTCTTATAGCTCACTTTCTCCCCATCCCCTTCTCTCTCTCACTCTCTCTCTCTCTCTCTCTCTCTCTCTCTCTCTCTCTCTCTCTCTCTCTCTCTCTCTTCTTCCCCATCTATTTACACCGTGTACGGAAACTTCTCGGCCAAATGTATATTGCTACCCACCCTATAGACATACAAGCTGTTGGTTCTTCGGCTTCGTGCTTGAAGACACCCCGATGCATATGTATGTATAGCTGTCTTTGGGACAAGACGCGAACTCTTGCATTGCTGTCATGTCACACAGTGCAGCATTGCAGCGGACGCTACTCTCCGTCGCCCCATGCTACTCTCTCTCTCTCTCTCTCTCTCTCTCTCTCTCTCTCTCTCTCTCTCTCTCTCTCCCTCTCTCTTTCCGTCTCTCTCTCCTGCACCTCAGCAAGTATGATTCTACGCGTATCGCTCCCATGTATGCGTGCTTTAGAACAGCTACCTGCAATTGCACTACGACGACAGCCGATCAGGAACCACGCAAGCACGGCAACCGCCGCGCATCGCCACCTCGGCTTTGCACCCGACATCCATAAATAAACGTGCGCACCTCACAGAAACACACGAGTTTCCACAATTCCCAGATTTACCCGTATCGCCACTTAACCGCTGAATCATAAATTCCGAGCCACCGCACATCTTGGTAAGCCGACGCGAAAGCCACGTCAGGCGAAACTCTCCGCGTGAACAACTTTGTACTCAACTGTAAGACCCTCGACTTCTGAGCCGATCAGCGGAGATCATATACGTCGTTCGAAATACTAGTATCGAATAATTTTCTTAGGGAATGGCGAACGGTGAACCTCGTGGAACAAACTGCACCCGCTCTCAGAGGCTTTCAACGATGGGAAAATGTGAAAAACGATTGATTTGAAAAAAAAGGACTTTGTTTTTTAGAGTTTATTTTTTTTATAGGTTTGGTCAACAACATTGGAAATAAGATATATTTGGCAGCTTTTGATTTTTATTTTCAACTTATTTTTGCCCGCGACTTGCGTGTTCGTCGGCAATTCGGTTCATGCGTATTTAATAAAAATACGTTTTCTATATAGTTAAAAAAAAACTTATTTCTATATAGTTTCGTATGTACTTAAGGGGGGAAATATATATAGTGCCATAAAAAAGTCGACTTTTTTTTTACGTAAAATGTTAATTAAATATTTCAAGTATACGTCCCGGAATAGCTGATTAGCCGGTAAGTCACGAAAGTCATTGAGTTGTCGTAGTTCGCAACTTTAGACACGTTTTTCTCAAAACTATATTTTATAAGTTTGTGGGTAACATAACGTTAAAACGAGTTTGTATAGTGCTAAATGATGGTTCTAAAATTAATTTTAGAACCATAGATGGTGCTAAATAAAATTGTACACACAACTCAATAACAATATTACCTCGAACTTATACCTACTTGTTCAAGAAAAACACTTTTGAAAAGTACTTTTTTATTGCAAAAAAAGATCGATTTTTTTGTTTGTAAAATTTCAACTTTATTTCTGAAGCGTCCCATTTTTTATTTTCAACTTTTTAAATGTTTCCTAGGTATAAGTTCAGCATTTGTATGTTGAAATACTAAAAATTCTTGGGTCGTATTTTTCAGATCAACATTGAAGTTGTTGGATTTCCCACAAATGAACAACTGCCGGCAAAACGTTCCCGAAAGACCACGTCATAACGTCACAATTTTGCAATATTTTTTACTGAAGAAATTTAATTGAACAGTTAAATTTCCTGATTAATTCTACCTAAAGTTTCATAAATGTTAAACGTTTTGTTCCTTTCCTAAAAAAAAATCAGAATGGCTGTTTTTTCGTCGTCTACATGTATTTCGCCCCTTAATTAGAGCTGAACTCAGCTGCTTAACAGATTAACATCGGAAGATTTTACAAGGCCGAAATACGAAGTGGCAAATCGGCAAAAACAATTTCGCGTGACGTTACGAGGGATGCGGAATACCCAGGGATTGTAATAAAATAGATGAAAGGGTTACGTGGGTTTGAAAATTTTTAAAAATCCATTTTTTAAATTTTATTATCTAATAGTACAATATGTCTAGAATAATCTCCCAAAGTTTTAAGTCAATCGGAGTAAAAGTCCCAAAGGAGAGACAGCCTTTGGGAATTTCCCCCGTTGGGAAAGACCGGCCGGGAGCGACGAAGGTATACGCATTTTTTTCAAAACACTATTTTTGAAGTCGGTGGACACGATTTCTCAAAAACGAATGCACCGATCTTATTGAAATTTTGCACACTTTTTCAAAATAGCATTGACTAGTGATTGAACGAAGGTTTTTTTTCGATTACAACTAATTTTACAAGGTCATACGGAGTGTAAATTGTACCAAAAATTGAACTATTTTGCATACAATTCTGCCAAAAATTCAAATTTTAATTTTTCAAAAAATCCTTCGTTCAATCACGAGCTATACTTATCTACTAACAGAAAAAATTTGGTTTTTTAATTTCAAATAAAGCTATCATGAGTTATCCTGACCACCACGAGGACACTTTTTTTAGGGGTCTCCGGAAACCAGGTCCCACCGGTGGAATCTCTGGCTTCGAAACCCACGTAACCCCTTAAGTCTTATGACGAGTCCTGGGTAGCATCTTTCCCATTTCACGTATACCTGCCATTATGGGCGGAACATTGCAAAAGCAAAGTGGATAGTAGTTCTTACATAAAAATGAATAGAGTGAGTATAGATATGAAGAGAATACGATGGAGTCTCGGCGAGGATTTTGTGGAGGGTCCAGAAGGCGGAGGGAAAGAGATGGCCGCTTAAGGAGCCAATAGCAGCGACAATCACATAGCCAAAAAAAAAAAAAAAAAACTGAGTTTGATAATGATTCTGGGAGCATCGATTTTCAAACTCCAAAGCTTGAGACGAAAATCTTCCACTGTTTTCAGTGCGCGGCTGAGCGGTCATCCATCCGAGTATTGACTGTGGAAAACGCTGCTTGACACGGAAGACTGCTAAAAGGGTACACGGATCGCATTTTCATTTATTCAGCGTCCATCTTGTTGCATGCTGTTCGATGAATTCAAGCATAGTGGATTTTCTTCAATAGTTAAAAATTCCCGCATCGATTTAATTACGTACACGGTATGCCCTTCGGGCAACGTAGAGAGACCTATTCGCACGGATGTATGAGGATAAAAGACTGGAGAAAGCTAACGTGAAAAATCGGGCTCGATTAGTCGAGCAATCGGACATCTGGCCCGCTGTGCGCCAACTGCTTTTCTTTCGCACGGCAACCAACCAACATCCATCAGTCCATTAAACACTCGACTCTAATTTATCAATGTCATTCACGATGGTTGATGACGGGTAGCTCCGTAAATATACAAGAGAGAGAGAGAGAGAGGCCCGCGGGAAGTCCCGACTTCTTATTCTCCTTCGTTCCCCGCACAAAGTGGATGAAATATTCCTCGTCGTTCATCAACCCGTGTTTCTCGACTGTGCGCCTAATCGACCCGAAAAGTTAGGCCTCGTTAGGCAAATTGTACTTTGTAATTCGATGCAGAAACTGTTGCGTCAGTTTTTGCCACTCCGGTTTCTTGTGATTATTCCCTTTCGTGTCACAGTTCACGAAACCTTTTGGTTGTTGTTTAATTGTCGGTATTTATTTTGTCAGATGATGCCTCAAAACTGCTGAAGAAATTGGAGCAAAAAATCAATGATCGTTCTTCTTCTAGTGCAAGCGAGACTTCTTCAAGAAAGTCAAGAACTTAAATGTAAGTTGGAAAAATAAGTTTAAAAAATATGTCAAGCAGCATTTGCCCGCGTGGATGGGTGACCGCTCGACCGCGCGATGGCTTACACGTCGACTACCGAGCGGACAGGAGCTTTACCGACCTTCCGATGATGATAAAACTCAGCAACAATACAGCTGCTCGTGTCAGCATAAGTTTTGCGCAGTTTCCCTGTGCCCTCTTGCAAATACGATACGGTAGTGCATTAGGAAATTAACGAGAGTGAGAAGCACTCTGGCGGGGCGGGAGGGGGGAAAGCGAAAGCGATGGGCGCGAAAAAGCCCGCAAGCGCATACGTAGAGACATAATCAATAATAAAACCATCCCGTGACTGACTAACTGACTGACATATAGACAACGCACAGCCTAAGCTGCTGAAGATAGAAACATTAAATCTGAAAGATATGTTTCTTAGAAGGTGTACAGTTGCAATAAGAAAGGATTCTTCGAAGATTAACTCTTAAGGGGGTGAAATGGGGTGTAAAACTTTGTATGGGAAAACCTATGTGCTAGTCTAGTGGTTAGCGTGCTTGTCTCTAAATCAGAACATCGGGAGGTCGCGGGTTCGGTTCTCAGTCTCGTAATCTCGGAAAAAAAAATACGGACGTAACGTAGCACCAGCTGTATACGGATGTCACGCACATGGACCGGTACGTGTGTGTGTCATGTGTGATTGCAATCCGTGATTTATTTCTCGAAGAAACGCGACTAGCTCCGAAACTGTGAGGCGAACCTGGGACCGGCTCCATTAGTACAGGTTTTCCGCAGGTTCCCTATACCCATGACGGAAATGCCATGGTGAAAGCGATACAGAGGGGGAAGTCGGCTGCGGCCGCTAGGTGGGGACGAGAGGCAAAATATAGTGGGGATGTAATAAGGGGAAAGACCCCGTACAGTGGAATCTAAAATAAATTTAAAAAACTTTTTATGGGAAATTATATTCCTTGAGTGTATCAACTTGAAACTTGGTATATTCTTCAAAACGAATAATAAAAGGCATATTTTAGGATTTTTTAAAACAACGCCTAATGAGGGGTGCAACGGTGTTGAAGTTTCTACGGGAAAATCGAATTCCCTGCTTTTATCTCAATGAAATTGACAAGATATGTTCTTCAAAGAACTTAGAGAGTGCACTGAGGACACGTTTATACTACTATTTCATTAATTACGACACTTTACCTCAGTCAGTCAGTTTATCAACGTGCCTGACCACTATGACACTCTACCTTTTTTTCTTATATTTCAACCTTTTTTCTCTCTTTGTTTATCTTCTCTCTGGATCGAACCCTAGAGTCCACGCGGACGAAGTCGCAGACAAAATCTCGTAATAATATATAATTGTAGTTTCTCCACCTCGAAAGACACTTTAAAAAAATCATCCATTGATTAACCATCTCGAAAAATACGAAGTTCTGCGGGAAATATCTCGATTCTTACAACTTGGAAGACAACTTTTGTTCGAGCTGAATGTCGAAGCTATTCCGTGCCGTTAAATTCTCCGACATGGACGTAGCTCCGGCGCAGGATAGGGAAACAGGATAGTCCCAATAAAAAGAAAAAGTATCACCCGGGACGATCGAGATTAGAGAACGATCGTCAATTTAACGTCCGAAAAAAGAAGGCAAAAATAAAAGTGGCAGATAAGAGAGGACACGAGCAGCGAAATAAGGAACACTTGATGAAGGTCCTACTACGATAAAGTAGATAGCGCGAGAAAGCGGAGAGTGAATAGTGAGATATTAAAGCGGCTCGTAAACACTCAATGTGTTTCATTAGATCAGGCAATTATTTCACTCGGCGCGCTGTGTATATATAACGCGCTCGCTCGAGACGGTAAAGTGTTTGTTTTATTGCGGACCTAAACTGTTGCCCAGACAGAGAACCGCCCAGTCTCGTTGCTGCTGCGGAGTGCTCTTCTCTCTCGGCGTGGCCCCTGGAGCTGGTTAATTAGATGCCGGCTTAACGATTAAATTAATTCCGTGTTGCGCACACGGAGGTGGCCCCGCCAAGCACTCCAACCCCGATACGCCGCGTCCCGGTTGCTCCTTACTCCGAGTGCCTTCTCCCTCACTCTCTCTCCCTCTCTCTCTCGTTCTCTTTCTCAACCACTTTCTCGCGTTCTCTTACCGCTCATTTGTCTTGATACGGAGCTGCTTGGAAACCCCAACAAGTTCAACCGACGACGACGACTACTATTCTCTCCTCCTGCAACTATATAAAGATGAGGTTGTCAGATGCGATGTAAACGGTACACTTGTCGAATAAATCATTACACCTCGTTATATAAATATATATATATATTATATATATGGGGAAGGACATTTTAACCCGTTTTATCGAGGCAATGCTGGTTATCAGTACATCCGACTGCTTTGACGATGGTCCTTGAATTTTTTTTAAGAATGCCTGATTTTGGGACAACGAGGTCTTTGAAATATTCTTTATATAAATATGCTTACATTTACACTAACGGCGAAAAGTTTCCGGATAAATATTCAAAAAAGATCCGGAACGATTTTTTATGCCATTTCGCTGATAGTTGACATAAATAAATTTAATAACGGGCATTTTGAAGGGGTGGAATTCACCTTCATTCCGTTTTTTTTATTTTTAACTATATTTTTTAAGATAGTACCCTTTTTCGAAAACGACAATTTTTCGCCTCTTTTCTGTTCCTTTTCTGGTGGACCTCGTTTACAGACAAACATTTCATTTATGGAGGTGCCGTTCAGAGAGGTCGAAGTGTATCTTAACAATAACCTCTTTCCCATACGTAGATCCCGATGCCAAGACCGATCCTCGCAAGAAAGCTCGAAGCACAATATTTCCAGGCGGTATAAATGACAATGAAGGTCATGCCTTCACTGCCAAGCTGGTCTAAAATTGTTCATCCATTGTTCCGGAACGAAAACGCCGTAGACATTAAAAGTTGTAGGTACTCAGAGAAGATTTCTTGAGCGAGTTTCACGCTGATCGAATTAGAATCTTTGTTTTTTTTTTCTTTGGTTTCGTTTCCACGATGGTTAAGGTTGCGCCTCTCCCCGCGGTAGTTTGTCACACACTGACAGGACAAGTGTTTTTCGCTCTCCCGCGGGAATCCTCGGAGGGATTGATGCTATGAAAGAAACGCGAGGATGTATCGCTGTGCGCGTGTTACCCCGTCTTTCCGGGACGTACACGAGCGATTACTTCCCCGGGGCTTTCATGAATTTCGCGCGAACGAAAATAATTCGTGATTCGATCCCGAGCTGAAGGTGCGTCGCGTTCGAATATACTGTAATGGGGGAAATGAGAGCGAGGAAGATAACTGGGGTAGAAGAGTGAGAGAAGAGGTGGCGAAGAGGTTAAGTTATCCAGGGAATTCGTGTAGAACATCGTTCCACTCGCGAGAGAGGGTAAAATGTGTGGCAAGGATTTACGACACGTTCCCGACAGGTTCGCGTGTATTCTCCTCTCCCTCAATGTACGTGTATATGTGTGTGTGTGTGTATGTGTGTGTGTACAACGCGAAGAGCATACGTGGGTAAAAAATAATACGTCGAACGCGCGCGAGAGTGCATACGGAACGAAGAAATACAAGCCGAAAGAGAAGAAACAAAGGATGAAAGAAAAAAAGGAAAAAAATGATGCGGAATGACGAAAACCGCAACGAACAGTTTTAAACCTCGTAAGCGCCTTCCAGCAACAGCACTCGTTTTTTACTCCAAGGTTTTTCTGCAAAGAGTCACGTAGGGCAAATCGAGGGAAAAAAAGACGACGAAGCGGAACGAGAGGCTTGCTTTGTAATTCGGTAAACAGGCGTCTTTGGCGAGTAATTTGTGTGGCTGAATTTGAAACCGGCTCTAAAACTCACGGACCGGAGAACCGGAAAGAGAGAGAGAGAGAGAGAGAGTGAGAGAGAGAGAGAGAGAGAGAGAGAGAGAGAGAGAGAGAGAGAGAGAGAGAGAGAACAAGGCAGTGGATTCGCAAGAGAACGAGAAAAAGGGAGAAAGAGAGAGAGGGAGAGAGAGAGAGAGAGAGAGAGAGAGAGAGAGAGAGAGAGAGAGAAAGGAGCGTAGGAGAAAAGCGGGAAAGGTAGAGTGCCAAAAAAATGAGGGCCTCCTACAATTAGCTTTTAAAATTGATGGAGCGGTTTCCTTTCGAGTTTGCAGCCAATTTGAATTTTTTTCAATTACGGCAGCATTCCCAGTCAGGCAAAAGTGAGGAAACCCGCGACAAATAAATCTAAAATACGGAGAAATCGTTTTTCACGTCGAAGAATGTGCAAGAATGTTCACGTCATTTTAAGGCAGTCAACAAATGTGAGAAATTCCAGTCACGTGGATTGCACGAAGTCATCGATGGCGTTTGGTCTCGAGATCCGTTCGCTCTCATAGAATTTATCCAAGAATTTAGGACATCGATCGAGCTGTCTCATGATCCGAACTTTTGCGCTGATGTAACACGCGACGGAGCGATTGTTCGTTGGGCAACAACATTCGGTAGATACGGACAATGTTATCGCCTGGGAAGGTTTGATCAAGAAAACGAGAGTTTTTTATACATCGCAATTCACAGGATTCAAGAGATCCTCGTCAATGATTGCACTTGACTTGTCGGTAAGTTCTACACACAGGCAATGGTTCGACCTATCAGTCCGTATTTTGTTTTTGATCCAGATTCAATGTGATTTTCTGCGAGGCAAATGTTCTAATACCGAGAAATATAATAAATGTGGAGTCCATGATGTCAAATTTTGCACCGTTGGGATCCAAAGATAATGACTTCTTGAATAGTCCAATTTTGTTCTACCTAATTTAGCTTACGACCATCACTGAAATGTTTTTTTTAAAGACCTTCATCAGCGATTGACAGCTTAGATATGCGAAACAAGATTTTGGATAATACTAAAACCGAAGAAATCTATGGGGTAAGTCGGGGGTCGTTGACCACAGTTTTGTCAAGGATTCGTCAAAATAAAAGTACAGTTGTTTCTTTATCTATCTCTATTTGTAATTGAACTATGAACATTTAGCTTGAAGATAATTTATAAAAATAAAACAAATTTTTATGAGATCAACCTTAAAATTAGTGTTTTTTTTTATTTCAATTGGTCATCTTTCCCAGAGTATTCGGGTATGATGGCCATAGGAATAGAGGAGAGATGGCCAATACTTAATTCTAATCTTGGTTTAATGTTTTTATTCTTAATTATTTTTTTCTTCTGGTCACATCTAACACACATATCATCGTATTCAGTAGAATTTTCGTGTACCCAACGTTGTCACGCTATGCACTGAATCCAGTCGTCGATGAGACGGAAATCGTACTAATTTTCTCCGGAACCAACGCAAGTATACTTTTCTGGACTCCCATCTTCATCTGATAAATCGCATAATACTGCTTCTTCATCATCGTCATTACTCTTCCCAGATAGACAGTCATGATTATCACAGCGTGCATACAATTGATGAAGCAAATTTTACAGCATATTGGCTACATGTTGTGATGCAAAGCCATGAACTCATTTAGTATCATGCATTTACAAAACATTTTGATCTTAATATGTCGTTTACAAATGCATCGTGCGTTTAGAGCACGTCGAACTCATATCGCTGTGCTCAAGTGTCCGCAATTAATATCCGCAAATTTTACGTCATATTGAAGTCATGTGTAGACATTTTGGTGTGTACTCACTATGGTAACATCAATTGCTCTCATGAATTGTACTCTACATGAACGCAATTTCGTTTACGTTGGTGAATACATTTCATGAGCTCATTCAGTACCTTGGATTTGAGATACATCGTGACTTAAATTTGTCGTTTCGAAATGCATCATCCATTGACTACAAGATGAACTCATAAGAGGACAAATTTAAATTCTGCAATGAATATTTGCAGAAAGACGTCATATGGTAGTGATCCAATGATTTTTGTTGGTGTATTCACTGGGTTAGCACTGGTAGTAGACATGCCATGCAAGCAATATGACGGCGATATGCATATTTCTCAGTGATACACCCCATGAGCGCAATATCCCGGTAAAATGCATGTTTCTCAGTGATATGACGGCGATATGCATGTTTTCAGTGATACATTCGATCAGCGCAATATGACGGCAATATGCATATTTCTCCGTTACACATCCCATGAGCGCAATATGACGGCGTTATGCGTGTTTCTCAGTGATACATTGTATGACGGCGATATGCATGTTTCTCAGTGATACATTCGATGAGCGCAATATGACGGCGATATGCATGTTTCTCAGTGATACATTCGATGAGCGCAATATGACGGCGATATGCATGTTTTTCAGTAATACTTCCTATGTGCGCTATACAACGGCGGTAGTAAGTACGATATAGTGAAATAAAATTTCAATAACAATTAATTTCTAAGAATTTGGTGTTTTTTTTATTCAAATGGATGTATTGTACCTTCTTCAAAAATTGAACATTTTTTCATCATTCCTTTTAATGCATCTGGATGGCTTTCTTACATTACTAAAATATTTAGCAAATACAACAAGGTATTCATTTTATATGATACATGTAATAATAAATGAAGTTATTCGTTTATTTTTATCATCATCAAAAGCCTTGAAGTCGTAAAACTATAGAAAGAATACGTAAAAACGTGTGTTATTTTTACTGCCTAAATGGGCAAAAAAAATTCAGTAGTCAAAAAGAATTAATTTTCGTTGCATTGCAACAATGCAAACTTCAACGTTTTCCCACTTATTGACATTTTTTTAAATGATAAAAGTAAGGAGCGAAAAATAGGAAATTTACACAAGTGATAGGATGGTTAGGTAGGTAGCGCGCTTAGCTCTAGAATTAGAAGACGTAGGTTCGAAACCGAGGCTAGACAAAAACTTTAGTGAGGCAGAGAACACGTTTTAATCCAATTATCCTATATGCAGCAATATAAGTAAAGCATATGGAAACGAAAAATACTACCAGAATTTTTTTTTATTCATAATTTGTAGACTTATTAATTTTTTCATTTCGGGCACAGATCCGACCGCCTGTACAGTGTCGTAGTACGGGTTACGCCCTCTAGCGTCCATATAAGCACAACAATTGTATCATGTCATGACGCCAATATGAGCTTCATATGAGCACTACAATTTTGTCACGCCGTGACACCCATATGAGCTCCAAATGAGCACAACGTAGTTGCGTCACGCCGTGACGCCCATATGAGCTCCATATGAGCACTAAAATTTCTTCACGTCGTGACGCTCATATGAGCTCCATATGAATACAACATTTACGTCATCCTGTGACACCAATATGAACCCCATATGCACTCCCTTATTGTTGAATATTCGTGATCCGATTTTGATAGTGCTGATGAATTCATTGTATGCATACTCGCGTGAGAGCAACTTTGCTTTAATTGGATGTATTATCATGAATCGTCATGTGATGCAAATATGACCTGAAGGTGAGCACTCATAAGCGACACATAGCTGTGTTAATTTCTATGCATCATAGATAATGCCCATATGATGCCAATATGAGCTAAATGTGTCTATCTGGGTTAGATATCCTTTTAATTGGTTTTCCTTTTCTTGCAATACGTTTCATTCTGATCATTTTTTCTGACTGACTAGAGGCAATCGGGTTTTCTCTTCTTATTATTTTACTGGCAATTTTTTTTTGGTCTTTCAATTATTTTAACTCTTCTATACATTTTCTGAACTTGATAGATCCGTTAGATGTTGATAGTGTGCAAACTTGTTTAGCCCGTTTATAAGTCTTAGCGGCGGCATGAGCCGTCAATCCATTATTTTTCACAGCACTAATAGCTGCTTTCAATGATTCTTCAGTCAGACTGACCATACAACGACTGTACGTGACCATCTCTCCTAATTTTTCGAGAATGATAGCCACATATAAAATGTTATCAAGTACAAACAATACATGCGAAATCTTGAGGTTATAACAAAGCACTGCTCGTGAACTATTCAAGAAATACAAAAGTAACCATCATTTCTCGAAAATAACATCACTTCAATGTAAGACGGAAACCCTTTTAAATAATTTAGCAATAGATACAACAATTAAGAAGGATTTCATTTACTTTTTCATTTTTTTCACCAAAGTTTTATTCGTATAGTTATACCTGCACACGGCGGTGAGCAAATTAAGCAGTAACAGGCGACGCCTAGTAAGTGATTCTATGAAATATTTGTATTTGCCATCTCTCCCTTATGGCCAACTCTCCTGAAATTACCCCACATATCATAAAACTCTAAAGTTTGCGTGTCTATTTGTCTGTTTGTTTGTGCACGCATCACATAAAAAATACTGACCCACTCTGAATGGAATTTTCGGAAAGAAATAGGGCTTAACTTGAAGTAACATTTAGTTTTTATTTCATCGTAATAAAAACATATGCTAATATAAAGTTTTCCCAAATCGGTGCTTACGAAATCGTGGGCACAGCTAGTAGACATATAAGAAGCGATTTCCGCTGCATTCCAACGTTGTAAACTTCACCAATGTTTATTTTTTTATTAACTAATTCAGATATTTTTTTTCTACTCTGCAAGCTTCGAGATCTGCCATAATTTTGGTTTCTGTTCTGCAGAAACAAGATTTATATTGACGAATGAAGCATTGAAGAAGCTTGGCATGAGACAATATTGAAAGAGCAGCAGAAATCGACAGCAGTGAACACGCGAGAGACGTGCGGCATCGAGGACCTCCCGCGTTAAGTTGCCGTAGGTCAATTCTTGGATGGGTAATCTCTTGTACCAAGTATATATAAAGCATCATCAAAGGAGCAACAGTTTAGAGAGCCATGGTTTTTACCTTACCCGTCAATAATTCAATAGTAAAAAGGCTGTTGTCCGCCAGCTCTTTGAGACACTTGGTCGTCCTCCAAAGGTTTTATCCACCATATTTCGGACCTTTAATTTATGCATGCGACGCGTTCACAACCTGAGCGAGCTGTATGATTATACGAACCATTTGGCACTTCGTCTTTTCTTTTTTTGATCGCCACCTCTCTCGACACCCGAACAGATCACGGAAGATTAAAACTATAATATACGATATTCAGAGCGTAGACACGCGACGCCGGCGTTCATAATGAATTCATCCGAAGCCAGTAATTACGCGCACGCAGCCTTCTTCATTATATGTAAGAAACGCCGAATCAGATTATTGCCTAAGTCATTATTATAACACGCTATAATAGACATATTGTGCCTCTCTCTCCTCCTCTCTCTCTCTTTCTTTGACGTGTTGGCATTTTCCACAAACATGTCACAATTACCGTTATTGAATTCATAACGTTGTCCCTCCTGTCGTATTTGTTCTCTCCAAATTCACGAATGCGTTCCGATCTGACTCTTCAAAATCTCAAGAAAAAAAAATGACAAATGGTCGATCAACCTTTACTCTTTCCGACGACAAGTCGGATAATCGCAATATGTGAATCTTTCAGCATTCGCGGGCGCGTCAGCCGATCGTATATCTTTTAACGCGATTAGCCAGAGGTTCAAGCGCGGTCGTGAGCTGAATTTGCGGGCTTGTTGGCTTGCTGTCAATAATTTCGTGTCTGGCTCAGACATTCACGCATTTAAGGCTAATTGCATATGTGATAACGCTCGAACCTATAAATGTACAGAGTTTCTGCTAATTCCCAGCCGTTCAACGTTTTTGCGCAACATTTATCCCTTGAAGGTGTGAATCCTGCTTGGGCCTTACCACGCTCTTTTCAACGTTCTCGAATATGATGCCATTCCTTTGTTTGCAGCAATCAAAATACGCGAAAAGTTCAATGAATATGATTCGTTCGCGGTGTAACGATAGTCGCATATCTTTGCGCATTTTCTCACAAAAATTTCAATGAAAGACCACTTCGCATAATTTGCTTGAAATCGGGCTTCCGATTGCGTGCATTGATAAGGCGAACGAGAGGTTACGGGAGAGACAGGGACCGGAAGGGGGGGGGCGGGGAAAGAGAATACCAAGCGCGCACGGACCCCAACCCCCTGAATAACCAGAAGCTTCGGCATAGAGGAAAGCCTCTCTCGCAACCCTCTCCGTATATCTCTTCCTCACAGGGTTGGCGAGAGAGATCGAGGGAAGGAGCGGAGAGCTCTTTCAAAGCAATTTGCATACCGTTCACCTCCAGCGGATCAGAAATTTTAATAAGACCCGCGGTGAAAAGGAGCCTATTATGTACGCGACCATGCATAAATGTGGTGGCTCAGCTCTCGCGGGTGTGGAGCCACATCTACAGGCATACGCATCGATAATGGAAGAGGGCTCTCTGCTATGTACCACTAGAGATCGAGAGAGCGAACGGGCGGGGGTTTGCTTTCCCTGTTATATGTACAATGCAATAAAAGGTCGCTTCCCGTTCTCCTTGTAGTTACGGAAATCACAGATCTTAGTTATTTTATTCAAAGCCTCTAACGATGCCTCTTTCATTTAACGAGTCTTCATAAGCTTGGAGCCCAAAAAACAAGGCGATTTTCGCTTTTTTTTTTTAATGATCGTATTGGGATGTCAAGATCGGGATTTTACATACAATTAATAGTCTTGCCAAGTTTGAGTTTACTTTTTATTGAAAAATATTGATAAACAATGGAGTTATTTTTATTTGGACAAAGTGCCCCCGTTGCTGGATGGCCAATTGGTGCAAGTGGTTCTGGCAACTAGGGTCTGATATCTGAAATGAATAATAAGATAATTTACTTGTATTATAATCATAAAACCTTCGTATAACCAGATACTTTTTTGGAATTTTGAAAATTATAAAAATGGCAAGAAAAGAAAAAAGTACGAATTTTGATATAAAAAAAACTTTAGTCGTTTGTTACCATGTAATTGATAAACATATTGAAAATTTGTCCGCTCATACGATAGGAAATATTGCAAACTATGCGCTGGCCGAATTTGAAGTGAATCGGACGAATCAATTTTGAGATACGACTTACACCGTCTTAAGGAAGTTGAGGTATTGCGTTCCGCTTTCTTACCCAAAAGTTAGAGACAGTACTTTTCAAAAGTTAAGCCGCTTCCCAATTCGGAAACGTTGCATACATTTTTAAGGTGCGAGTTTTGTGTGTGTCCGTGTGCGTGTGTGTGTGTATACTGTCAGTTGTGACAATTATGGCTGATCCGTAACAAGGCAAAATTACATACAATCAGCAAAAATTGAAGTAAAATATTTACGTGGAGAAGAAAACGGGTGACTGAAGCACTATACAATGAAAAAAAACAGTTAAATTAACTCGGGAAAAAAGACGCAATATTGGTGAAAGCAACACTGACGTTCATGAAGGTGAAGCGAACTTTAACCTCAAAATTGTGCAAGGCAAACGTCTTATAGATATTGAATTATATTATAACATTAGATATACGAATATAAAACATATGTATGTTCATAGATATGTAGTTAATAAACTGTTGTTTTTTCTGAGCGATATAAACTTAATTCATTTCTCCTATCCCTATGCATGTATCTTGCGCGTTATGAATTGGGTACAATGGATTTTCGAAATTTCCGCCGCAGCGCACGAACCCGGACATGTGCGACATTGCCAGATTTTCGGTTACTGAGATATTTGCCAGGATTATTAATTAATTTTGTTAAAATGAGTCTCCTAAAAAATCTGTAAAAATTTGACTGTTTATTTGTTTACTATAGAAAATTTCATATTATTAGCATTATTTCTTACCTAGATATCACGATACGGCTGCCGTTTCCCATAAGCTTACTTGTAATTTAGTCTTGCATTATTATGAATTTTAATCAATAACAAGGTGTCTAAACTGCCCGAAAATGTACCAATTTTTTTCTACATTTTTATTTATAGGGTACGATCGAATTCAAACAGGTTTCATCATTTTTCTGCTAATACTTCAACCTTCTCAAAAAGGGCCAACAGTGGAGCGGTTGGCCGTGGGGTAGTGGACGATTTTACAAAATCTTCGTTGCAAATTGAAGTTTAACTAAAATTCGTATTAGTTCAAAGTCAAAGTCACGACGACTCCTTAACTTTACGCACGCGTCTAGCCAAAAAAGCGCCGCAGCCTCTTGCGCCATAACATCGAAACTCTCGTTCTATATAAATGATAAGAAAAAAACATGCGACCCGGATTATATGATCGATGCAGTCGACGGTCTTCCGTATCAAGCAGTATGGACTATACAATGGACTATACAAGTATACAATGAAATACTTCTTCCATCAGTTATATTTCCCAAAATACCCACTGCTCGAAACCCCAACAAAAAATCAAATCTCCAATCGACGATCATTGATTAACAACGCGTTTAATTTCCTCTCATGTCTGTCGACACGAAACCGAAATGAAAAAAAAAACATCTCGCTCCCAATGGAAACGGCTTTCGACGATGATGCGAACCGTATCGGAGATCCGAAACGATCGGTGTTCACTGGACGTGGCAGGAATAATCGAATGATGAATCACAAAAGTAATTGAAGACCGGCAATCCTAATTTCGTCATTACACATTTTGCTAGATACGTTATGCATGTTCGTTTTGTATCGCTACGCGATTTATTGAATGATTTCCGCAACCGAGTAAATCGAAATCAGTGCAGCGCGCGCTCGCGTGTTTATAGATATTTTGCATATATATATATATATAATAATCAGTAATGCGAAGCGGGAAGCACGAAGAGCCTGGTGGCTCGACTTCCCAATGGATAATATAGTCACTCGCGATATGTATATACACAAGGGGTGATTCGTTTCCGCGGCTCTTGAATAATAGATTGATATCGGAGTTACCAGCTTGTCCGGGCAATCCATCATGGAGACTCGGGGATCCAGATCCCCCTGCGACCTGCAATATATGTGTATATATATATCCTTACAAAACTCGTTTATGTGCAATATATAACAGACCGAGTCACGCGTCAGTAATGACATATCGAAGTCACAGCGAGTGCGGCAGCACTCGCCTATCGGCGCAACAAGACCGAACAATATCAGGAAATTCCACGGGTTCCGATAATTCGCAACCAAATTATACTCCCGTTGAGCTCACGAATAACAATTTCAAATGTCTGAATTCATTGTATTTGGAAAGTACACGTTTTGCAACAAACGATATCGGAATTATAAAGTAAAACAGGGTTGACTGTTGATTTGCTTCCAATTCTGACGCGGCTTGTAGTCTTCAAACGTGATTTTGTGCCACAAGCAAAATCGGTGGGATGAGAACGGTCAATGAGGGGCGGAAAACTCACCTTGCAGTTATGGGACGTGAAGTGCGATCGGCACGATAGAAAATGTGAAGTTAGGGTATTAGGCCGGATGTTATTTAACAATTAATTACGTGGTTTATAGTAAAGGCGAGATTATTGAAGATCCCAGTGAGCGGGTGCGGATAGGAAAATGATGAAGCCATGACAGTTTACGCAGGTTCCTTTCATGTGGAATGTTTTGGTAAGATTTTTTTTGTCATTTGGTTGGTGAATTAGTGGCAGTACACTATCGTTGAAAAACCTGAATAATCGATATTCGAATTATTTTTTGCACATAAACAGTGCATCATAGTGAAAAGTTCGTGATTTAATTTGAGATACTTGAATGATCTTTGGCACGTAAGTAAAGTATCATTGGAGCAATTCAAATGAGCGTTAAAACTTCTTTTCAGACATTTCAAATTGAACAGTAAGGATAATCGTAAAATCATTTTATATAACAAATATATTTCTAAATATTGGGTCTTTGCATAATTCTGTAGCGAAAATCAAATAAATTTGAAACGCAAAATATTTACCAATAAAACTTTTTGCCACCTCTCCACGAGCTTCGTTATCCCTCTTTCATAGAAGTCCTGAGATCTTTGGGCAAAGAAGTCATCCATGTGGTTTTTGAGGACGTGCGGGGAACTGAAGGTTTTATTACTCAAACTATTCTGTAGCGCCCGGAACAAGTGATAATATGAACGTGCAAGGTCCGGACTATATGGTGGCGGCACCAAAACATCTCACCCAAGCCGCAATAACTTTTGTCAGGTCAACAGAGAAACGTGTGGTCTAGCGTTTTCCTGGTGCAACACTACTCCCTGTCTGTTTGCCAATTTGGGCCACTTCTGATCTATTGCTCGCTTTAATTTGGCCAATTGTAAGCAGTACTTGGCCGAAGCAATCATTTTGTTAGGTGATAGCATCTCATAATAGACGATTCCTTTTCAACCCCACCAGATACAGAGCATGACCTTGTTCGGGTGTAATCCAGCCTTTGCGACCGTCTGAGAAGACTCCCCGAGCTGCCACCATGATCTTTTTTGAATAACATTGTTGTAGACGATCCACTTTTCATCGCTAGTAATCATTTGCTTCAAAAATAGTTCGTTTTAATGGCGTTTGAGCAGCGAATGGCAAGGTGAAATTCAGTCCATTAAATCCTTTTCGCTCAGTTCGTGCTGCGCCCAAACATCAAGCTTGTTTATCATTCCAAGCTTCCGTAAATGTCGCGATACAGTTGGTTGTTCAATGTTAAGGTCAAGTCCGGTCCCTGTACTTGTCAAATGCCGGTCGGAGTCGATTAAAGCTTTAATTTTATCGACATCAATAGCGACTGGTTGATCGGAGTGAGGAGCAAGATCGACATCTTCACAACGAAATTTCGCAAACCACTTCTGACACACACTTTCGCTTACGGCATTCTCTCCGTACATTATGCATATCTTTTTGGGAGTTTGCGACGCGATTTGGCCTTTTTAGAAATAAAAAAGGGAAATGCCTTGGAAATACACGTTTTTTCCTTACATGTTCAAAAAATAATTCAACTTCCTATACGTCACGGATCTCGATGGATACTTTTTTTAAATGTCGGAACAAGTTTCAGCTTCCACTTAATATACGACACTTCATATGGTTGACGCAACTGCGAACGACATCTGTTGGAATTTCGCTACGGAATTATGCATAGACCCAATATAATTATGCAAAATGAAATTGTACAATTCGGAAACTTGCTTCCGCGCTAATTTATTCAGATCCCAAAGCTGATCTATGAACCAGTTTGTTATTTTTACCACAAAGCTTCACTTATAAGAAAACCAGGTTGAAAAAAATATACTTGTGATGCAGACGTACCGACTGAAATTTAGACTCACTAATAGCGGTAGCTTTGTGAAAAAAAAACGAACTTGCTCATGTGCTCAGTGATGTGCAAGTTTCCAGCATTTTCTCCTTCATATTTTACACTGTTTAGAAAAAAAAACAAAGTCACATTTAGCGTAGTAACCGAATAACAAAACCGTTTCAATGAAAACGTTCGCACGTTCGTCTATTGTGTGCTCCCGTTAATTCACCACACATAATTTCATCAGATTAATATGAAACGTATATACGTGCTCGCTGGTTCGCTCGCGAGAAGAGGAGCAGTCACTCGGAGAGCTAAATTCGCGTGATTGGCCGGAGCGTTAAGCGAAAGGGTTTGCTTCTCACGTGAGCGATTTTCACCGGCTACATATAAATATGTGAGTATGTGTGTGTATGCGTGTGTGTAAAAGTCTCTCGCTCGAAGGCACAGTAACGAGAGAGGGATGCTGTGCAACCGCTGCTCTGGCTGCAATATCTCGGCCGTTCGCTCGCGTTGATGTCGCTCGAGTGTAAACCAAAATGTTGCCCGGCCAGCTGCGCAACTTCTCTATATATCGCATTAGAGAGCTCTCGCGGTGGCCCTTTAGGGTTCATTCGCACGTAAACGTTTGACCCGTTAGACCATCATCCCGTGTGTATCGCGTTTCATACGCCCTATTTATTCTACAACCTGTGTGAGCGCAAAACATCATCCCATATATTCACCAAGCTGGACAAACGCTTTGGTATCTCCTGACGAACGGACATTTTACAAGACCTGCGGCCATTTGGGATTCGCTGATGGTTTAGCACAATCGACGAATAGCGAAATTACGCAGAGGAGCAAATTACGAGTCGAGAGAAGAGGGAAAGAGCCCTTGAAGCCTCTAACGATCGTTTAACGTCAAATCGATCATTTAGCGCTTTGATTTCTGCTGTAACCCAAGCAAACCCAAACGAACGATTGGTATTTGTGGAAATGGAAAAAAATTGCCAATCTTTTCTGCTTCATAGACGAAGGTCGATTTCTTGTCACGTGTCTACTGCGTGAACTATCTTCGAGAAAAATGCACCCAGGAATTATTTCCAACCAGACGTGTGTCGGTTCACCTTTAATATTGTTTTCATACTGGTGTATAAAAGTGTTTTTTTTTCTCGCTAAAACAAAGTTTTATTTTCACGATGTTCCTCGCTGAGAAGATGGCGAGCTCGATTTTCAACCGTTCGGAATATTGTACTTGGAAATTTAGTACAGAGCATTATTTTGACGATCGATCGGCAACGACCTCATCGCCTGAGAAAGACGGAAAATCAAGAGTGAGAGAGGCTATCAAACGTGAAAATCGCTGGTGAACAATTTTCGTAGCGCGACCTCGATTGTGGTAGTCGTTCCGTATATCGCCGGCTTGCAATTTATTTCGCCACGTATATAATCTTGCTCTCTAATACCAGTTGTAGCTCGCAAGTTCGAGAATATTAAAGCGGGAATGACAGTCGCGATCGGCTCCGAGAGGCGCACAAACGACGTAGTTCGATGTGGGCGACCGTATTACGTATAAATATTACAGTCTACCCACGAACTTACCGCTCGTACTTTACCTCTCTCTCTCTCTCTTTCTCTCTCTCTCTCTCTCTCTCTCTCTCTCTCTCTCTCTCTCTCTCTCTCTCTCTCTCTCTCTCTCTTTCTCTCTCTCTGTCGCTCTCTCTCTTACTTCCTATGCACGCCTGTTTGAAAACAATTCAGCATTCAATATTTTCCGCAACTTTTCTCTCGACAATACGAAACCGCGAATGGTAAACGCTGCAACTCCCTTGCGATCTTTATAGCGATTATCGTAGAGGCCTCTCCACTATGCTTCTTTAATAAGAACGGATAGCGGGAAAAAGCTCAATGCAAAAGCGTACGATCTATCCGCGTATAAATATAGAACGCAAAGCAGTTATGAAAAGGTCACCACACTCGTTTCCACTTTTCTCCACAGTTGTTCTCAGCTCTCAACTTCCCATTGTTCATTTTTTTTTCTTTTCTAAAATAATTTTCGTTTCCCTGAGCTTGTCGGAAATTTAGTGTAGCGAGCCCTATATATATATGTGCGCGCGCGCGCGCGCGGGTGTGCGTGTGTGTGTGTGTGTGAATCCTTCTGTGCACAAAATCTTCGTACTGAAAACTCATACTTATCAATGCAGAAACAGTCGAGATTAAAAAAAGACCCCACTCGAGAGAATCTCTGTACACGTCCTTGTGCTCGAGACAATTTAAGACAATTTCTTTTGTAAATTTTCTTACTGTAATAAGTTCGATAGGAGCATTCAATAATAGTATTATTTTTTCTTCCTCTGAGACAATTTATGGCAATTTTCTCTATGTAAAATGGTCTCGAGAATTTTCCGGTTTTCAGAAACTCAAAATTGCCCTCAAACATTGAAAAACGGATAGAAACACATAGCCGGAATTGTTGACGATGCAGTAGCAAATTGTCGGAAATTACTGCAACTCAAAGCCTTCCGGCAGTTCTTACTCCGTACCCTTATAAATTACTGCTCATTTTTTTCTCCATAAACGCGAAAGAGAGGATCATAAAAAAAATGTTGTACACGTAGGGACCCCAAGTAAACGCTTGCACGGGGTTGTGCGTTCGCTTGTTCGACTCTTTTGTGATCTTAGGCTAACTGTCATTATCCAGATACAAGTAGAATGAAGGATTGGATCGACTATATTGTTGCAAATAGATACATGCACACACACACACACACACATATATATATATATATATTTAAAAATATGTATATGTAGTGCTATAGAAAACGAAGCCAGAGAGATTCCCTTTGAGCTCTTTGTACGTCAGTCGATGTGCGGTCAACCGCTTTTCTCCACGATTTTATACTCCCTTTTGCTTGAAAAGTCCACTGGTCGTGGCTTGGGGCAAGCACGATGTATGTGCCTGGGGTACGTACGTATATGGAGTTTGCTGCATGCAGGAAGGTAATTACAAGGTAGCACACCTGAGCCTTTTATTTCCATAGAACCGCAAAACTCGCTCCCTCTCTCTGTCTCTCTCTTTCTCTCTCTCTCTCTTGTTCTGTCCATGTGTATTTCGCGAGGCGGTGAGTTGTAGCAGAAGCTATATATATGTATGTGCACACACGCAGACACGCAGGCACACGCGCGCGTGCACACTTACACACATACATATAGGGATAATACTATAATACACCTTGTCTCTCTCTCTCTCTGCCTCTCTCTCTCTCTCTCTCTCTCTCTCTCTCTCTCTCTCTCTTTCTCTCTCAATCTCTCACTCTCGATGTACGGTGGTCTGGCTATATACGCGTCGCTCGAACATTACATATAGAGAAAGAGACGAATAAAAAACAAACGAAGCCCCTTCCGCACAAAGAGACGTAAATAATTTAGCGAGAAAAGAAAAAAAAAGATGTTTTTGCCCATCGAGAGCGAATTTCTGGCTGCATCGCCATGCTCTCTCTCTCTCTCTCTCTGTCTCTCTCTCTCTCTCTCTCTCTCTCTCTCTCTCTCCCTCTCTCTCTCCATCGAATGAATAAGCTGCGTCTACACGGTTTTCTGTACGGCAATTAGCAGCCTCTCGTAAACCTGCGTGCCTTATTTTTTTTACTTCCATCCTCGTATTTGTGCATTGGATATACATATAGCTTATACACTTGCTCTCTCAGACACTTTGCAGCGTTGAAACGTCCTTACAATACATAATTTCTCATTGTTTTTGAGGAACGCGGCTTACCTTCTTAATTCACACCTGTGAGATCCAAACACGGGCGTGATACGTCCACGTAGCAAACAATTACTTTTATTCCACTTGGTACGGTAACGAACGTTTTACGCACGCGAGACGTGCGTAAAACCCCCATTTTCACACCTCGTAAAATAAAATTTCGTATAATACTCGAAGAAAAAACTTTCTCTAATTTCGTGTGATTGCAATCCTCGCCTTCGGCTCGTGCTGCAAACTCATGCTCGTTAGAAAAAGTTTTTTCGTCTTCGTGTGATAATGGACTATTTTTTAACACATTGCTGGACTACTTGATCGGTACGTAGAGGTGAACAAATTTAAGATTTAACGTGGTGATTTATCGCGCGGAAGGAAGCCGGAGTTCTTGCAGAGTTGATCGGCGTAATGTGCTGCTCCGCCATAAGATGATTCGCGAATGAAGTCATTCGGGATTCGATTTCGAAAGGGAATGATGAAAGAAAGTGATTGGGTGAGCAGAGAGGGGAGCTGTGTTACACAGATTGGGGCGAAGAAATATGTAATTGGGTTTAACGTGCACCAGTATTTTATCATTTGATAACTGTACTAAAACTCAATTGGATACGTTTGGGCTTGTTCGGGTTTGATTGTCGATTCTTCCAAAATATACAAAATGGAATGAAAATCGACAAAACAACATGTTGTACCTTTGAACGATTTGAAGGATTCATCCGATGGGAATTTTTGCGCCTATTATCAATGTCACTGAGTTTGCGTCGAAAGCTCAAAGTTACGCCAACTGAACGCGAAAAAGCTATTTTTCTTTTGAGGATTTTTTTTAGGGAAATTGAGGGTTTCGTGGTAATAAATGGTGAATTCTTATTCAGGGGGTGAAAATACATCGATATCGATTCGGAGAAAAAATTTTGAAGGCCCAACTTTCTTTCGCTCTTTGGGCAAAAAAAAATTCTTCACTTAATCGCCGCTCATTTATTTTTCCTGCCTATTTGAAACTCCACTTTGCGCGCATTCTCTTCGCAATCATTTCCTCTAAAAACTACCGTCTGATTCATCGAGCCCCGATTATTCTTCGATTTCCGGCAGAATTTAAAAGTTCGACCATAGATTATTGCTTTTTTTCCATACTCTCAACATCAATTTGGAGTTCGTCGAAATATTTTCAATCAACATACACACTTTAAATACAGATAAAAAAACAACTGCGATAAGGAACTTCAAGGTGGTTAACTCTCTGAAGCTTCCTATCGGGTAAAAATGCTCAAATACGTGTACTTAAATTTTGTCCCCCTTTCAAAGTGTTACCCGTTTCATTCAATTAAATGCACCCTTTTTAAATATAAGTTGAGAGAAAGAAAAACAAATAGGTGGTTCATTCCTTAATTTAATTTTTTTTCTTCATGTACTCATAGTGGGTTTCTGATCGTTTTGCACAAAAGCTGCTTGCGGGCGAAACTGCAAGATCAACTTTTGATCTTATATTAGACAAGAGTACCGAAAGGGTGATGGCGCCCCTTAAAACAGTTTTTCGCAAAAAAAAAAAAAAATACGTATCTAATAGTTCTTAATGACTTACCATATACATGCGTTTTTACAAAATGGAAGGTGGACACCAAATTGATGTTCCTTGTTAATACAATATGAATACAAACGCAAACAAATCCAATTTCAGGAAAATTTTGGTAAAATTTGCAAACGAACCTAAACGAATCGAAAGAAATTCTACCAAAATTTGGTGAGATCAAGTCAAACTCTGCTATGTTTTCGTTTTCAGTTTTTTTGGTAATGTTATCGTGAAAAAAAGCCTAGCGAAGATTACGAGCTACCTCGAGCAGGTAACAGACTCGTAACTCAAATACTTATTTATTGCGTTACGTTCAGTCTAGACAGTTGTATCAATTTTCCGCGTATTTTAATCTTCCAAATCCGGGTGTGTTTATATGCGTGTGTGATTTGTATTAATTACAGCAAAAATATCCTCTTTTTCGGATTATTAACAATTACGAGAAAAATAAAACAAGGTTTTGTCCGCGTGTTCGAGTACCGTAAAGTTATTTACGGTTCATTGAGAAGCCGATAAGACATTGCGAGCACTCAGTTCACGTAAGCGTCTCGTCACCTGTCAACCTCCACCAGTGCTATGTCATGAATTAAGAGTACAATAAAAAAAACGTAACAAAGATCATATTTAAAAATCAAACGAGCACAAATGAACAAAGAAAGAAAAATGAACGAATAATCGTGAGTTCTGGTTAATTTTAGAATTTTCATGAATGATCTTTGCAGTTCGTTATTATTTTCAACAAGAAATATATACCGAAAATGAAGGAATGTTGCAGGAATGGTCGTAGGGATCGAATTGGATTTCCATACTTGTCACCACTTCCTGATAGGGATCCAATGGGTCATCGCATTGGATCCTTATACCAAAACGCCACGCGCATGCATTAGATTTCAATCGGGATTCCCCATTTGAATCTAATTTGAATCCTACAGGATTGCCACGTTATCGAGCAGAATTCAATATGATTCTCGATCGATCCCATCGCATTAAGTACATCGAATATTCTAAATAATATATATATAGATATACAAAATAAGTGGATCTTGAAAAAGTATAAAACTTATCGTAAAAAATTATAAATCGCTTAAAAAGTATATCTTAAAAATCCACTGTAATTATGGCTTGTTATTTATTTTACAGCACTTCAACATAATATCAGCATACACGTACACGCTCACGAAGGGTGCAGATTATGTTTCAACATGCCGAGTTTTTTCTCGTTGCTTTTCAGACATTTTTGGTTGAAACGCAGTAAGAATTCTCAAACGGAATTGATCGGCTAACCGCGTAGAATCTAATTGGATCCCAATGAAGACTCGCCCTATGTGCGGTGTCTGTAAGAAAACGCTATAGAGGACATTTTTCGACATTTCAACGCGAAAAGACATTTTTCTTTGAAGGATCCAGCAATTTCCGGTTGAGAATTTTAAATAAAAAATTCTCAAACAACGTCAATCGGGAAATCGTGCGAATTCCAATCAGACTCTAATGTGGACTCCCTACGTGCGGCGTCCCTATTAAACTCTTATAGAATCCGGGAACTCCCCACCAAATTTCTGCTTGGTCAGTAATTAACACAAATTCATAAACAACCAGGTAAGCTTTACCTGTAAATCTGTAAATCTATCTCTACATATAATAAAACTGTGAGAGGTCTATAAGTTTTTTTTCGTTGAAAATCGTTTATATTAATCAACTTTATAATAACCAACTGGCGGAGTGTCAGAGAGAAAGAACGAGGTGGAAGAGGGATGAAGCAATGGGGTGGATTTTGGTGAATAATACCTCCACATAGTGAGGTAGTGTAGACCCTTGTCAGTAGCTTATGTAAGATATTCCACACCCCCACCAAAAATTATTTAAAAAATATAGAATCGAGGGGGTAGTTCCTTCATCGGTAGGACTTCAACGCCGGTGAAGCCATGGGTACAGCTAGTATATCCATACAACGCATGAATAGCATCGCTACAAAGAGAATCTATATGAAGTATTATATACATATCCAATTTCGACAGGTTATTCCACGGTCCGGATTACAGCTCGAGTTAGAGAAGCAGAGAGCTCTGTGTACGACCAAGTGAAACGTAAGCTTGTGATACGATTTCGTGTGACGTGAAAAGATAGAGAGATCAAGAGAGAGAGAAAGAGAGAGAGAGAGAGAGAGAGAGAGAGAGAGAGAGAGAGAGAGAGAGAGAGAGAGAGTTCTGCAGCTTATTCGTCCACATCAAGTTTCTATTGTGAGCAACTATATGAAGGGATCGACGAATGGGACAGCCGCAATAATACGCTCATACGAGCGGTTGGTATATGTGCGCTGACATGGCCTGGAGTATTAAGGTAATCGTCGAGTCGCGACGGCCGTCCATCGTCGCTCCACGGCTGCATTAATATCCATGTAAATTATACAAGCGGCTTGGTCGCTTCGGCCGAAGCGATCATCATGCACACGCGGAAACCTATAATGTTAGAACATTATACTGTAATTTATTGATGGTATAATAATTATGCCCGACTATCATAATTACTGTAATGATCGCTTGTATAAACAACGCGCCCGCGCGGACGTATTACCATACACTATACACCCATTTCTGTCTGTGCACATATCTATGTGCATAAGTGTATGCACATGTGTTTATAATACACATATATGCGAATGCGCAAGATATCTATCTAATCACCGGGATGATTAGAGGGAAAGTCAGGAATTGTGTCCCTATGTAATATGCTCGTCGCACTCGGATGGCGCCACCATGGAACGCTTTGAGCGCCCGCATTAGGCTCACGAAACCAAGATCGAAAGTGGCACTTACTCTGGAGTGGACGTGTTTTGAAAAATAATTCGGAAAGTAAATGGAAACGCATTTTTTTTGAGCATTTGGCTGGAAACCAGGGACAGTTTAAGGCAATATTCTGGTCTAGACATTTGAAGAAAAAATTGATTTGTTTGCATTTTTTCAAACGATAGACCCTCAAGAACATGTCCTCGAAAGGAAAATTCAAAATTCCCAATATTTACAATGTTATGGCGATTTGAATATGGTCGGATTGAGAGGGTGCGCTGGCGCGAATTCGACAATCAGAATATTCTAAGGAAGCGAAAACTGCTCGCAGGAAATAACGTGCTTCAGAAAATCATCATTTCGAAGTCGAGTAAAGGCACACTTTACGAGGCAGGAATGGCTGATTCATACAACGTAAGTAAAATATGCCACTATACCACTTAGATAGTTGCGGTTGTCTGAAATTGTACTCAAAACTTAAAACGCGTTTCTCCCGAAACTACTTTCTTCACCCTCGTTGACAGATATTTTCGAGTTCTATTCAACTGATCGACTTCACATTTGTTATAGACCTTCATTATATATCCTTCTATCGTCCCTGCCTCGGCCATTGCGAAATTATTATTATTACTATTAAAAAAAAATAGGGCGAAGAATTAACTTTTCTTTCAGACAAACGGCATTAAAAAAAAAATCTCTTCGGTACCGGACATAATAACATTCCTATTGATCAAGGCAATTGATTTTATTTTTGTTTTGGACGAATGGGAGCTTTCGAATTATGTCAATCGCCGCAGCCCTTTTTTTACAGCTATATTTAAAGGCCCATAATTTGTTCAATTTTTATTTCTTATTGCACAACATTTTTTTTTTGTAAATTCATGATACCTCGATAAAAAGACTGTAAAAAATGGATACCAAAAATATAAATTTTTTAAATTATCAAGCCCGAAAAAACACGCTCGGAATGAAACTCTAGACGTCTCTAGACTAGAATACTGCCTTACACTGTAACGTAGCCTATTCGAAATTCCTTCCCGGCCTCGAATTATGTGCGATTCGGGCTTAAATTTCGTTTCGCGAAAAGACTAAATCGTCTTGAAGTCCCGGAGAGGGGATTATTATCCCGTGCGAGGACACTTTCGCAATTATGAGAGATCCTCGTTCTCTTTCGTCCCGGGGCTCTCATCGAGACAACATTTCTGGTCTTCCTCTGGATACTCTGCATCCGATTCAACCACAGAGAGAGAGAGAAGAAAAAGACAGAGGTACGCCTGGCCAGCTACCACTGCATTGGGACTCAAATCCACCGAATATTCTCCCATCGTAGCCCTGGGACAAAAGGAAAGAGCCATCGAGGGAATCGCAACAATCAAAGAAGATAAGTCACCATGCTTCTTGTTGTTAAATTATGCCCCGATTGATGTGAGTGAAAAGACTTAAGACTAAAGACTATAATTGTGAAAAAGACACTATAAACTAGGCGTGAACGAATGAGTGTACGGACGAATGTATTGGTGTGCCTATTGTAGAGACAATTGATCCTACAACGCTAAATTGACAAAAAATCGAATTCTTATTTATCATTGCATTGTTGCATACCCCGAAAAATAAGCATTTGGAATAAATTATGTGAAGAAAAAGAAATGTTATAACACTTTATGGAAGCTTTGAGAGCGTTTCCTTGCAGGAATAGATTGCTATAATTTATCGATGGTGTTACAGGTACAGAGTGTCCCGATTGCCGAAACGGTAATTTTTATTAATAAACGTGACCGTAGAAAAGTGTTAGCTGGATGCAGGTGAACACGTGAATACATCTGACCGACAGCAGTAAACGGGCGATCGGTATAGGGCTGCGGAATTCTCCCACGTCAAGCAGTGTTGATCTAGGACAAAACGTGGATGGGTGACCGCTTCGATGGTAACGCAACTGAAACTCCAGGGGGTTCTCTTACGAAATGGAAATCGTGAAGTTACACGTGTCAAGTAGAAGTAAAAGGGGTGGGATCGTAACTATCCGAATAGGCATGTAAAGAAACACCGGAAATGCAGAAAAAAATATGGTGGTGAGTGTATGTGTGTGTGTGTGTGTGTAAGTACATATTCACACAGATGCACAAATATAGAAGATATCTATCTAATAACTGGGATGATTGGAGAGAAAGTCAGCGGCCATCCACCTTTCGCATTCTAATGCCGCTAGGGAGCGCTTCGCGCGTCCTTTGAGCTCACGCGATCCCGGCACACAGAACGTGGCATTTACATAAATTGCACACGGTCTTAACACCTCCGCGAGTTCCTTGAAATTCCGCATTTTCCTTCCGCACTCTTTGAGCTTTACTCCCTACTTTGGTGTGTACACGGGGCATATATGCGCGATTACATTCGCTTATATAGACGCATTCGTATGGGCCGTGAAGTACGTTCTACCGGGGCATTGCGCATTCGCTCGAAATTATAGATAGTATGGTCAGTTATTTCGGAGCGTATGGTATACACGTGCACATGTGTGCACGCCAACATGATAATACGTTGTGGATAGCCGAGGCACATTTGACACGATTTTTTTCTTTCCAGCTGTATATATAATCATTTGTACATACATTTTTTGTATATACCTATATATAAATATATATATATATATATATGGACACATCACGAACGCCACTTATAGCATCTCCCACGACGTCATAATCCATCTACGGTTTATACACTGTTTCACGTACACATTTGTTTCAACTATAAACCGAGAGGGAAACGGTCTTCCTTATTTGCCGGAAGTACACGTCGGAAAAGTGGTTCGTAGCTCGTCGTTATTATTACTGCTGCGCGGCCCTTCAAGAACTTGTAAAGACTGGATCGACGTTCACGCGAGATACAGTTGGGGTATATTTACAGGCGTCGATAATCATGCAGCTTTTATTTTAGTTACGCACTTTTGTATTTATAAAATATTAACCAAGGTGCATTTGCAACATTGTCTTGAGATCGATTTCGATCGGGAAGATCATATGTTATTGGGGTAATCGATTGTTCCTTTGGTTGACGATTTATCTTCGGTGGCTTTTGGTATTGCGGACTTTTCCAAAAGGCACGAATTCAACAGTCATTGAGCAATGGACTGGATACATTTTGCCATCTTCTGCATTTTGATATGTGTATACATGAATGGGTTTGGGTATGTTTAGGTTTTTGCTGATAATAAGAAAGGTGAACCGTAAGTATTGAGCTGGTTTACATGGTATTGTCAAACGTAACCACAGCAACGCTTCAATACATGGTGATAGTTCTAGCAATGTGCCTGAGCTATGAGAATAGTTGCACCTGCTCCATTGCAGCGCTTTGCGATATCCAAACCCGTAAAAAATATCATTCGATTTTCAGGAATAGCCGGCAATAATATTTCAGCCTTTCCGCAATAGAGTGAATATTGATTGTTAGACCCCTCAATGAGTTCAGAATCACTCTTCCCCAATGCAACGCATCACATATACACGAGAGCACAGGAAACTCTGGAAAACCTGTGCCGGAACCAGTCGCCTTCACCATCAAAGACTAAGTAGAACTGCCTTCCGTTCGGTAGCCGAAACGCAAGTCACTGCTGAATCATGTCACCCATCCAAGTGCTGGTGCAGGCCGACACAGCCTTCGGAGGTTTGCTGCATATTTTCTCATTTTGCAACGCAACCATCGAGAAACGAAGCGTAAGTCTACTTCAGTATTTTCACTGAAAACACCGATGATTTTCCCATTCCCAAGCCATCAAAACCTGCGTCGTAATCCGACGTTGAAAAAAAAAACAATAATAATAAATCCTTGTTCCACCCGCCATACGTTGTATCGAATCGCATCATTCTCTTCGACACACTCCAGTTATCCGTGTTGAATCTGCATGGCGTTGTGCTGCCGGGGATTTTACAGCATCGCGCGGAGAAGTCCCGATAATCGTGTGTCAGTGAAAATGGCACGAAACAACGATTTGCAAGTCGGTTATCGTATCCCACGATCGCTATTACCCAGTCGTAAAAGGCTTTTCGGCCAAATAGAAAAATATTTTCGCGCGTCGATTTTCAAGAAGACACGGACGAGCATGATGTTGTTTCGTCACACGGTAGTCCGTTGATCCGGGTTCTCTTTAAGTTAGCCTACGTACTGGTTACCGTGTCCCCCGGTCTCCGCGTCCCGTATTTCCTGAGTGGTATTAATGGCGATTTGGACTCTGCGCGACGTATGTCATCCTGTACATGCAATGATGGCTATTGCTCGGGCTGTATACACCCTAATCGTTATTTTATGTATAAGAAATAAAGGTTTTGCACTGAACAGCCGAGGGGACCAAACGCGCATGTGGATATATATATATATGAAAATAGCTGGTTAAAGTCCCGGAGGCTCAGGACATTATCATGCCAAACTGTCGACACACGAATCCCCCATTGTATACGATTATATGGAGGCGCAAGATAGGAACAGTGTGGAGACCGTCTGAGCGATTGTACTACCCACCGTTTTACTTGTTAGTGTGTGTATATACATATGTATGGATATATGAGTACGTATTGGTGTATACGTGAGCAGACACGAGGCATGCTAATGGTTTGCCTGTCATAAAGTCTGAGCTTGCCGCGTGTAGCGGTTGGCACACGGGTCAACTTACCGGGGCACCGAGAGCGATCGTCAACCTTTGCTCCTTTCCTTTCCGTTCGTCACGTCCTGCATCTACACCGGGCACGAACTCTTGGGCCAAACTGCCAGGTGAACCCGATCCGATATTCTCGCTGCGAGTGTAAACACGTACACACGTATACTGCAATACTACCAAACGATCAAATTGGTCCCGTGGGAACAGAGCTATAGCTGTATCGACATCGGAGCTGTTCGCGCATTCGGTTGACCCACATTAGATTTCCATAATCTCAAACCCTCCATTCTAATATACGCGAAACTCTCAAGAATCGATTTGCCGTTTTATCCTTTCGGTAAACAAGCTGCCGTTTCACTCGATCCACTGGTAAACAATGATACCGTTCACCAGGATGGCACAGCGAGGTTCAGTTGTATAGGAGATCCAAGGAAATCGGTTGTTAAGAGTGCAGCTTAAGTTGGCCACAATGGCTAAACTTCCATTGATCCATGGGAAGACCCGTTGAATGGGCCTTGGGTTTATTCGTCGAGTAGCGCTCAGGCAAAACTTCGTCAACTTCGGTCGGTGAGCGAAGCAAGTAGCTGTGACAGCCTTGCCGGTCCTCCATGGTCACTATCGAGGCTAACCATTTGTCATCCGAGTTGATTCCTTGATTAATGAATGACCGATCGGTGAATCGATTACTTGGGAAATGAATGATCTCCAACCTCCTTTGCTGCTCTCCTATCGGGTTTTTGTTTGATTGATCAAAACGAAGCACCAGTCGGCAAATTACATTCAACAGCTATGTATACTTCGTTAAATGGAATGACGCCCTCACACGAATGACATTTTGAATAAAATTTGAGAAATCATAATCAATGTGAGTGATCGTAGCTCTTCTTTGGGTAAGGGTCCAGAAGAGTGTTAGAGTTATCCATATATTCATATAGATGAATATATTTATATTAAATGTACAGACTGTATATAGCCAATGGATTATATACAGGGTGGATAATTTCAAGTGTTACAGAGCTGCAGCACTCAAATTATTGGAGATATCTAAAAAAGTGTCCGATGAAAGTTGTATTGTTCAAAAAGGACGTCATACGGGACCATCGTATTATTTTTTCGGTCAAGGCGCCAAGGCGAGTTCAAAGTTAACTCTACTTTTCTAAATCGAACCATGCATTTTTTTTCATAACATCTTTACTGACCTTGAGACGAGTTCCGCGACCTATAATACAGGCTATTTTAGTCACGCAAAGTATTAAAATAGTCGAAAAATCGAGTAAGATCGGAATAATCACAGTTTCAAAAGATTAACAAACCTTGGTTTGGGTCAACCTATAGAAGTTGCTTGGAATGTGAACACTTGTTTATTCTCTGTTGAAAAAATCGTCTTACTTCAACTAACATTTGTTCACTTGTTCAAGTAAATGTTGTCGTTTATTTCGATACTTTATTCGGTAATGACCTTGTATTGTAGGTCACTTAACTCGTTGCAACGTCAGTAATGATGCCACAAAAAAAGACATGGTTCGATTAGAAAAAGTGAAGTTGATCTTGACGTAGCTTTGGCGCCTCCACCGGAAAAAAAATCACGATGGTCCACCCTATGATGTCCTCCTCGAACAATACAACTTTCATCGGAAACTTTTTCATATGTCAACTATAGTTTGAGTGCTATTGCTCTTGTAACACTTTAAAAGACCCACCCTGTATATATCAATCGGGTAGACGTGAAGCACGGAGGCTAACACAGCCACGTACAGGAATAATGGCGGGGGCGCGAGAAAACAAGCGTGTGCGCGCCAGGGCGGAGTTCAAGCGTCTCCGGGCTGTCAGCGTTGTCAGCGATTAGGCACGCGTTGTCGGCCGCTGAAAAGGGTTCATTAGATTACGGAACACTTGCTGCCCGTCACTCCTGCCCGTCATTCCGTTGGGTCTTCTATATCTCTTGCTCCCATGCTCACGCTCTCTCGATCCCGGTATCGACCAAGAGCTTTACGTGTTTGCCGCTTATATCGAATCCCTCCTTCTCCTCTTACGTCACACATAAGACCGTGTTAACGTTGCGATAACAATGTCCTGACGTAACGAGTATCGTCATTGGGATGATGCGATTCTTAGGTACGACTGTCCGTATACTTTGCCGATCGTATGCACGGAGCGGTATGGTTGTTTCGTATCTGTTGACTCGGTGGGTGGTCTGTATGTCCTGGGAAATTGAATTTTGTGTATAGTGCTCGCCAAGGCTGTTTTTATTGGGTTGGGGGGGATTGAGTTCATTTTGCAAGAGAACTATGGATCGAGAGAGAAATGCAAACAGTTTGAAGGATTAGAGAAACCGCTGAAGCTTTTATTATATATTGAGGTTATGTGAATTATTGATTTACGCTTTAACCTCCACTGCAAAGCTTAGATTGAAGTATCTTTCATGAGGCATCGATTTTTAACGATCTAAGGGGTTACACCACCCTGAGAGGCTAGAATAATACTCGATATTCGTAAATATTTTGTAGCTCAACTAATGCATATTTTTTATTTCTATCTATACACGCTTTTAGTATACGTTTTCAGCTTCTGAAATGTATTTTGTAAATCTAAAAATATTGATAAATGACCGAGATACACGCCTCCGCGCGCGTCCAGTTTTTTTTGCACCTTCAATCTGCGGGAATCCTCACAGCCTCACGGTTCATCTGAAACTTAAAAGAATGAAAATATTTTGTTGAGTTAGGTTAAATACACGGCGCTACCTAGGATTTTCTGGAAAAAAATAAAATGGGTTTTTGGTATCACGCAGAAATTTATGTTTGTTTTTCACATTAAATTTCTACTCAAAAACATTGATTAAACAAAAACGATTAACATTTTTTTAAAATTCTACGTATGGATTGAGATAATTATGTTACAAATGTATGATATTAATTTCAAATCAATTGGAACAGCTGTTGTTGAGTTATCTTTCCCGCAAATTCGAAAAATGTCGTTTCGAGAAAAACGCGTTTAAAGTTCTGACGCGGCTTCAACAGTAAAAAAAACATTGAAAATTTGTGACATACCTTGTCGTATAGTAAATCGGTGATCCCTGCTCAATGTTGGGGTCCTTCCTAGCAAGTTGCTGGTCCTAGAGAGATAATCTTGACCTTCTCCGAGCTGTTCTACTCTCTTTTGTAGTTTCTTGCGCGCGTTTTTCAGCAAGCGATATACGGTTCTCGTCTTCGTCATTACACATGTCATGACAATTACTTCCGATGATTATGTTTAATACGTGTAATATTAATGAAATATTACGTTAGCCATCATTATAAATATATGTAGCGATTTAAGTAGCTATTTCAACTACTTTCATACCACTGAAACTTATTTTCGGTGCTACTTTCCATATCATGGCGTTTATGCTTTCCTTGCAGTTTTAATTATATCTTCCTAAACCTCCAATTGACAGAGGAATCGGACCTTTCAAGAAAAAATCTATGCTTGGGTACTAGTTTCTTAGATGCAAAAGGTTAATCAAAGGGAGCGCTGCACAGTGCGATAAAAAAAATTAATATCTTTGTTAATATTGTAGATACAGATTTCGCATTCAGCTTAAAATTTTCTTTAAGGTTCAAACTATGAGAAAAAAATTAAAGCAAAAAATTGATTTTTCGAAAGTTTCAGGGTGGTGTAACCCCTTAAATTATCGTGCCGTACTTAAGATTGAATGGATAACCTGTTCAGCAAACCTCAGAAGTCTACGAAAATAGTTTATTAGAGCTTTTGTTAACGACCTTTGTTTATTATGAATTTTGTTTGTTAGGGCTTTTGATTGTTTAAGTGGTTTCAATTTGAAAAACGACTTTCCTGGTGTTCTACAGTCTTCAAAAGAATGCTTTAGTATCAAAACATTAGAAAATACTATCATGTGCATATGAAAAGGCAGGAGATAGCTAAAAATTAGATAGCAATAACATATGCTCTTCCTGATCGACATCGATCTCAAGACAATATTCCAAATGCACCTCGCTCAAGGGATCAGTATCAGTCTATTTTCGGAAATTTTCGATCCCAGAACAGAGATCCGAGACCAAAAATCCCAAGAAAGTGAAGCTTTTGAAGAAACTGAAGGACCAGGCATCGCTGATTGAGGGTAAGCGCCTTTTTTTAAATGTTTCATGTACATTTTTACGAAAGCAACTTTAAACGCGTTTTTCTCAAAGCAACATTTTTCGACCTTGTCGACATGGTTTTGGAAAAACTATTGCACCGATTAGGCTCAAATTTATAGGGATTATTCTATGTATGTATCTCTTCGATCCCTACTAACGGTATGAATATTCATTATAATTTAATTCTATTTTTAAACAATTTGAGTTGTAAAAAAACAGTCGAAAAATTCAAAAGTGCGCCATTTTGTTTACTTTTTTGGGGGTGAAAGTTTGTAGTAGGAGTCATAACTACAACTCCACTTTATAATAAAATTCTCGACTTTTTGTTTTCAGATGCTCCAAAGTTACGATTTCGTGTCAACAAGGTGAGAGCAGGGGTAACTTCAGGCATCCAGTTCACCAAGATAAATTAAGAATTTAAAAAATCCATTTTTTCTTGTACTTCGAAACTTCTATTTTTATGTATAAAAATATTAAAATATGGAGATAAATTTTATTATTTATCTCCATATATAAGAAAAAAAAATTCTTCAAAATATGTGCAATAGTTGGAGACTGATGCCTTAAATTCCCACCAATACAAAAGTGCCTAACTCAAATAAAAGCTGTACGATTACCGTCGCCGTAAAGGGCCGAGCAGCAGTTATCACGACAAGGAGCCACGAACCATTTTTTCGACGTATACTTCCGAAAAATAAAATGGATCGTTTCCCTCTAGGTTTATAGCTAAAACAATTGTACACGTGAAGTGGCGTATCCAAACTTCAAAGGAATCAAGATTCTCTTTCATCATCTCTCTTAAAAAATACTCCAATAAATGTACTGGTATAGCCCTTTATCCGCGTAGGCTCGATTTCACGAGCAAGAAGGGCGTAGGGGGGATATTGGCCACCGCCGTGCGCCAGTAAAAAATCGTTGATAAGGTCTTAGGGTAAAATCATGCGAGACTGCATCCAAATCCATCCATCGACGATACCGATCTTTCAGTCACTGCCTAATGATCCATCCTCCGAGGCTTTTAACACGACTCCGAATCCTGTATCAGCAATGGAATTCATTCAACGGTGATCCCTTATCTTCGCAAGCGAGTTATTAGTAGCCGAGTCTTTGGTGGCTGCGCCATAAATCTCAGAATCCGTCGGTGTTGATATCAGCCTGTTCATATACGTGTACGAACGCAGGGAACTCGTCCACTGTTAAACGTAGGTTCACAACGTAGATGAGCCCGAGGAGCGAGGAGATACACAGTGGCGATAAGCATACGAGCTGAAGGAGAGAGCCCTAGCAATCGTGGCTTGGCTCGCGTACAGGCGAACGGGGAATGTTGACGGTAGCCAACATGATGGCGTGGTACTGGGCGTGCATGTGGGTATACGTGTAATACATACGTGGCCAAGGCTTTGGTGTAAAGATGGGTTGCCTAGCTTCAAAGTAACATCTGTATTAATGGTGGCGGAACGAACAGAGTGGTGGCCACGTCGACCGACGAGAACCGGGATCCCGGCGTATGTGAGCTCGTCACATCGTCCCCTCCTCGCGTGGCGTGTTCATACCATGCCAGGGCACTTATGTCTCGTGGATACAGATATACCGATGCCTCAATAAACTCAGACTAGCTCTAGGCTTTTTCCGACCTCGATCCCCATATACGTGTTCATATCAATATGTTTAGGTCGCTTCACGAGCACCGATCGACCTAGCCTTTTCGTCTTTTACTCTGAGATCTTCAAAGATGATTGGATTGGCCCTGTCGACCAAAGGCTATTGGCGAATGCCTCGATTTCTTCATGAAATGATCGATCGAAGACTGCACGGAGAAAAAATATATTGGAGAATTGATCGTCTCGTAGCAGCTTTGGTGTGCGTGAAAATTAATCAATGTACCTCGACTACCGTTCCCACAATCAGATGCGAATGTGAAGGCTCTCTAGAGAATACGAAGCAGCTCTATAGCTTGAAATCGAGGGACAGCCTGGATAGCTTTGTCAATAGAGATCAGTGAGATTTATCGATGGTGGAGGTCAATTTTTTGGATCATTTTTATCGTGTGCATCTGGATCATTGTTTTTAATAGGCCATTGACTTGCTGCCATACGTACGTATTCGACACACATGTAACTGTCGCTTATGAATCATTCGATACACCAAAATACGCTTGATGATGAATTCTCTCTGGTACAATGATCGGGCATCACAACACCGCGCGTTACAAGTCTCCAAGTCTGTAAAATAATTGAATCAACGATTAATTTTCGATCCAATTAAACTCTCGTCCGCGGCAGGATCAAAGGAAAATATCATGGATGAGGCAAACGGAATCGAACGGGAGTAAAACATCACACTCGCTATTCACGAGTCCGCTCTCGTTACAAATCCATGAAAATGGAGTAGGTAACGTGATTGTGCGGAGAAATACGAGAATTTTTCTGCGGCAAATAGAATGGCGGATAAAACATATGGGATGGGAGGATAAAACATGGTCGTATACAATTAGCAAACGTACGCGGTGAAAGGGAAGAATGATAGAAAAAGCCCCGTGGTATTCCACACTGTAGTTCATATTTGCGTTTCTTTTTTTTTCATTTTTTTTATACCACTCCGATTCTGTTGGGATACAAGCGAGCATGCAGATGGGGAATGGTTCGCCGCATGCAATCCATAAAAAAAACTGCATTTTCACCCCGTCAATCGATATATTGACATATGCCGTTCGGGCTGGAAATAAATTCCACAAAATACAAGCCCCGGGAAACTATAGGATGCAGATACGCGGATATAACAATTGAATCGCGATACCAACAGTGAATACAAATCCGCTTGATACTGGAAAAAAAAATGGGCGACGTGGACGGCAGATGTTATTTATATGTCTGTATATAAATATCTATACAGGAGTTCGTACAATTTTTTCTCACCCCGTAGTCACAATTCTTTCATGCAAACTACAAATTGATCACGCGGTCAAAATTCTCACAAATACATCGATGCAGCACGATCCACCAATCGCACCAAAAATAACGACGTTTATTCACGGGAAAAAAACAATTCAGGGTCTGCGCGGTTATGCACCGTGTGTGATAATCACGAAGAATGTATTTTAAATAAGAATGAAAAATCGGGTTTCAACGAAACGCGAATATGCGCGATAGCGGAGAGATTCGATGAATAAATAAGCTGAATTATATAGATGATGCAAGAACCTCAATGAGAAGCTTTCACCGATGTTTAGCGCTTCGGAATCCTCATCAACACTAGTACAATATTCCGAGCGTTAAAATTATAATATATCGTTATTAAATAGATGTGTATATACGTGTATGTTTATAGGTACACATGTGTATCTCCGGGTTCATATACGACCGAATGCACGTATACCACAATTATATACATCAGAAATTACACCAACGAGACGGGGTTCGCGTGGGTTCGCGTTAATCGAATCTGACTCCGGGTGTAACTGTGCACGCTGGTTTGTCCGTGTGTAGAATGCTGCATGAAATGAACCGGATGCCGTAAATTTAATCGCGTTCCGTCGCACGCCCGCCATATCCAAGATTAGTCCGGCAAAGTCAACGTAATACGAAAAATAAATTATATCGTTTTGAGACAAGACAGCTGACGTTTGCAATGGCCGAATTTAGACAACGCGATAATAAATATTGCATTAATATTATCAAAACGTTTTCTCAAATGAAATTCTGGCTCATTTTTATATGGAGATGTAGAGCACACTTTTTCTTTTGTACAAATAGCTATGAGGGGCTTGTACAATGACGTAATTTCAAAAGAAGATTTAAAAAGTATTCAATTATATGAGATACTTTTTGCACGATATGTCTTTTTATTGAATGTATCTGCGCAAAGGAGATTGCTTTGGAACTTTAAAACACTACATGAATATATATAATAAAACTGTTTATCACTCGGAACTACTGAATCGATTTCTATGAATCTTTAGGTTAGGTTAATGTCCATTTACGTTAGGTAAATGGACATTAACCTAACCTATACGTAGTGTAAATTGAACCAAAAATTGAACTATTTTGCATACAACTCTGCCAAAAATTCAAATTTCAATTTTTTTAAAAATCCTTCGTTTAATCATGAGCTATACTTATCTACTAACAGAAAAAATTGGTTTTTTAATTCAAGATAAAGTTATCATGAGTTATCCTGACCACCACGAGGACACTTTTTTTGAGGGGTCTCCGGAAACCAGGTCCCATCGGCTGAAATTCCCAAATTTATTAATGAAATTTTAAAAAAATATTGTTGAAATGTTGCTCTTTTATGTGCTTAACATTTTGAATAAAATAATTTATATATTACATTTTTTTTTAATGGAAAAAATATGCTTTTTTTGGCTTCGGAAACCATGTAACTCCTTAAGGACTACAGTTAATATAAAATTAGTCAAGGTTTCAAAATAACAAGATGTTTAGCTATTTCACAATAGAGTTTATTTTCAACTCATACGTGTGGCGTCGATTAGGATCTCTCTCTCTCTCTCTCTCTCTCTCTCTCTCTCTCTCCTTGAACAATAATATAATATCTTTAGAAACGTGAAAGTGTCTCTTTTATAACCGATCATTCCGTTTTTCTCTCTCCTTCGTTCACTCATCTGCCAAACGTTGAATACCGACATATATAACCTTGCTAAAATCCATTCTATACGGATAAATCGATGAAAAGTTAGCCAACTGGTATAACCTATTTCCGCATGCAGCATTGTCCATACGACTGCTGGTGAGCAGGCTGTCGAGTAGCTTGTTAGGATGAGAGTACATCCGTGGTGCGGAACACGTGCTGGATATCGTATAAGTTGGATGAAGCGTGGAGGCTGTGGGGTGCGCGCGCGCCCTGTAATTGTTTCATCCCGGATCGGCGTCTCCGGTTCTCTCGACAGCTCGGGGATTAAGGTGGCTTAAGCAGCGAGCTGGCTGGTTGTATGCTTTTGCCAAGTTCACGTAACTGGTAGCCCGAATCAGGCACTGCTCTGTCTGTTAGAGAGGGAGAGAGAGAGAGAGAGAGAGAGAGAGAGAGAGAGAGAGAGAGAAAGATGAGGGAAATATACTCGCGTGTGCGGGATCAAAGCGAGTGGGAGAGAAAACGCCGTCCTGCTACAGAGTCCAGCAATGATCGAATTCCGAGAAATTCCGTAGACTTATATCTAATCTGAATATTCATACATATTAGAAGTGTGCATTAAAGGGGACAAACCCGTTAGACGCCCAAAAATAAGTCATTTTTCATGAATTTTTTTAAAGGTGATAAAATAATTGCATCATTTTAAAATTTTGACAATATCTTATTAAAATTGTCCAGTGTTGAAAGAAGTTTTTTTTTAAACAAAACAAAATGGCGGCGTTATGAGATATTCCTTTAGGCGTTTTTTGCGTGATATGGAAAAGTGCTCTATTTGTGTGATTTTTTCTATTGGTTTGAAACAGAAATCGAAAATATTTTTCGATTATTGACATGTGTATGGCAACGATATACCAATAAAAATATGAAAAAAGTATAAAAGCAAAAATTAAGTAGGCTTTTTAATCAAATTTTCATATTTTCACTATTTTCTCGACAATGTTTACCCTAAACAAATTAATTAATTTACGCGATAACCTTAAAACTTTAGGTACATCCTTCTGATAATGTTATAGTGAGGAACCTGCCAAAATTTCAGCCAGATCGATCAATAATTTTTTGAGCTATAACATGAGCAGTCTTTGAAAATGCTGTTTCGAAATAATCGCGTTTAAAGTTTCAATACGATAATGTGCTATACGCCTATGTGCTATAACTTCGTAAATATTTCATATTTCGATTTTTCGATTTTCCAGTATGTTCTCAATATATTATACTTTCGAAATATGTGAAAAAAAAATAGATTTTTTGGACATTGTAAGGGGTTTCCCGCCCTTAATTTTAAGGGATTTTTTTGGTAAAAATACGGGGTTATTGGGAAAAAGTAGTTAGAAATTGATCAGTCGAAATATTGTCCATCGATAGCCACTACTTTTTGCCATCTATCTGATAATAGGTGGATTCTTTGTCAAAAGAACGACACATCTTTAGAAGCTATCCAAGAATCGACCCATTTTTTGGTATCCTCATAACAATGGAAGCGCTGCTCAGACAAGTCATGACTCATCGATCGAAGTAGGTGGTAATCGGAAGGAGCAATATCTGGAGAATACGGCGGGTGTGGTAGGACATCCCACTTGAGGGCTTCTAATGTTTCCTTAACCGGTTTCGTAACACGAGGTCGAGCCTTAACGTGCTGGAAAATCACTTTGTCTTGGCTTTTCGCGTAATCTTGCCGTTTTCGTTCCAATGCTTGGCTCAATTGCATCAATTGTTATTGGTAATATTTGATGTTGATCAACATTTAACGACTCTGCTAGTTCTTCTTGCGTTTGACTCGGGTCTTCATTGAGTAAAGCTTTCACTTCCTCATCTTCAAACTTTTTCGGCTGGCCTGGACGTTTCTTATCTTCCATGTCAAAACAACATTTTTTTAGCAACGAAGCCAGTACTCAGACATTGGAATCGATTGAGCATAATCACCATAAGCTTCCCGAAGCATTCGTTGACTTTCAGCAGCAATATTCTTCATATTGAAGCAAAAAATATTCAACGCTAAAAAAAATATGTCTTTTACACTTCGGCAAACTAACATATACTGAAAATTAAAGCTACGTGATGATGCTTTGACATAAAATTCGTAGCAATATGACCCGATGCGATATAGTACAAGTTACGTCATGTGTAGAAAATCCCCTAAAATTAATACACACACCTAATATAATAAAACAGTTTGCCTAATATCGTTGCCTACTGTCATTGATCATCTGTTACCAGCCAACAACTACTGACAACGTGGCAGAGGTACCGACAGTAGTTGGTACCTCAGCCATCGACGTATTGATGTATGCTCATAAGTGCCCTCGTTTCATCCGAAACCAAATTCAATTTAATTAAACGCGATGTTTATTTACAAATAAAAATCAGCATTGCTGTGGAAAGTGATCTATCTATTTAGCAAGAGCTGAGGCATTCAAAGTTTCCCCCCTTAGTATGTTTCTAGGATAAGTCAGTGCATGAAGAAATGCAAAAATTGCATTTCAATCTCAATCATGTGTTGGAAAAATAGATCGGTTCACCTGAGGTTCACACGGATGGGATCACGCGCAGAAGCTCGCGTATACGGGGGGATTCATAACTATAGGGATTTTCCTGGTAAGTATATAGGGCCAGTATCATTGCGAGCAAAATGCTTTTTATCCAATATCGTGCGATAGAAATTGGTCGAGATATTTGCGTTCAAAGTCCGCCACTGAGTAAACAATGGCACAGTAGCTACTCACGGGGAATTTTTTTTCCTCCAACTAGGAAACAATAAACGAAAATTATTGCATCATATTCTCGATTTGCAAAGCGAGTTTCCGTGTTCATTATTTTTTGCCAAAGAAAAAATATAAGAAAAATACTTTTCACTTGTCTAAATGCGAATTCGAACCCGCGCTCGATCCGACTTGCACGTTCCGTGCGTGACTAACTAATGTGCCATTGCTTACTATTTGGACTTTGAACGCGAATACCGCGGCCAAATTTTGTCGGACAACATTTTTGAAAAAGCATTTTGCTCGCAATGACAAACTGGAAATGCTCACTGTTCAGTTGAGAAAAGTAATAACTTAACCACTGTGTGCCTTTTTTCTTTATTTATCGAACAACGCATAGTGTGATGTGTTCGCTGCTTGGGTTTCTTGCCATCTAAACATTTTCTTTTATATTATTTTTCAACAATACCTTCCTTTGTTGACTTAAACATTTTCTTTTATATTATTTTTCAACAATACCTTCCTTTGTTGACTGACTTTAGCGACGCTCGTTCTTCCTTCTTCTACTAACATGAACTTGTCATATACATCGGCGCGTACGATCACAAAGGGAATCCTGATAGTTGTGAGTCACCCTGTATATGTATCTAACAGGCAAAATGTACAGGGCAAAAAGCAAGCAATCCGTGGGGCGTAGGCTTACCGGATCTGCCGCTTGTGTTGCTGCTGCTGCTGTTTCGTGTGGCTTGCTCTCCTGTGGTAAAGGCGTTGCTTTACGAGACGCGCGTTAGCCGCGCGGCGATATTTTCGTATAATAAATTTACGGCCGATCGGAGGCGGATCCGAGAGGATTCTTGCCGCGTATAGTAGTGAGAGAACGAGCAAGGGGAGTGAGAGCGTAGGGATGAAATCGCCGTGCGCTGTGGGTTCTCAATCTTTCTACTCCGTTTCTGCTCTTGCTGCTCCTCAACGATCATGTAACCTGGACTACACGCATATATATATATATATAAGCGAAGAGAAGGATTGTCCGATCCTGACGTAGGGATCGTGTATAGCGCCGGGACGCCGCGGCTCTTCCCACTCACCCTCTCGCTCTTTCACTCTGTCGTATGCGGCATCGCTTTGCGCTTTACGACGCAGATATGCACTCGGATTTATGGTCGCGGCCCGTAACGCCAGCCAAATTACTAGGCGAAGGTTCTTTACGATCGTTAATCTCTTCTCTCTCTCTCTCTCTCTCTCTCTCTCTCTCTCTCTCTCTCTCTCCGTCTCTTTTCGCAGACCCAGCCGCGTGCGCGATCCGAGCGAACGGGTCGGAGAAGCGCGAAGGAACAGCCGCTTCGTTAATACTATAGCGTTTTGCTTCGCAACTTTACGAGGGCACGGGGAAACTTGAACATATACACGGTGAAGTATTTTTTGAGCACGTTGTGTCTATGAAATGTTGAGTATAAGCGCAACTGGACGTTTCGTGGACGATCCTTAAATTTTCGTTTAACGAATCCTTAATTTTGGGGACAAGAGAGTCCTTGAAATTTGCACAAAGACAAGCAGGAATTGTCGTTGCTATCCAATTGGATTCCCATACCTGTCTCCACTTTGTGATCGGTGTAATGTTATAATTTTATTCGTTTTACACTTGCTTTAACGACTTATGAAATGCAAAGTTCAATTAAGTTAGTAGTCTCGCCAAGGCGTTTTTCTAGAGATTTTTTTTTATTTTCAGGATCCATTCAGAACACTATTCAGTGATTATCTACAAAATTTCAAAAGGATTCACCGTTATGTATTCGAGATAGTGGCAGTCAAAGATAGCACGGTTTTACACGTGTTCTTATGGGGAGCAGTGGAAAATTTCACCTTTTACGCAATAACTTCGAAACTTTTCTACAGACTAAACATCCACACATGAATTTTGACCGTCTCGTTTCAGAGATATAGCGATTTACATTAAGCAATGTCTAGCGACGCTAGCGCCACGAAGTGACTGGAGCAGACTAGAACTAGCTTACAGCAATGTGTGCATATCCGTATACGAAGAGTATCTACCGTATTAGTAACCGGAATGGATAGTCTGATACAAAAGTGAGAGTTAGGTAAATATCATATTAGGCGTTTTCATCACTACTTTATCAATTTTTACATCCCGATAAGATTTCTTTCCGATTCGTGTTAATCTTTTGTTACTTTATAATTCACCGAAACATATATTTCATAGATGATCAATGTCCTCAGCCTGATGATTTGTTGTTGATATCTTCCTCGATAGCTCTCTCTATCCGCTCCGGGTTGCTGACGCGAAAGGGGATGACGCTCAATGAAATCAATTGGTGATTATCTGAATTTTTTAATCCATCTGAGCCCTTGGAGTCCGAGAAAGAGAGGCCCGAATTTGGTCTGGATGTATGTGGCTGTAGCGACAGCCCCAGAGCAAAAGAGGACGAGTAATCGTGTGGTCATATTAAATAGGTTACTATTAAATCGGTATATGTCGGATCTGAGGACTCCTCCATGAATTTCTGCATGGGAATATGCTTATGTTTATCCAAACGGGATTTCAAGGACAGTATGCTTATAAAATGTTGAGTATTGGGACAGTAGACTACTGTGGCGATGATCCTTGAAGTCGAATATCCTCCATGTCGACTTTCCCCATGGAATATGCGTATACAAGTACGGATGTGTAGGTCGACAAAACAAAACGTTTGCCTACTTTACGAACAAACTCCCCTGCATCGTCTGCAGCTTGCCGCAAGCCGCGTGCAATTTCTCATCCCTTCTGCCGTTTGTTCGTCACTCGATTCACCTCCACCACCAACCCTTGGCACCTTTGTAAGCGACACATTCTCCTTACTTGAGATTCCATTTTACCGCGCTCTCTTTTATCTTGTCGTCATCCCTAATCCACTTTTCCTCAACCGTTATTTAATTTTTTCCTCTACGTCACTCATCGTATTCCCCCTTTTTTGCACGCGGTTTATCGCGAACCGATTTAGACTTCTGCGGAGATTGCGCCGTGAAAAGGCGATTGTGCGGTTGCACAGTGTCCTTACTTTTGGTTGGCGTCTCATCATTCTAATTATATATATCGGCAATTTTTATGAAATAGGTTGCGAGTGAAAAATGTAAAAAAGAGGGAAAGGCCAAAATTACCAGGAAAGAGTATACGAGGGTAATGTTTGGGTATTGCTTTTTTCAACGACGAATTTTTTTTTGACTCGCAAACCATGGAGCCGGGTATCTCGCCGCATCCGTAAACGCCTACGTGCTTTTTCGCGCGAGCTTCGTATTAATATTAGCCTTCTCACGCCATCGCAAAGAGATTGCAGCGTCCTGTAAATTATAATACACCCCGTAAATTGGCTTCAACGCGGCCGTATCGTCGTTATCAATCATTGGGCTGACGCAGGAATATATATACATATATACGCGTGAATTAAAGGGTCGATTTAATCACGTGCCTGACGGTATGCCGATCGCTGGACCTGCGCGCACAGCCGGGTTTTTATCCTTCGAACGTTGACGAACAGCTGCTCCGTCTAATAATGACGTATATAAGCTGAAGTATTAAAAGTACAAGCCGTTTCATCGCGATAAATCGCGTTGGACGCCTCATCCAGCTCTCTCTCTCTCTCTCTCTCTCTCTCTCTCTCTCTCTCTCTCTCTCTCTCTCTCTCTCTCTCTCTCTCTCTCTCTTAATTCAACGTGGCCATAACTTTCTGGAAATCCCTCTCGACGTCTATATATTTACGCCAACACAATTGAAGTCTGCAATAAAATTTTCGAGCATAAGATTCGCACACGTGCCAATCATACCGGCATACGAATTTTCATTTAGACGTAAAAAAAAAGTTATCCCGCCTAGACTTTGCAGTTGCAGTCTTTGGATCTCAAAAGCCCCAAAGGTCATACGAAAAAGCATTGGAGAACAAATCTTCCGTGTTCATTCATACACTATAATATTTATCGATACTCAAGTGCAGCGACTGAACGAGGTGGCATATAAAGGCCCAGGTATTCCCGTTATATCGTGGCCGATATACGCGACGTGGAACTAGGAGATCGCGAGCCACATCCAGCTGCCAGTTTCCGACAGCCGCACGATAAATCCTGTCTACTTTCGGAGTATAACCGAGACACCGAGAACGTACACACATAACAGGGAGTTGCGACGTTAACGAACGACGGAGTGGAAAATCGTCGAAGCTATATATGCACGGATGGGTTTCGTGATTTCAATGTGTGGTGAACAAAGGCAGCGGACAGAATCCGAACGTATATGGATAATCTGATTGAAGTCTTTTTTTTCGGTAACCGTTGTACAGTCTCAACCGCTGCCAGTCATCATTTTTTTTCCATCCGAAACACGAGATTGCATTAGCTTTGGAAAGCTTCAGGAAACTTGACAGCCGACGCACCAGAACACCCGCCAATTTTCGCGTTTCTGACACCCCTAGCAGCTCGCAGAAATCTCGGGAAGTACATATATATGTGTAATTGTCTAAAATAGTTTATAATTGTGTACGATTGGTCATTAAGGCGTTCGGAAAACATCACCTCGATGCTCGGAAAAATAGGTATGAAAATAATTTAAAAATTTGACGCCACTATTAAATATATAAAATAACTTTTATTTTTCACAAATACATTATAATTTTATGAACAGATAACAAAAAAACAAATTAAAAAATGTCGGAGATACAAGTAGTCTAGTAGGACCCTCTTTTGAAAATCCTTGCCAATGATGGAATTTTTTTCTCCTTCGAGCATTGTCTAAAAAATAAAAAATAAAATTTCTTGTAAATAAAGGTACTAGCTAAAGTCTAGCACAAGGAAAACATTTGAAAAAAAATTCTGTAGAAATAACCGCTGTTTGAAAAAACTGATTTCTACAAAAGTGTTGAGTTTTAAGAATTAATAAAAAATTAACACGACATCCAATGAAAAAAATTCTATGTTAAATCTTAGAAAATATCATAACGTCGTATAAATTTCATCAAAATCAGTTAAGTGGATCTCGAGATATTTTCTCCATCAGTTTGATCAAAGAGTCCTACTAGACGACTTATTAATATGTACACCACCATCTCTTAATATTTTAAATTCGTTTTTTTTATTTGTTCAAAACTATAACGTATTTGTGAAAAATAAATATTATTTTATATATTTAATAGTCGCGAAAAATTTAAAAAAAAATTATACCTATTTTTCCGAGCGCCAAGGTGGTGTACCCCCTTAAACGAAAATTCAATCAAGAAAGATGACCGAACGCCGGCGATGCTCTCTTCCTAAATAAATCATTTATTTTACAACTGCTAAAGGAATTCATATTCCTCGTATCACATATGACATGTACTTTGCGAAAGCGCGAATGATGTCAAAAAAAAAAGTAACAGCTCGATAAACCGTGCCATTGGCGTCCGCTATCTACCTTACAGAAATGAATGTACCATTTTCATTTATTCCACGAGCTAGAACTCGGTTGTCAGTTTTACTTAAAATTGAAGGATAGTATGAGATAAAACATTTATTTTCTCTCCATCGAGCTTCTATCAGATACACACTTTTTATTATAAGAACCCGCTATTCAAAACTCTGAAGATAAAAAACTCCAAAGTAGTGAAGGCGGCTATTAATGAAGTCAAACCGAAATATTTGGACAACTGACGATAGCACGTGACATGGATACAGGTTTTCATTTTTTTTTCTCAATAACTTTCAGACGTGGTGTCAGACGTGTTGCAATTCAAATACCCTGGAGGAAAAATTCGAGAGAAATCCAGGCGATTTCTTCCATCCTTGTCCATGATACTTTTTCTTGATGTGCTTCCACGAGAAAGAGAGAGAGAGAGAGAGAGAGAGAGAGAGAGAGAGAGAGAGAGAGAGAGAGAGAGAGAGAGAGATTTAAAAAATTGGTGTCCTGGGATCGCGACCCAGAGATTTTGGAACATGATTTAGTACTCTGTCGTTTGAACATTGGATAGGAGTAGTCGGATTTCCCTCTTCGTCGGCATCGGTCTGCGATTTTAATATATATACGTATGGGTGTCAGAGTTTCTCCCGCGCAATGTGCCACCCCCCTCCTGCAACATACGCGAGATAGTCGTTCGTAAGGGTAATAATTCACAAACAGATAGGTGTATGTGCATCTCCATCGAATATTCTGTTCTCCCGTCGCTCGCGATCGTGACCAATGCATATACACGTCACATAGCTACATGACTACCTTGAGTTTGCTCCTCGCCGTGTCCCTTCGCCGGGAGGACAAGGGGCCGATGGCACGACAAGAAGGAGGGGGAGGGGAGTTAACATCCCCAATCGCGCGTCACTTCGGGATATTTCACGTTCAACCCTCCATGTAGCGCCGTGTGGAGAGTCGCGACGACGTTGCTCGAACGATGGGGGAATGAAAGTGCGTCGCTCATAAACGTCAACCACAGTTCTCTTGAGTTCCGCGCTTTGACGCTATCGACCATCGATGCTTTTGCGTTGTTCCATATACATTCAGGTTGCCCATGTACGTCGGCGAATACGTGCTCTTATGTACATTGCAAACTCGAACGGGAGTTGATAGTGCAATTGATATAACTTACCGGAGGGTGGAAAAGGAGATGACGGTTAGTGCGGGGTAGGGGGATCACAATTCGGATTTTTTTGAAGATTGAGCAGCGGCTCGATGTACGATGCATTTTATAGAATACTATTTTTTGCACCTGACGTTATCCATGTATGCATGATTGGTTGAGGAGTTACACCACCTTGGTGCTCGAAAAATTAGGTTAAAAAATTAAACCATTGTGACACAACTATCAAATATATAAAATAATTTTGTATTTTCCACAAATACATTATGGTTTTATGAACAAATGAAAAAAACTAATAAGAAAATTAATAATTCAACTGATTTTAATTAAATTTATACCACATATTCCTTATAATATTATTTAAAATCTAGCATAGGATTTTTTCGATTGGATGCCGCGTTAATTTTTTATAAATTTTTAAGGCTCAAAATTTTGGTCCAAATTAGATTTTGTTCTACAAACAGCTGTCATTTCTACAAAAAAAAGTTTCCATATGCTACACTTTAGCTATTACCTTTCTTTATAAGAACTTTTTAAAAATAATTTTTCAGACGATGCCTGACAGACAAAAAAATTCCACTAACAGCAAGGATGTTCAAAAGAGGTTCCTACTAGACCACTTATATCTCCATCATTTTTTTTTAATTTCCTCATAAAACTGTAATGTATTTGTAGAAAGTAAAAATTATTTTATATATTTTATAGTTGCGTAAAAAAAAATGTTATTTTTATACCTATTTTTCCGAGCGCCAATGTGGTGTAACGCCTTTTGGAACCTGCGTAAGCTTAAATGAAAAAAAACGCGATATTTGCATTACATAGTTTTATAGCTTAGGATCTTAATTTTAATTTGCAACAAAAATTTTGGAAAAAATTGCCAAAATTGACCTAGTTATGACGATTCTTGTGAAAGGCCGAATCGCCGACTGTGCTACGCGCGAACCGCCCATCTGCCATTTACCCTTCCTTGGGATTGTTTTTTCGAAATCATATATCATAAAACGGTGTAAGTAGTATCTCAAAATCCATTCATCCCATTTACTTCAAATTCGGACAGAGCATAGTTTATAACATTTTCTATCGTACGACTGGATAATTTTTTACATATGTTTATCCATTTGTTGATAAAAAATGATTGAAGTTATTTTTATTGGTCGAAAATTGAACTTTTTTTTCCACACTTCTCCATTTTCGTAATTTTCAAAACTTGATAAAAGTATCCGATCATACGAAAGTTTTATAATTAATTATACTCAGAGTAAATTTTATCACTTTTCATTTCAGATGGCCGCAATTTGTTTCAACAACAACAACATTATCGTTTATAAATATTTTTCAATAAAAAAAGCTCAAACTCTACAACACTATGTATCAAATAAAATCCCAACTTCGTCATCTCCATACTCTCATCAGAAAAAAATATTGAAAATCGACCTGTTTTCTGGGCCCGAAGCTTTTGCAGACCCGTCAAAAAATATTGTACATTTATCCCTCCATTATACACGTCTAGATTGAATTGTACGTTATTTGCAATCGCTATCCCAATATCGTAACAACACAGGACAACACATTTGCTGCGAGTTCTCTCCCATGTGTCCCATGCATTCATTTCAATTTTCTGCCCCCCCCCCCCCCCTCCCCGCCTCTCCTAGAACTGCCCTGACAAAGCACACTGCCCCACCGAGACTCACACGTTCAGTCTCGTCGACAAATGAATCAAGAACTCGAGATTGGGTCTCGTCGCAACCGGATTCCATTCTCGAGTACTATTTCTGCTAGGGTAAGTGTCCCAAGTAATGGCTCGTGTTAAAAATATTGCGAAAGTTAACACATAAATATTGCAAGTGGTTCTGTGTGAACGTCACGGTCTCGCTAGTGTATATGGGAATACTTGGCTGATTGTTGAGAAGTGCTTGGGTCTCTTCTTGAGAGGCTTATATGCGAAACGGGCTTTGAAAGATCTCTACGGTGAGAGATCACTTCAGCAACCCCTCTGGAAAGTACATACCTATAGAATGGAACAAAGCGGGAGACCAAGAGAGAGAGAGAGAGAGAGAGAGAGAGAGAGACATATATGTACGTGCACACGAGGGTCTATACATCATCAAAAAAGCCACTCGAGATCTTGAACAAAGTCAGAGAGCGCCGCGTTCGCCAGGACATGAATTACGCGAAATAGAGTGAGAGTGGAATCCCCGAGCAGAGGAGGGCCCTCAGAAAATCGAGGAGCGGTTCGCAAGTGGATAAGTGAAGAAAACGATGGTGGACTATGGGGAGTGTGCACCAACGTTGGAGAGTATACCGAGTTACGTTTACGAAGAATCGAGCTCGCAAAAAACTCTGTACGCCTCGAACATGAGGCGATTGACGTTATGGGGGAGAATTCTTTGAAATGTACACCTCGAAATACCACGTTTAAGGGGTTGGCGAGTTTGTCGGCCGATTCGATATGACGTGCTGACACGAGAAGAGTGAGAAAAAGAGCGAGTTAACGAGGGGCCTAGGAATTGAAGGAGCGACGAAAATGACAGGCAGGGTAGGAAGGAAAGGCCAGGGGGAGACAGAGGAATAGATAAAGGTAGAGAGGAAGAGAGTGAAAAGGGCATCCTGAATGGTGACTCAAACGCATGGGGGATGGAACAGGAAGAGGGATGCTGCTCTCGACATACGTATGTGGATATATATATATATATATATGTACGTATGTATAGATTAAAACTTGCGGACGTGAAGAGGCGAATGGTAGCGTGGGAGTAGAAGAGGAAAGGTATATACAGCCATAAAACAACGGGCGCAGTCTGCTTGTTACCCAGACGCCGTAAACTCCGGGTATGAATCTGAATTATGGAATTATATGGCGCAGTAACTCATATCCTTGGCGCATGTAGGGTGGGCTCCGAGACCTCCTTAAATCATACGCTACACTCGTTTGCCGGATACCTCTCGTTCGCGCACTCTCCCGCTCCTACTCCTCTCCTTCCTCCTTCCCGCCGCCACTTTTTCGTTCCTTCTCTCACCTCTTGTCCCTGCTCCCTTAACCCCTTTATTTTTTTTTCACTCTCACTCTCCACTTCACTTACTTGCAACAGTCGGATTTTCGGTTCTCATCGTCCATTTAGTCCATTTCGCTTCGACGAACGTACTCTCGACACATCGATATATTTTCGCATTTTTTAACCTACTCATTTAGTGAGGACTACGAAACTGAGTGTTTCATCCCTTAAGGCAAGCGGGAATTCGTACCACGTGGCACGCGGGTGTAGAAAGGAACACTGAAATTTTTGGACCGATTGCCAATTTCGTAATTTTCAATATTTCAAAAAAACATGCAGGTTATACGAAAGTTTTATTATTATACTGAAAAAAAAATATTTTTAAAAAATTTCACAACAATGGAACTTTGTTTAAATATTAATAACTTTGTTGTTTATCAATATTTATCGATAATAAAAATTCAACTTGGCAAGAGTATGTACTAATTATGTGTAAAATCCCTATCTCGTCAGCCCGATAGTTTCAACAGAGCAAAATATTGCAAATCGTTTTTTTGGGCCTCAAGCTTATGCGGCGTTACACCACTTTGGCGCTCGAAAAAATAATTATAAAAATAATTTAAAAATTTGACGCGACTATTCAATATATAACATAATTGTTATTTTTCGTAAATACATTATAGCTTTATGAATAAATTTTGAAAAAAAACGAACAAAATTTTTTATTCCACTCGGTACGGTAATGGACATTTTACACAGACTTCGCGTACGTAAAACCCCCAACATAAAACGAAAAAGTTCTTTCGTATAATACTTTTGAAAATCCATGTCGATGGTGGAATTTTTTCTCTACCAGGCATCATCTGAAAGTTAAAAAGAAAGTTTTTTTTTTTGTAAAGAAAGGTAATAGCTAAAGTGTAGCACAAGGAAAAAATGAAACAATTTTTTTTTTGTAGAAATGGCAAATGTTTAAAAGAAAAGTCTGATTTTTACCAAAATTTAGAGTTCCAAAAATTAACAAAAAACTGAACGTGGTATGCAATCGAAAAAATCTTATGCAACATCCTATTTGATATTATAAAGAATATGTCGTTTGAATTTCATCAAATTCGGTTGATACGATCTCGAGATATGTTGTCCACCAGTTTGAAAAGACGGTCGTACTAGACGACTTAAATCTCCGCCATTTATTAATTTTTTTATACGTTTTTTTCCAATTTTATTCATAAAACTATAAAATATTTATTAAACACAAATTATTTTATATATATTCAATAGTCGCGTAGGTTTAAAAAAAATGTTATACCTATTTTTCGCTAAGGTGGTGTAACCCCTCAAGGTAAATTGAAATAAAAATTATCCGTGCTCCGCCAATACTCGAGTGTAACAGTTGTGTTAGCAATTTTTCCACATGCTTTACAAAACAAGAACAAATATTCGAGTAGACAAATGAATGGCATATTACGAATCAGAAGTTGTTCATATTAATCACTCGATCAAACTTCACGTCAATTGATCACATCTATCGGAGGCTGGATCAGATCCTGCAATTCAAGAGGAAATTCCGTGATGCATTCCCGTGGGTCTGTCAGATATAATAGAAGGATAAAAGACAGAATCATGAGAGGAAGAGACTCGGAAGAGGGCAATAAGAGAGAGAGAAAGAGAGAAATATCAGACCCAGCGTTGACGCATCGTTTAGATCTCCCGAAGGCGGCGCTGTGACCATCACGACGTTCCCCGCTGGAGAGCTTTTGCACCGGACATTAATGGCCATCATAAAGATGCGGTTCGTGCGTTCAAGCCGGTTTTATATGAGAGTGCTGTCCCCGGCGTATCTGGAGCGTAATTCACCCCGGGTTTTGCCATGTAATCGTCGTCGCGAAACCTCCAACCGCGTCAACCCATCTCCGTAGCGTGTCGATGAAAGAATCTTGCTTCCTCACTTCTTGGGCGTCACGCGAACCCTCTTCGTCGTCCTCAAGCGCGTCCTCCATCCTTCTGCCGATTTTGGTTCCTTTTATAAGCTGCCAAGTAAAAAGGACTCTGCCATGTAGAACGCGATTGGGTCGAGGTGCGTTAGCCTGGGCTGATACTCCGGTGGGTGACCACGATACTATGCTTACGACTACCCAACGGGGAAAAGTTTCACCTTCCGATGGTAACGCAACTGACAGCCGGTAAAATACAACTGTCGGTATCGGCACAGATTCTCCACAGTTTCCCTGTGCCCTCGTGCAAATGCGATGCAGTGATGCGTTACGAATTGACGAGTGCGGTGCAAAGTAAAAATGGTTGAGATCGTGCGAGCTCAACATATGAAGGAACATTGGAAATGAAAAAAGTATTCGTGATTATTATTTTTATTGCCATTAAGGCATTACACCACCTTGGTGCTACGAAAAATAGGCCAACAAGATAAATAAAAAATTTGACGCGTCTGTGAAAATTATAAAATAATATTCATTTTTCTCAAATACATTATAGTTTCATTAACAAATTTTTTTTATACGAATGAAAAAAATTGGAAAAAGGCGGAGATTTAAGATGTGAAAATTCTTGCCGATGGTGGAGTTTTTTTTCTGTCAGGCATTTTCTGAAAAATATTTTTTTTTATTCTTGTAAAGAAAGGTAACACCTGGAGTGTAACATGAAGCACAAAAATTTAATTGCTTCGTAGAAATGACAGCTATTTCCAAAGAAATTTTGAATTTTAGAAAAATTTTGAGTTTCAAAAATTAATAAAAAGTGAACACGGAATCCGATGCTGACTTTTTTTCTCCGTCAGGCATCGTCTGGAAAATGAATAAAGGAATTTTCTTGTAAAAAAAGGTAAGCTAAAGTGTAGCATAGATACTTTTTTTTCAAAATTGTTTTGTAAAAATGACAGCTGTTTGAAAAAAAACTTTGATTTTGAGCAAAATTTTGAGTTTTTTAAATTCATAAATAATGAACACGGCATCCAATCAAAAATATCCTATGCAACATCCTAGATAATATAAAGAATATGTGGTACAAATTGAATCAAAATCAGTTGAGTAAATATCGTGATATTTTGTCCACCAGTTTGAAAAAAAAGATCTACTAGACGACTTATATCTACACCATTTAAATATTGTTTTTATTCGTTTTTCTTATTTTACTTTTTCATAAAACTCTAATGTATAATATTTATGAACAATAAAAATTATTTTAGATATTTAATAGTCCTGTAAAACAAATTATTTTCATATCTAATTTTCCGAGCGCCAAGGTGGTGTAACGCCTTAATATCTCTGTCTATATTAATATCTCGAAAATTAGTGAAAATGTTGAAGCTGCGTTACTTAGAGAAACCTCCAATGTAAGAAGTACTTAGGTAGAAAAGCAACACACTGTCACAGCCATTTATAATTCGACCGTTGAGAAATGAGACGGCCGTGTTCAAGAGGTTTTCCTCGGACCGCCCTGAGGGTTCGTAAGAACTTCTCGTACCCGCACGAATTAGTTCCTTTGCCTCATTTCTCACCCCACACCAAAACTAAACGACAGTCTCAAGAGCAAAGTAAAGCCCAGCGCTAGTGCATGCGTTCTGGACAAATGCGCTATTCCCTCTCTCCCTTCCACTCTCAGTCGCAATACATATCCGAGACATATACGCGTTCCCTGAAAAGCGTCGCATTTTCCGGCACATAAAACGCGCTTCCGGAATTCGCTTCACGCCTTTATCATGCTTTATGGTAGAAGCTCGTGGTACAGCTTCCTGCCATGACATTACTATGCACTTTAACCGACTGCAACGGCGAAGGAACGTAACGGGGCACACGTTGGCGTTAAGATTCTTACCCGTGCAATAGTCCTTTTCGAGTAATGAATGGCAAAAATCTTCCCTCTACATAAACGCACGTAATGAAAATTCTAATAAAATATCATGTGTAATTACAAGACCGAATGGAAAAAAAAAACAGTGTTTAATTTTACATCGAATGCAGCGCAACCTAGCTCAGTCCCGTGAATTTCTAATTTCGTACATTTAAAATAGTTCCGTGACTGACTGACTGAATGACTGACGTATAGACAACGCACAGCCTTAACCGCTGAAGATAGAAACATGAAACTTAAAAGACATGTTCTTTAAGGAAATATTACCGTCGAGAGGCATGAAAAATGCATGAACTACAAACATTTTTTGTTTATAAAAAATCAATACCTTTGGAAATGGCTTTCAACGTATTTTATTCTTCTACCAATGGAAAGTGAATTCCAATTTTATTTAGAAAAAAAAATCCAAAATGACAGCTTAGATCTACGCGGAGTGCTCCACAGTCTTGCCAGTTTAACTTAAACAAAAACGACTTCAAAATTAATAAACTAGACTAAATTTGGGGAGCCTTATCGTTTTTCGTTTTCCGAAAAACCTCTGGATAACAAAATGGCAGCCGTTTGAAAAAAAAACCAATTTTTTTTGGCTGTGCTTTTTTTGCTTCAACGGACGAAAAAAAATGTTCTCAATCAATTTTTGACGAAAATCTTTCAATTGAATATCCTTTCAATTGCGTAGAGATTTATGTGAATCGGTTCATCCGTTGAAGCTGTGGAGCGCCCCACGCGTTGAAAAATGCTGTTTCCAGAAAAGCGCATTTAAAGTTTAATATTTAGGCTCTAAATTCTAAAATATTTTAGATATGAAAATATCCTTCGACCCACGTGTTCTAATCATTTTAATGATGCAAATTATGTATGAAAAAAATCAAATTTTTTATCGTCATAAGCGGTAACCTGCCCTTAAAAGGTGTAGAGGTGCACTAAGAGACGATTTTTTAAAAATCAATTCCTATTGATACACATATTCTTGAAACTTGATACAAATATTCTTCTAAACAAATAATAAGACGCGTATTTTAGGTTTTTTCAAAACAGCCCCTAAATAGGGGTGCATCGGGCTGTTAAAGTTTGTATGGGAAAATCGAATTCCTGCTGTCAAATAAAGGGTGGCTCAAAATGACCTGACATTTTGAATTGCGCGCCATTTTTTTGTGGTGGTGAACATAGAGTACTAATCTTTGACAATTGGCATCAGGAGGTATTGAGGTTTAGTTATGAACAAATGCATGATCGAGCAACGCATAGAAATTGTGAAAATGTAATGTGAAACAATGCAGTTATTGCAGACGAAGTTTCATGGTCATGTTATCTCGCGCCACGGCGATGTGAATTGGCCACCAAGATCGTGCGATTTGACGCCATTGGACTTCTTTCTTTGGGGTTTTCTGAATGGAAAAGTGTATACCAATGATCCACAGGCCAGTCCAGAGCTCAAGGAAGCAATTGGATGCACCATTGATGAAATTAGTCCGCAATTATGCCAAAATGTTATTGAAAATTTCGTCAAAAGAGTGAACGTTTGCAAACAGGTATGAGGCGGCCAATTTATCTGATATTGTGTTCCACACATAGCCTCCTTGGTTGTACCTTATATTAAAATAAAAATATTCGCACTTTTCAAACAAATAATACGTTTTATTAGAAATCAAAATATCAGGTCATTTTGAGACACCCTTTATATGTGGGCTGTTCGAGCATATAGGGTGCCCAAAACTTGAATGTGCTTGCCGAAGGCCATAAATCATACAATGTTTTATACAGAACTATATTGCAAAGCCATATAGTTTCTGTAGACAACAATGACATTGTATGATACTGGAGTTGAAAATTAGTACTTTTATATTACTATTTCATCAATTACCAACCCTTACCTCAGCCACTCAGTCTACCACCGTGCCTGAGAAATATGAACTCTACCTTCATTCTTTATTTCTTACTTTTTTTTCTCTCTTTGTTTAACTCCTCTCTGGATCGAATCCTAAAGTCCACGCGAACGAAGTCGCGGTTATAAGCTGGCCATTCAATATCATTAAGTAGAACAATTCACGGATATGTTTCACTGAATCAAAAGTATTAATTTCATTAAGTTTCATTTCCCTCTCCGGAACGTATTCAAATATATAAAAAATCTAGAATCCTCGACTGTGTACTCCCTTTTTGTGAGTCGGTAATTTATTTATTTACAGGTACGAATGATGGATACGTACGAGTATGTGCGTGCCTACGTTTGACCAACAGTATACACGCCATGCCGAATAATTTCAGCCTATTTCTACGGTAGATATAATGACTGTTTATTGCGGCTCTATTAAAGTCCATCGACCTATAAATACGGTAGTTTTCTTGGTGCGCATGCCCGCACTATAAAGAGGGCCAGTTCTCGTTAATCCGGTGGACGTATATCTCGAACCGCAACGAGTCCAGTAATTACACCGGCGTTAATAAATAAGTTTAAACGTTCCGGGAACAAGCCGCATGTTTCACGAGATCGTATACTTTTGCACTAGATATGCAGATATATATATATATATATATATATATATATATATATATATATATATATATATATATATATATTTATAAACAGATACATGCATGAATATCCATAAGACCATCGTTGCAATGCGTGTTCGCTCCTTCATATTATTTTACTCATCGTTACATCAACCCGGCTTGAATCTCGTGGGAGCGCGGGTGCGAGGGCAAGCGGGATGGGGATCAGGGACAAACTTCTTCATATACGCGCTTCGGTCGTTAAGATTTTACAGGCGTTCTTAATCAGCTCGTATTCCGGGCCAATTTAACTACCACGATAGGCCAATTGCGCGACAACCTCACCGAGCAGCAAACACGAGACAGCTCTATACCAAACACCGTACGCAATTACCCGGGTGAAGTAGCACTCCTTGATTCCTCGCTTTCACGTGTTTTGCCATATTCTTGGACGTAAAGCTTTTCACAATCTCGCCACCATATTTGCACGATCAGGAGATGCTGGTGTACAATAATTGGGACGGGACGAACTCGCCTATCGGGTAGCCATTATCGCGTTTGGGTCTTTTCTTCATAAATATTATGTTTTTTTCACAAGAGCATGGCATATTTCGGGTTTGGCTTTTTTTGCCTTGTTAAACAATGTGGTTTTGATTCAAGCACTTTTGTATACGTACTTGCAGTTTATGCGAAATTCCGGATGAAAATGAACTCGAGCGAACTCGATTGTGATGTGGAATACACTCGTGTTTGGTTACTCTTCTTTTTATTGCAGTTAACCCTTCATGGTCACACTTGGTAGAATCGACCCGTCAATCAACTTTTGACGTAAATATATAATAGTTTCCGGCTTCGAATGGGACTGTATTCACCATCTTATCTGGAGTTTGAAGTATCCTCATATCATAAAATTGACCCTCTTCACATGTCGGAATAAGTACCTTTTTCGAAACGCCCACTATGCTATTATTTTTTCCCCAAAAGTAGCATATCTAAGGAGTATAACGTCCAAATTTTAGGTAAAAATGTTGAACATTCACGGAGCTATGATTTTTTCAACGAAAAAGTGTCTTTTCTGCGTTTTCACCTCTTTATGAATTTTTTTAAACATGTCGCCATTTTATTTCTTATAAATAATTTTTTCGCACATCATCTAGAAAGTTCAAAGTATGTTCTGTAATTTTTTTAACCACTTCGGACGGATAGTTTGGTCACAATACATTTTTTGAAAACTGACTGGGTAGAATCGATCCAGTGTGACCACCGTGATTGAATTTGGAAGTGTAACCACGAAGGGTTAAACATTTTTTTATGCGTTAGCGGAACATTTCATTTTGTTTTGGTTTATTTGGTTTATTAGTGATTAGGGAATGATCAAAGAAGTATCCGATATTGATAGAAAATAAAATTTTAACTCAGTGTTTATTATACTTTATCGCATTTAAGGTAAGCAATTGAGTGATGTCATTTTAGAATATAATTTGTGCAAGAACGCAACTCGAATTTCGGTGTCTTGCAATTCTAATAATTGTTGAATAAGTATTTATGCTTCGTAAAATTTCACTGTAAAAAGAATGGCTTGGGCTGACTTAATCCGTCATTGGAGGATGCCAACAAGTTATTTTTCGGAAAAATGGAATATTTGGTTATGTTAAGAATTATTTATTCCATAAAAATAACACTCGGAATACTCAAATATTTTAGTGTTTCATTTCGATATTTCATTGGCCATCTCTGAATGAACAATTTCGTTGATCCAAGTGACTTTTTTCCCTGTGTCAGTTAACGGATCTGCATAAGCTTTCGGCCCAAACAGCAGGTCAATTTTTAATATATTTCCTGATGAGAGTACTGGTATGACGAGGGCGTTATTTTACACACAATTAATACTTACTCTTGCCAAGTTGATTTCTCTTATTGAAAAAATATTAAAACATGCAGTTATTATCATTAAAACAAAGTGGTGCTGTTGCTGCACGGCCGATCGGCGTAGGAGGTTCTGGCAACAAGCGTAATCTGAAATGAACAATAAAAAACTTACTTTTGGTATAATAATAAAACTTTTGTATAATAAATACTTTTGTGAAGTATTGAAAATTACGAAAATGGCAAACTGTAGAACAAGGAGTTCGATTTTCGACACCAAATAACAACTTTATTAATTTGTTATTAACAAATGGATAAACATATCTAGAAATCGTCCGGTCATACGATGGAAAATGTTATAAGCTATGCTTTGTGCGAAGTTGAAGTGAATCGTACGCATAAATTTTGCGATATAACTTACACCCTTTCATGGCGCGTAGTTTCGAGAAAACCTGCGGTGGACTGACACTTCATATAAATCATAACTCGGTCAATTTTTCGAATTCTTACAAAATCATAATTAAAGTTAAGACCCTAGGCTACACAACTATGCAATGAATAAAAACATATTTTTTGAAATTTCCAGCTTCCGCAGACCCCTTAAAGAATTGAGCTTTGCTGTCGCGGTGCGTACCGGTTGATAAAATAAGTTTTTAGCAAAACGACGGATGCCGAGTCCATACGCGAATAAAAACACATGGCCTCTACCAGAAACTGAACATTTGGAGTTTATGATTTTTAAGCTGTAGTTGGCAGGTTATGATCGTCGTGAGACTGCGAGCGCACGGTGACTCAATGATTTTGTATATGCGTAGACGGAGCTCGCTCGCGCAGCATCAAAGAAGATACGACGCAGCCAACTGTTCGCTTTTCATTATGATGTTACGTGCTGTTTGGAAATTCCAACGGTATTCCCTTTTGCACTCATACACATTTTGCGCAAATATAAATATATATATATATATATATATATATATCCTAAAATTCCTGGCCCATCCCGACGATCTATGATACGTCGAGCTACGTGTAGTAGGAGGCATTCGGCGGGAATTAATTTCATCCGGATGACTGCACGCGCGCGGTGTGTATAACCGCGAAAAAGCACCGAAGAGGACGGAGCGAGAAAGATCAAAGAAAGACACGGAATGGTTAATGTTTAGTGCGTATCATTGCGTTTATACGCGGGTGGGGTGCGCACTCGAGGACCAAGAATTTGCTCGGCGCAAGATTCTTGATTGCTCGCCTGTCTGACACTACCGAATAATTGTAAGCGACAAGAAATAATGAGATTTATTGGTTTCGACAAAACATATATACACGTACATTAAGGTATTCTTTTCACGAACCCGAATATTTAACAATTAATATATATAGACATATATATATATATATATATATTATATATATTTTTTAAATATTTTAACTTAATAACGGAGATATATTTTCATTGATTAAATGTATTTATTTATATTTATATTTAAATACATAAATACAAATATATTTAAATAATATTTAAAATAAAATCAGTATTTTCATGTAAAATTAAGTTAAAATATATCCCAGTATACTGGTAAAATTTCAAGCCAAGTTACCGAATTGTAACAAAAAATTGGGACTTTAAAATTACGACTTTAAAGTGCTGCATACATTAGATGATTAAGAAATCATCTAATTTATGCAGCACTTTATGGAGATGCGATGCTCGCCACGGTTCTATCTGATTTGATATGATGATCTATCAAATAAAATCGGGGGTCATCGAATGTTTAGAGACAACATTAACGACAAAACTTAGAAAAATGTGACTAGCTGAAGAATTTTCGGAACCGCGATTTCGCAGAGAACATGTAAAAATGTCTAAATCTACCAAATTTATGCGAAATTTTTCACTCCAGTTCATTTTTGCTTATAATAATTGATTGTAACTTATTTTTATTAAGCGCAACTATAATCTACTAATGATTTAAACGGGGTCTGGCTTATGCACTCACACAATACGGCTCTCCGCGAAAGGAATACCTTACGGCCTTAGGCCACTCTGGAGGCCAAAAAAGGGCATATTTTGTGATTTTTTTCAGCCAAACCATAAAAGAAATCGGAATTACAAAATAGGGGTTTTAGTATAAATGTAATTGACTATAAAAAATTATTTGTTCACAGCGATACATGTCAAAATAGCGACTGTGCAGCATTTTTCCGATGACGCCTTTATTTCTGGAAGGTTAACGGCCAGACCAACAGCTCCTATAATTTTTGAGTTATGATGAGACACTAAAGCTTTTTTCGTTTATATATAAGAATAGCTATAGAAATACGTGGGATTTTTTTTTTAATTGTTTTTTGTCAAAATGGCGCATTTGTAAAACAAAAAGTATAAAACGCCATGAGAAAATCGTCAGAAAATTGTTTATAAAAAAGGAACTATGCAATAAATGCAGAAAATGTAATTCTGAATATACAGTTAAAATTTCAAGTGAATCGGTTGAAATTTGTTTGAGTTATGAGTCCGGCCGACTTAAAAAATGTAGTTTTGAGATAAACACGTTTAAAGTTAGTAGAAAGGCACGACATGAATCAAGAGGGATTGCACTAGAATTCTAAAATCGAGTACTTCGAGATTTCCCACACCCATAATCTTTTGGAATATAATTTTATAGGTACTAAGGGACACTTTTAACAACAAAAAAAACGATTTTTTTGAAAATCCTAGAGTGGCCTAAGGCCTTAATCCATGCACTTATCCCTAATATTCCTTCGTTTCCATCCCTTTCCACTTTTAATCTACACTTATCACTGCAGTATTTCCCACGGCCACGCGTTTCCGATGCACTATATCGCATTAGCACGAGGGCACAGGGAAACTGTGAAAAACCCGTGTCGATACAGGCAGCTATATATTTCCACTGCGTTTCAATTGTGTTTAATCATCGGAGACTCGGTAAAACTGCCTCTCGTTCAGTCTGAGCAGTCGGGGCGGTCGCCCATCTGAGTATTGGACCTGGCCAATGCTACTTGAAATAGTAAATCGCAAAAGCTGCTCGCCAAACCTGCCTCTACTCCTGTCTATCTATACGTACTTGTATCACTTGTATTAATATCCATAATATATTGTTCAACCCAATCACATTTTTATCGATCCTTCACTGATCAACCACGTAATATTCAATTTCTACCCGACCTTCAATAACCATAAATACCTAGGCCCTCAAAAACGGAATTACTTTGAAACGTTGCCAGAACCAATCACAGGCTTCCAAAATCAAGTTACTGACCCAACTGCTTATTTTCCCATTCTGCGACATAACTTCTCGCACAAGCTCCGGAGCTTTTCCCAAATTAGCGCGGGAATGCGAGGCTCCGACATGTCACGTACGTACATACACGCACGCACACACACACACACACACACACACACACACACACACACACACACGCACACACGCACACGTGTACATTGATATATATATACACATATATCTCTGTAAATAGTGGAGGAGGGAGTTGGAAGGTTACCCGCAAAGGGTCCGGGCCGTTAAGGTCTGAAACGTAATAATTAATTGTGGCAAGAGGGTCGAGTCTCGCAGCTAGCCAAGTTGGCTCTCTCGTGTCCATTTGGACGAGGGTTCTCTCCTTTGCTCCGATGGCTAGCAAAATGAGGGGCCAGTAGCTGCTGTACATGTATGCCAGCGTCAAGTTTCTCTGTGGGCAAGCGAGGGGGAGGGGCGGAGTGGTAAGCGAGAGCTCGCTCGGAAAACCATCGTTCTAGGTATTGCATGTTGGCAATCCTCGGCTACCACCAGTTGCTGCGGAGCTTTCTGGGTCGTTGGAGAGCTAAGCGAAACTCGCTAGGATCACTTTGAAAGAGCAAATCTTACACGCGCGCACCCTCGTATAATATGTGTGTATGTGTATATATATATATATATATATAATAAGACTGTAAGGGTTGCTTAGTCTAGAATTTTTGAATTTTTACTAAGGCGTTACATCTAAGTAGAAAAAATGGTTGACCGTTTTTTTTTATTGGCTTGAATGATGTATAAACATCCCAAGAATAATATACAAAAGGTATTAAGACCATTTTTTAGCGATCTTTATTTTTATTCAAACTGATGTGATTTTGCGAAACAACCATATTTTTTTAATAATCGTCTGTACTTCTCTAGCAAAACTAATGTAAATTTCCATTTTTTTTCGAGGTACTGATCCATAAAAGTACTGCGTCCGCCCGCAGAGCACTTAAGGCCTTAGCCCACTCTAGAGGCCAAAAAAGGGCAGATTTTGTGATTTTTTTTTAGCGAAACCATAAAATAAATCGGAATTACAAAATAGGGATTTCATTATACACGTAATTGACTATACAAAATTATTTTTTCACTTGAGGATCGACCTTAAAACAGGCATGTATGTTGGTAATCAACAGTACATAGATTAATCTCACAACTCTAAAATGTCCTTTCACCATAAAATATATATAGGTACTGAAGAACAGCGCAGGGGTTGAATTCACCAACAATGAGGAAACGTCAGAGACAGCCACTGCAAGTTCTGAAAAAGCGCACGTAGAGCCCTTTCTCTCTCTCTCTCTCTCTCTCTCTCTCTCTCTCTTTCCCTGTGCTCTCTCGCCGCCGTTTCCAGCTGTGTAAGTGTTGTCCGGATCGAGAAGGGAGAATGTCGAAGCCACCTCTCCTGATTGAGAAACGACTATCCGGTGACGTACGAGTTTCTTGAACGAGGGATCGACACGATTGCGTTATAAATCGACCGCGAAATCATTAATCCAACTGTCGTCCCGAGCTCTCGTTATACCGGAAACGGAAGTGGGACGAGTTCGCACGAACGTTATGTGAACAGTCTCTCGTGAAATTCAGGTTTGTGGGTGTGATTGGGGCACGGATTTAAAGCACTTGCGCTCAATTATACGCTCCAACAGTCCGCAATACCGATTGCAAATCGATAGATATTGGTAGATGAAATATTTTCGTTTCGGTCATTCAAGCCATTACAGCCTCAATTTTTTCACGTTACGTGTTGCACACTCCTCGATTATGACATTCTTTGCACGAGGGAGGGCAGTGCGTTGAAAAAATCCGAAATTATAGTGCAAGGTGCAAAATTAAAATATATCCGCAATAATAGTGTCCGTAATCTCTGCGGGCCAGAAAATGTTCAATCGTCACAGCGACTAATGGAAATCACGGTTATGGAAGAGTTTCAACGAATATTCGAATGAACTTTTCGTGGCAGAGAAAGTTCATTTTCCCAACGACACATGTAACTAACTCGTGGGTTAATTTGATTCGGGTTTTATTGATAGACAGGTGCAAAGTAGCTTGGATAAGTTGTTCATGAATTTAGTCGCGAGCATGACCGGTCGTGAATTCGACTGGAATGTTTTGGAACTTTTGATACAATAGTCTAAAATAATAATGAGGCTAAAATAATAATCGTCAAGATTTTTTTAATCCTTCAATCTCTCGATACCTACACGAAACGCGCAATCGTTCGGTTATTACTTTTCCCACCGTAAATGTCTATGCCTAGAATATTCTGCACTATGCACTCGAAAAGGAAAAAAAAAACTATCGGCGAAATAAAAAAAAAAGCTCGAGCTGTGGAAAGCGATAAAAGGAACTACAAATATGCGAACATCAAACACACAGAGTTATATATTTCGAGATGTTTACACGTTGTAAAGTCTTTTTTATTCGAAGACGAGAGTTGGATTACTTGGAAACGTACATAAGCACCACATGACGGTAATATTTTTCTACCAGAGAAGTTTAAGAATTTCCGGATCGAGAACTCACGAGACACCGAAGGAAAACACACGTCGAAAGATACACACACACACACACACACACACACACACACACACACACACACACACATAGACACAGCCAAAGGGGCTGCGTGATTCTCTCGTAATTAAAATATACAACTGTTTACTCAACAAATGGCCGAGGTGTAAATCTGTCAGGGGCCTCTTGCCGACGTGGAGGAGCGAAGATGTATATATATGCATACCTATGTACATAAGCGTCTCGCTCATTCGAAAGATTAAGGAGAGGAGATGCTCTTCGAGACCTTTCTGGCTCACGTCGGTGTATTAAAGTATACCCGGGCATTAGCGTGAGTGAAGAATCTGCGTTGGCTCTTTCGCAGCTGCCGCATTTCGATCATTCGTTCCGCTTTGCTCTATACCTCTCCTCGCCGTCGTCTTTATCGTCAGTTTCTTCAACGTTTTATATACCACGTTGCAAAGCCTCGATCAGCCTCAGACGGATTATCCGCACCGAGTTTTTCTCTTTTCTTCTCGCCCCTCTTGCATGATTTTATCGATGCTTCGTTACGCGAGAGACGATAAAACGGAAGAACGAAAAAAACGATGAGTATTTTTTTTTTATTTTTTTTTTTTATTACGAAACGAAGCAACGACAGATTTTTTTTTCGAGCAGCTGACATCGAAACGATACAGCGCGTCACATTTATCAGGAAATTCATTATTTTTCTTGCCTCAAAGAGAAAGCTGTGTCATAAGAAACCCACGAGACAAGCAAAACTTCGAGATTTCCAATTTACGATTCACAAAATGATTCAACCTGAAAAACAAACACGAACTTCCGAAGCGCGCTGAAAGTAGGAGCAACAATTTCGTCAGCTTGGGTTCGCCATCGCGATAAAAATACGACGCCATGCTTGTCAGGAAATGGCCGAGAGGATGAGAAAAACAAAGGAAAATCCGGATGACGAAAAAAACTTTACGTGAGAAAAGCGCCAGGCAAAATCAATTGACCAATTCGTACACGTGCGTCCAAAAGATCCATATCTCCGTCTCTTTACGAGTCTTGCGCTATTTTCTACTTTTTATCGGTGAAAAATCTCATGTTACGACTATAGCTGCATATACGTAATGTTGAAAGGAAAAGAGAATAAAAGACAAAACTTGTGTTTTTCGCCGAGTCGTTTATCGGGGCGTCGCATCAAAGTGTCGCCCATCTCTACAAGGATCTTTCGTCGGAAGAAGTAGTGGCAAGAATCATCGAGAAGTAGGATTTCTATCGACTTCAGAAAGACGGTTAGACGAAAGTATGGAAAAAAAGAAGAAAACAATGAAATTCAACGAAAGAGACGAGATGAAAATCGTCGTAACACGAGATTCTCGGACGGGGATTTTGTCATTGGCATGGACAAGCGAATGCGCTATGTATTGTGCGTCTTTGTGTGCATGGATCGGAACACAGATATTTCGTTGCGAGAACACACGAACCTCGATGAAACCTTAATGTCCTCGTGAAAGCAGCTTGAAAACGGTGTGTCGATACGATGAGATTTTTTTTTACGAGGCTTGCTCTCTATATCTCTCATCGGCGAAAATGATCCTTTGACCAGAAATGCAAATACTTTACACCAAGAATCAGTGACCTTCCAAGGAAAATCTATTTTCATCGATTGCCGTAGCAATACCGGCGAAGTATTTCACTGAAGCAGAAAACGCAGAGAAGTGTGATAAATGAGAGAAAATCCAAGCGGAAAGAATAAAATACAAAATGCAATATTTTTCGAAAGATGAAGAAGCAGGTGGAATATTCATCCATTGTGGTTTACATTGTTCTGTAGGCTGTGGTGAAAATCAATTAGATAAAAAACATTTTTGAAACACGTTCAAGTGACCTAGTCCGAGGGTCCGTTTTGCCCAATCTTCAGTCAGCACTCAAAGATCCGATTAGGTGAAGAAAATATAATATGATAAATATAATAAATATATCGAAGTGACCTACTCCAGAGGTCCATTTTGCACCGGCTTCAACGAGCACTCAAAGATACGATACATTGGATGAAAAACAATATAAAAAATATGGTAGAGTGACTTAATTTGGGGGCCTATTTTGCCCTATCTCCAGCCAGCATTTAAAGATCCGATGCGGTGAAGGAAAAGATAAAATAACGAATATGTTGAACTGACCTAGTCCAGGGGTCCATTTTACCCCAACTTCACAGATCTCACTCAAAGATCGGATTCTCCCAGGCTTAGTAGCTACTGGCATTGCTAGATTATTCTGCTGAAGCATGAGCTAATTCATCGAAAACGACTGGCACACAGTGTCGAGTGACATTTTCTTTACGGCTTCCTCCCTAACTCGACGGGCAACGCTCAGCTCGTGTAACTTTACTGGGACTATAACACGAGTATATAGATACTTGCGGCTTTCGTATATTCGACCGTCCTTACGACTGGAATATTTACGGACGATAGGTTTATGTCTCTTACTCTCTCTCTCTCTCTCTCTCTCTTTCTCTCTCTCTCTCTCTCTCTTTCTCTCTCTACTACCATCTTTCTCTCATCTTTGGACGAAATAAAAACCTTTCACATCCTACCCACACACGACATACACCCACGTTCACTCGGTACAAGCGCGCGTCCTTTAACCTCGTGCATTTGACGTCCACGAGATCTATCGATCGTTGAACACCGAGTGTAGTGTTACGACCGTATAACGTCCACTGTCACATAAACCTTCGCACCGAACAGTGACGTGTACCTCATGAGCCTCGAACCTCGTCTTTTCTTCAGTCCATACATGCATTTTCCATTTTTATCCGTTTTGCAGCTACATGCTCCCCGCCTCCATTAACGATTGGAACCAGACACCAAAGCGATGTTATTCCAGGTGATCCAATCATCAACCGTATGCCTTCATCGTTTCCTATCGAAACTCTCGTCTTTGTTCCCTTCGAGCTGATGAGAGAACGAACCTGATGGATTTTCGTGTCTATAATTAATATAATTCGTAACGATACGGAACATTGGGTTTTCCTTTGTTCCCCATCGGTCTTCCTCTGGTGCAGATGGAAGAGCAAATTGGATCGAAGTGGCAATTGACTTGAGAAGGATAGATACTGGAATCGCGAGAAGGATGGTGTAGTAGTGGGAGGGTCGCTGAGGGTGTGAGGAGAGAGCAATCGTGAGGGAGATAGAGTAGAAGGGGGTAACGACCCGTCGTTGAAGGCAGACAGCCCGAACAAACGTCCCGGAGCAACGAGAGTAGCGCTTTGCACCGATCCTCTCTGTGTACGACCATGTGCTTACGAATACAGTATAACATGGAGGCATGTGTGCATGCACGTTTACGTAGCATTGCTATGGGTGGACGAAAGTGTAGAAGAAAAAGACAGAGAGAAAGAGAGAGAGAGAGAGTAGGAAGGAGCAAGTGAGCAATGTCTTTCACCCCCGAGGCTGCCTACCGTTTGGCCAACTTCTTAGCCTCCCCACGTAGGAGAATAGGTAAAGGAGAAGCGTGAGAAGGACGGCAGAAGGGATGAAGAGAGAGAGAGAGAGAGAGAGAGTGAGAAGGAAAGGGGGGTGCGCGAGGAGGAGCAGAGTGATGTATGAGCCAGCGATTGCACGCAGACTTAGACTATAAATCTCGTCAACCTAGCTTGGCTAGCGTTACGAAGCCCTTCCGTGGGAGCCTGTCCACCCCGGGTCACCACCCCCGTGTTCAATCCCCCTCTTCGGGCGCGAGAGAAAGTGGGAAAGAGTGTGGCGACCGTAGAGCAGCCACCGACGAGGAAGATGTTACTACGATTTTTTGACCCTTCGGCGAAGGCCCGGCAGCACCCCAGCAAAATCCCTCCTATTTTTGTGTTCATATAGCCAAGGGACCACATCGTGGGGTTGCGTGTCCAAACCGTAAAGAAATATGCGGACTCTCCAGGCGGTTTCTTCGAAACAAAAAAATGGACAATATGCTCGTGGCAGCGGGCGCAATGGTGAATCAGGGTGATAGACGGGAAACGGAGAAAGGGGGCTTTGATGGGTGTGGACCTCTCGTGTAATAGACCCGGTCGAAAATGTCGAATGAATGACGGGTTTCACGAGCATGAAAATGAATAAATTCGTTTCCAGTGCTAGGAATCGCTTCGAGGACTCGGACAGGCGGATATTAATCACGTAACGCCAGTTATCCGTTCAAGCCAACTGTGAAATGACCTGCCATTTGTTCCAAAACGCTTAGTTCTCCGAAAAACTGTTGTTTCTTGGTATCCTTGAATCATATTTTCCAGCCGCAAACTTGTGCTTTAAGAATGACCCCGGCTGGCATGAGTTGGAGCACAATTGTCTCTCGTACCAGGTTTTCGAAGCGTCGATAGCTTCAGAAAAATATTGCCGTAACCGACGGGTAAAACGTTGCACCGGTGCTCCCTTCCGGCGTCGAAGAGGTTACAAGGCTATGAGGAGGAACCCCTACCAAAGTAGACCGCTAAAAGCTGGCATAAATCTCGTCGCTGCCCTTTCCAAGCCCTGTTACCTTGTCTCTCTCTCTCTCTCTCGTTCTCTGTCTCTCTCACTCGCCCTCTTGCTCTCTTATTCCTTGGTAATGCCACACGCAGAGGGCGTTGTAGTGAATGCCAGCTGCATATGGCTGATATGGGCGCACCAAGCCACCCACTCTAGTTGAACGGATATCGACTCGATGAGCATCTAGCCGAGGCCCGCGAAGGTGCTTTCAAGCTTCAACAAGCCTTTCAAGTCTTCGACACTAGTCACTATATAGTTTCTGAGCTACCAAGAGCAATGCCTGCGTAAAAGGAAAGTGAGGCATTTATTTTGAAATTTGAAAACAGCACTCACAGCTTGGTTACCGGCCTTCAACAAATCGTGAAATGTGCTCCAAAGTAGGATCACACGAACACGAACACGAACAATTACAAAAGTTGGTTGGGCATCGTGCGGCGACTGGAGGAGCTGCTAATGAAAATGTATAAATTTTTCAAGATTCGACCCCAGTATTAATGGTTAATTGGCTATTAGCTTTGGGCAACTGCCCCAATTCGATACAAAGAGTTCATTGATCACCGTGGAATTAATGCATGAACCTGAACTCAAGAGGAGTGGGATAACTTTTCGGAATTTAATGTCAGCATTGAGAGCTAATCGGTTACCAGTTTTAGACAGATGTGAGAATCGCCTTAAGCCGTCTCACCACTTAGGTGCTTGGAAAGATAGGAATAGTTTTTTTTTAAGTTGACTCGAGTATTGAATATATAAAATAATTTTTATTTATCACAAATACATTATAGTTTTATGAACAAATTTTTAAAAAATAATTTAAAACATTAATAAATGGCGGAGATATAAGTTGTCCAGGACCCTCTTTTGAAAATCTTTGCCGATTGTGAAATTTTCTTCTCGGTCATGCATCGTCTGAAAAATAAAAAATACAATTTTTATTCTAAAGAAATGTAATAGCTAATGTGTAGCGTAGGGATTTTCGTTTGTTTTTTTTTGTAGAAATGACAGCTGTTTGAAAAAAATTTCCTTTTTATCAAAATATTGAGTTTTAAATATCAATAAAAAATGAACGCGACATCCAATCAAAATTGTTTGCTACATCCTATATGTTTGTTATAAGAATATATCGAATAAATTTCGTCAAAATCGGTTGAGTAGATCTCGAGATATTTCGTCCACCAGTTTGAGAAGAGGGTCCTACTAGACGACCATAGCTCCGGCATAAAAAAATTGTTTATTCTTTTTTTTTATTTGTTTATGGAACTATAATGTATTTGTAAAATTAAAAATTATTTTATATATTTAATAGTCGCGTCAAATTTTTTATTTTTTTTTATACCTATTTTCTTCGAGCGCCAAACTGGTCTAATCCCAGGTCTAAAGGTAATTGGGGATACGCCTTAATCAACAATCCAATTCTAGAAGTTCAGTAACCATCACGTGACGAATAGAGGAGCAAATTAATGGTGTCTACGACTTTTAATTCCGAATCAAGATATCATTGCCAGTCCCGAGAGGACATCCTGTCAACACGTACCAAAACCCTCGTCCTTCATTCTTGGACACAGGATCGAACCATTGCTTCTTCATCGTCCGCGGTGATTCGTTCGTGGGGAGAGAAGCGGATGGGAGAAATTGAGAGAGAGAGAGAGAGGGAGAGGGAGAGAGAGAGAGAGAGAGAGAGAGAGAGAGAGAGAGAGAGAGAGAGAGAGAGAGAGAGAGAGAGGAATGAGAAACGTCGACCTCTGGCGGATCCTTCCGAACCACACGGATTTCCGTAACTTGGTGGCTGAGAAGGTTGGGTCGAAGAGGAGTAGAGCAAACGGCCGAGGGCGAGAAGCGGGATGACGAAGGTGGCCGGTCTCGGGTGATGGATGGTCGACCTCCGCCCTCCGACAGCCGCCCATTAGTTCCCATCCGACGTTCCACACCGTCACCTACGCCCTCTAACACACTCGCGCTCGCTGTCTGCCGTTCCTTTACAGGCTCACACCCCCTACGGTAACGAGGAGCAACTCGCTGAGGGCTGACAATTGTTTGTGCTTGCTGTCTTTTGTGCACACCACATACACTCACTTCGATTCTCGCGTCATCGTTAGGTCATTATTTGGCAGCAATAGCAGCAGTGTAATGGATTAATAATTGATCGATTTTATCCTGTAGATTGGCCACTGAGAGTTGCCAAGCATCAGCCAGGAGGAGCCTTCCCAGTCAGAAAAACGAATTGGGTCATTGTAGTTACGTATTAACGTAGTTCAATAACGGAATGAGCCTTTGGCGATTCGTCTCATAAAAATCTTTCTTGTTACATCCGCCCTTTACAAAAAAAACTGCATGACCAATGTCAGGTGTTGCTACGAGCAAATTTGTGCTATTCCACACTTGACAAATATCCTATTTGAGTAACGATCTTCCGCCGGATGAAAAATGTAACGAGTTGAGAAGACAAGGAAGGTCGATAACTTGCGGTGAATGCGGTTGGTCTCCGGTAACATTGAACATCCGCCTCCAATGAAAGCCTGGCCGCGTTATTTTCCCCGTTATAATTAATTGGTTTAATTACAGCGAAGCAACACGGTCGTAGGAGCGCGCGCTCGCGGAGACAGATATCGCCCGCTCACCCGTTAACGTACAAGCCACCTCCCAACCGGCCTTTGCTCGTTTTGAAACTCTCGGTGCACCCGATGTGGCATTCAGCATTGTCCAAAGAGGCAGATGGATGGGCAGTTTCATTGTCCGCATTGTATGCCAAGCTGGTCCATATTCTCTCTCGCTCCGCATCCGGGAGAGCTGTCCGACAATCGAGCAGACGGCTGTCACGAGATAAACTTCAACGTCAATCGCATGTAGGTTCGCATCCTGTGCGCATGGTGTACAGCAAGAGAACCAGAGAGAGAGAGAGAGAGCGAGAGAGAGAGAAGAGAGAGAGAGAGAGAGAGAGAGAGAGAGAGAGAGAGAGAGAGAGAGAGAGAGAGAGAGAGAGAGAGAGACAGACAGAGCGGATATTCAAAGCCGCCAATATCGCGGTCGCGCGTGCTATTCAATTTTCAATATATTTCAGCACCCGATACCTCGCGAACCCTCTGTGAAGTCGCGATGAGCAGCAACAGCACCAAGACTTTCTGGGTGTGAGTGATTGACAGCCCCGGGGGCTGATCGACTCGCTTTTCTCATCGCCATCAAATTCACATATCACACCACTGTATCCCTGTTACTGCTACTAAACTTCCAACTTATACACGTAACTATTTGCGATTGTATCAAGGAAGACGCAAGCGAGTTTGGACCGAAACTAGAACAAATTGAATACATTTCATTTTGAATAAATTCCTACTTATGAACCATTTTTTTGCTGGCTGACTACCCATGTAAATGTCCAACCCACGTCTGTTTATACACAAAATCGTCCCTACATAGATCAGGCACTTAGCAGCAGGTGGAATGCTTTGTTTTTTTTTTTTTTTTAGTAAGAGTATGGTAGGCGAGAAATTTGATTTCATTGGAGGTGAGTTGACACATAACCTATTTGAAGAACGATCGATGCAGACAAGCTGGATATTCCGCCGGGTCAGGCATTCTAGGATTACCTCAAGCCGCTTTATAATTCCAGAATACATATTAAATATTTTTAAGGTCACGATATTTAAGTTTGCATCATTCGAATGCATGACAGAATGATATTCTTATTACTGGCCCGAATTTGTTTCGACGGATTCAGGCTATGAATATCTATCGAACCTTCTTATAGAATCGTTAGTGGAGATCGATAACGTGAATCGGCAAATAAAATATTTGGATTGATGATAAAAAGAAAGAAATAGAAATGATAACATAGAAGTTTTATTGCCTTTTAACAATGAAAACTTGAACTTTAAGGGGTCTGCATCAGCTTCGAATTCTAAAAATACATTTGTATTGCTTAGCTCCATAGCCTTTGATTTTACCTTACATAGCAATAACATTTTTGTAAAAATTCCAAAAATTGAGGGTGTTATGATCATTTTTGCAAAGGATCAGATCGCTCACTACGATACGGCGGGCCGCCCCGCTGAGATTTGCCCTTTTTTTCTTTTGCGTTTTTATCCAACCTATGTTTTATGAAGTGGTGTAAGTCGTATAACAAAATCTGTTCGTCCCATTCTCTTCAAATTCGAGCAGAGCGTAGTTTATAACATTGCCTATCGTGACCGGGTGATTTTTTGAATATATTTATCCATTTGTTGATAACAAAGGTTTAAGATAGTTTTGTGCCTAAAATCGAACTTGCTGTATCTAAAGGTTGCCATCGTTGTAATTTTTAAAATTTAAAAACATTTCTAATCCATACAAATGGTTTATTATTATACGAAAAGTACATTTTAATATTCTTTTCATTTCAGGTAACCTCAGTTGCCGAAAACACCTACACCATCCAGCCAATTGCATGCAGCACTTTTTTAAAATAATAATAACTTGATCCTTATTGAATATTTCTCAATAAAAAAAGAACTCAACTTTGGCAAGATTATGTATTAATTGTGTCTAAAATCCCGACCCCGTCATCACAATACTCCCATCAGAAAGAAAGTATTAAAAATCGACCTGCTTTTTAGGCCCTATGCTTATGCAAACCAATTAAAGTCCCTTCTTCATCGTAAAAGTATGAATCTCAACTAATGATCCGAATAATAATCAAAGCTCCACCGATGACGAAAGCGCATTACACTAGAGTTTTATGTCGGTGAGAAAAAGTCATTAAATCGAAATAAACCTATCATTTCAAGTGCTGTATCGACGAGTAAACACACATGCTTATTACTCTTACAGCGTTCGAGCGTCCCGATACCTGCATACACCACGTATTAAGGGGACTTAATTGATAGCCCATCGTAAAATCCGTCGTACGTCTCTCGCATTGAATTTCTCGTTTACATATCTCCGCAAGCAGCAATAAAGAAAATAGTGAAAACTGTGGATAGCCCCCCTGTTTAACTAAAACTCGTACCTGGAATGAATTAGCATAATCCAGATAGAATTTCCATCCGCGTATCGTGTCGACGCAATATATATGGTGGATAATGATACGTGTATAGAAAAAAACACCGACACACACACGGATGTGGGAAGCCTGGCATACAGATTGTATTACACTCGCTATTTATATTAAAAGCGTTTTGCTGACGATGCAGAGATGTAGATAGACATCTAATTTCCGTATTTCTCGTTCGTTCATTGTTCTGGCACACGCGATGGGGGATTGTCGGCCAATAAAACATTCCCCCTCCTCCTCAGTCTCGTCGTCCTGTGTACTCACTAATCGCACTCTCATGGATGCACTATTATCATCATTTAGAGTGATACGACGTATCACATTAAACTCGAGAGTAAGAAGGTGGGTCAAGGGAGGGAGAGAAAGAGAGAGAGAGAGAGAGAGAGAGAGAGAGAGAGAGAGAGAGAGAGAGAGAGAGAGAGAGACAGAGAGAGAGAGAGAGAGAATCAGTAGAATCTATATGAACAAACATTATTCGCGTTTGTTAATTATACTCCATCATCAGACGATGATGCAAATACTTTTTAAATTGTCGACGAGTATATGAATTACGATGTTCGAAGTAGCGCCGTGTAGTTGTGAGTACAGCGCACACACGTGCTCAACGTGATAATATATTTATCATAATAATGCTTTTTATTACTTCAGCGTGGTCGGATAGAAAGAGAAAATCATCAATCATCCCTGTATTGCCGATCGCATCATTCTGAGAACTATATCTCCCCGAGTTTATAACTATTTTATGCGCATACGTATATATGTGTACATGCATATTTAACAATCGTCATTCACGATCGCGGCCAATCATATATTTTACCGAACGCCTCCGCGACCACTTTTCTCGTACAAGGCGCAGATACACTACGGTGCCGTTACACGTACACATGCGTATCCACGTGAAAAAGCCGTATAATACGATACGAGAGCTATAAAAATCCCATTTCGTCCCTGAAACTTAATAATTCGATATTTTTGAGTCTCTTATCGCTTCCTCGTAAAGTTTCTCATGGAATCTCTTTCCCCCGCTGTCTTTCTCCCTCTCTCTCTCTCTCTCACTCTCTCGCACACACACACACACATACACTCTGTCACTCATGGTGAAGTTTCGACATAAGAGAAATACATGGGGGATGCGAGCAAAACGGAGTGGATGATTCCTAACGCGTAGGATGAGGTGGTATAGGAGTACGCACCTAAGCTTCAAAGCGGTGAAAAAAATAAACAGATACATTTTACGAATCAGTTTTTTTTATTGAAAATCTCTTTATTGAATCAGTTTTTTTATTGAAAAATCTTAGTTATTCAAAAAATAACAAACTAAAAACTATAAAAAGGAATTTGCGAACTCTTAGACACACGGACGTTTAAGAGTACGCACGCTTCAATCGACACATAAATCGCAAATAAAGTTGCCCACATTTGTATAAGAGCTGGAGAGCTGGAGAGTTGAAGAGAGAGAGAGAGAGAGAGAGAGACAGAGAGAGAGAGAGAGAGAGAGAGAGAGAGAGAGAGAGAGAGAGAGAGAGAGCGTTGGAGAGTTGGTGAGTTGGAGAGATGGAGAGGTGGAAAATTGGAGAGTCGTGAAGTTCGCAAAGTTCGTGAAGTTCGTGAAGTTCTCAAAGCTCGTGAAGTTCTCAAAGTTCGTGAAGATCGAGAAGTTCGAGAGTTCGTATCGCCCCAGAGATATAGTTGGTGTGGATCTCATCAGTCTTTTACGAAGAGTAGCTTTAATCGCTTCCGATGAACGTGCTACCGCCGTTATAGATTCACCATAATTAACTCGCTTCCTTGTATTTTCAAGATTCGTAATTGACCATAGACTTCGGTCGGTAATACGTCGGTAATCCTTTAACAACAGTCGTATAAGAGTACGCGCGTACTCCTACACACCTAAGCACTGCATACTCTTGTACGACCTGCACATTTTTAACAAACATGACTGTTACTGCCATTTATTGATGAGATGCGAAATTTCTTTCATTTTGAACAATAAGCTTAGTAAACCGGCGTACGAAAATAATAATTGTTTTTGAAGAAAGTAAATTGTGTTTCGTATTGTAATGCTTTGAAGATGTCAAGAAATAAATAAGAAATTGCAACCAAAACTTCAAACTTACCTGGCCTCTCTGTTTTATTCCACTTTGGATTTTTTTTTGTCACTAACACTTACCCTGTCAGGTGGTCCAAATACAACAGAAGTTAGTTTCCATTAGCAAACCGTTTCGTCCGTAGCGTAACTGCGTACTCTTATCGCTCGCGTACTCCTATACCACCTTACCCTACAAGAATCTTTCGGGAAACAATATTCACCTTTAGTCGCACTCACCCCCTGCCCTACCTTCCTGACTTGGCATATCGCGTGTTATCTCTTCAACGTATAGTCTCGATAAGGTTCGACCGCGATGAAGTCTCGCAAATGAAGGAAGAAAAATACAAATATTGGACTGGACAGTGTAGCAAAGCGATGGGGAAAAAATGAATGTGGGATAAGATGAAGTGCAGGAAAAAGTGTGATTTTTCTTTTGAAAAGGAACAAAACGTTTTAGATTTATAAAACTTTAGGTACAGTTTATTACACAATTAAACTCTTTAAATTAATTATTGCATTGAAAGATATTGCAAAATGGCGATGTTATGACATGATCTTCGAGAAAGGTTTTGGTGACAGTTGTCTGTTCGTGGGAAATCCAACGACTTCAATATTGATCTCTAAAATATGAACCAAGAATTTTCAGTATTTCAACATCCAAGTACTGAACTTATACCTAAAGAAAATTTAAAAAGTTGAGAATTAAAAAAATGGGTCGCCTCCGAAAAAAAACATGAAATGTTACGAAAAATTTTCGTTCTTTTTTGCATAAAAAAAAATACTTTTCAAAAGTGATTGTCATAAACAAGTAGATATAAGCTCAAGGTAATATTGTTATTGAGGTGTGTGTACAATTTTAACACGATCGGTCGACTCGTTTGCAAGTTATGTTTTCCACAAACTTAAAAAATGTAATTTGAGAAATTTGAAAAAACTTTAAAGTTTCGATCTACGAAAACTCAATGATTTCAGTAACATTCCACGTAAGAAAAAAGAAATCGATATTTTTATGCCGCTACATGTATTTCCCCCCTTAAACTGCACCAAGCTCAGAAAAACCCAGACGGTCGAATCAAGATCGAATATCCCCAAATGTATAAACGCTCATAAATAAATAAATACGTACGATACGAGGGATCTCGAGCTCGATGTAAATCAACCAGGCGGGTCTGTTCTTCTACAAAAGAAGCTGTTGCGACCGATTAACCGGGAGGATAGAAGTCTCGAGGGAGTGATGAACATGGGCGAGGGATGGAAAAGGGAAAGAGCGGTGCGGGACACGACCGGGCATTATGGATGCCGTCCTCGTTTTCCCGTTGTGGACTTTTGGAGAATCGTTCTCGCAACGTTTTGTGTTCGGTTGTGTGGCTCGCTCGCATCTCTCGGGTCGTTGAGATAAAACCGATCATAAAAGATGTCAACCCATTCGCGAGAGCTTGGGAAAATACACTGGCCGTTTCGCGGCATCTGATTCGCTTAATGGCGCTTGCTATCTCCTCGTAAATAGCATCCGGCCTGTGTATGTACACGTTCCCGTCGCGAGAAAGAGTGTCGTACACTTCTCCTGCTTTTTGCCAGTTTTTTTTTTCATTTTCATCTCTTTCCCCGCCTCTTTGCCGACTTTCGATGAGTTTGCGGGCTGCACGTGCGCACTGAGAGAAAAGTGCATGGTATTTATAAAAAACGCTCATGGTAAAAGAGGGGATAGTGAAATTCCCTATAGTTTATTTGACACCGTAATCCTAATACGGTTATCACAACTAAAAGCTACAAGTATACCTAAACGTGCGATTTTGGTGGCGTGTTTGACTATCTATTATCCCCGAAATAACTATTAACTATTGTAAAAGGCTTGACAATATAGATGTGGTTAATTCAGTACTATCACAAAAGCGGCACAAAATAATAATACTGTATACCGCAGGTTAAGTTTTGTTCCAGTTAAACTTCCACTATTCTATTCAAGTTTGTACTATTCGTATAGTTAACATTATCATTTGTCGAGTATAATTTGTTACAAAATCTTACGAAAAGTAACTATGTTGAATGAGAATGGTAATTTGTACTTATAGCGAAGACGTAAATCATTTGCAGATCATGTCACTAAAGTAGACATAGCAGTAGCACGCCATGACTGGTATGAAGGGAGTCTCAAAATGAGCTGATATTTTAAATTTCGCGTAATTTTTTTTTGTGGCGAACATAGAGTACTCATCTTTGACAACTGGCATCAGGAAGTATAGTCATGGAGAATTACACGATCGAGCAACGCATAGAAATTGTGAAAATTCACAATTAAAACAGTTATTGTAGACAAAGTTTCATGGTTGTGTTATCTCGCGCCGCGGAGATGTGAATTGGCCACCGAGATCGTGCGATTTCAGCTATTGGACTTATTTCTTTGGGGTTTTCTGAAAGGAAAAGTGTATGCCAATGATCCACCGACCATTCCTGAGCTCAAGGAAGCAATTGGACCCAGCATTAATGAAATTAGTCCGCAATTATGCCAAAATGTTATTGAAAATTTCGTCAAAAGAGTGAACGTTTGCAAACAGGGATGAGGCGGCCATTTATCGGATATTATATTCCACACATAATGTCCATGTTTTTACCTCATATTAAAATAAAAATATTCCTACTTTTCAAATAAATAATACGTTTTATTAATAAATTAAAATATCAGGTCATTTTGAGACACCCTTTAAATATATAAGCGTATTAATTTATCAGTTTAAAAATTCGAAATTCCAAAAACAATTACGATGCGCGAAAAATCCATTTAAGCAGTGACATATATTATAAAAAAGAAGATCTGTGCAAAAATTCACATATATCGGAGGTAACAGCTATTCGGAAGTACAGCTGGAATCACTTTTGTCTGTTGTGCCAAATCTACAATTAGAATAACATAGGTACTCGATAGCATAGTGGGAGCGTGCGGAGTATAGGCAGAAGATAGGTAGTTAGGTTGTAGGTTCGATTCCATGTGTAGGCGAAATAATTTTTTCGAATGAAATTTTTTCAGGTCAGGAAATGGCAAATTATGATAAAAAAATCAATGAGGTAGAACTTTCAATTCAGTATTTTTTTCCGATTGGATTAATGAAATATTCTATACATTAAGCATAGGTATCATACAATGTGGTATAAATCACTATAACCATCGTCGCAAATCACAAGCAACATTTTTATCAATGTATATATATATATTTTAGTCCTGTTCACTATTAGGATTTCGGGGAAGTTATTTTTTGATAGTGTGAGTAAATATTCATTTTATGAAAACTTACTATATTATCTAGCATTGAACAATCAACGTATGCTTGTGCGATTGTTGATTGTGCTCAACATGTGTGCATAATTTACGCAATTGCTAAAATGTCAATAAGCAGTACTATATTTTGGGCAGTAACCATAGCTATAAAATATGGTTGTCTCGGCAAAAAAAAATATATATATATATATGATTGAAAATACACCATACATTTCTGTCAGTGCGCACGTTTGCTCCCACATATTGGGGTCGTTTGTATGCGGGTTCAGCTCTAAAGAATAGATTAAAAGTGCTCGCTCTGGTGTATGGGATGATCGCTAGGGCTCGTGTAAGGGTCGCGCATCGACGCGACCCCGAGAAAACTACTTCCGTGATCGTTTACGATCAGAGGTCGTCGAGCCTCGCCGTACAGTGATGTATACGAAAACGTGTGCGTCCTTTTATCATTAAGTATACCTTGATACCACAGTCCATTCCCTCCTATGCGGCGAGGCCGCAACGATCGAATGTGGTCTGTCTTTTCCACAGGGGAAAAAAGTAATGCTTTTGTTCGTATGAGCCGACGGTAATGGATGCAAACTCGGTGCGGGGCATCGGGGCAACAGCATTTCCTGAAGCAAATCGCGGCTCGGTTCGATACGTGGATGGGTGACCGCTCAGCCGTGCACGGACTCGCGCTCCGACCAACGTTCGGTCGTTTTGCTACTCAATGTCAACACCACTGTAACTCGGGATCGTTGCCTGTATCGACACAAGTTTTCCGCAGCTTTCCTGTGCCCTCGTGATAATGCGATATCGTGGGGCATTAGACATCGAATCGCCGTGGATTACAATCGGGGAAGCTTATCAGGGAATGATGAAATGTCAGGGTTAGGCTCAAAGGGGTCCGCTCCTAAAAGCCTAAACGTAACATTGGTAATTAAAAAGACGACTCCTTATACGTAAAATTCGATATGATGAGGGCAAACAAAAAATGTCAATTGAAGCGGAAATCGAAGAGGGAAAAGAACAAGAAAAACCAATAACAGTTCGCATGTCTCACGAGTCTTGATTCCGTGTGCAGGACGTCGGGAAGTATGGAGCTGTAATCTCGAGAAGAGACTGCAATGGTTGTGTTTCAAATGGGACACGTTAAATGAAGAGAGATAGCGCTGTATGGAAAATCGTTATATCGGAGAACGGATAAGTGAGATGGTCCAGACGCACGACAGATTTCCCATTTCTCTCACTTAATCTCTCCCTCTCTCCCTCCCACTCTCTCTCTCTCTCTCGAACCCTTATTCTTCGTGTGCCATCCACCAAGTCATATAAAGTGTGTCTGCAGGGGTATATATTCGTAGGGTATTTGCTACGAGAGACGTAAATCGCTTCGCGAAAGAGCCCACTTTGGCTCTGTATAACGACGATATGTTTATGGAGTTCTGAGCAGCGCCAATTCGCGACTGTCGAGTAATACAACTCTTTGCTCTTCTCTCTACTTGGCTCTCTCTCTCTCTCTCTCTCTCCCTCTCCCTCCCTCCCTCCCTCCCTTCATTTTCAGAAGTGTTTCTTATTGGCAATTGAATTAGCTTCATTCTGCTGAAGTGAAAATGGATTTTTTTTCTTTCGAAATGCTTAATTTGATCTGGCAAATACTATTCATAACAAAAGTACCCTATATTTTATTCGAACAGAACTCGAAAAACCATCAACCCTTCGTGGTCACACTTCCAAATTCAATAGCGGTGGTCACACTTGGGTCGATTCTACCCAGTCAGTTTTCAAAAATGTATTGTGACCAAACTATCCGACCGAAGTGGTTTAAAAAATTGCGGAGCATGCTTTGAACTTTCTAGATGATGTACGAAAATTTTATTTATAAGAAATAAAATGGCGACACGTTAAAAAAAATGCATAAACAGGTGAAAACGCAAAAAGACACTTTTTCGCTAAAAAAAATCATAGTTCCGTGAATTTTCAACATTTTTACCTAAAATTTGGACGTAATACTCCTTAGATATGCTACTTTTGGAAAAAAATAGTAGCGTAGTGCGCGTTCCAAAAAAGGTGTTTATTCCGACATGTGAAGAAGGTCAATTTTATGGTATGAGGATACTTCATACTCCAGGTAAGATGGTGAATACAGTTCCATTCGAAGCCGGAAACTATTATATATTTACGCCAAAAATTGATCGACGAGTCGATTCTACCCAGGGTGACTACGAAGGGTTAAATATCATATTTTTCTCCGTCGCATAATCTTCGCGCCAGACCTATAAAGAACGTATACGTTCTTTACGGTCTGGCGCGAAGGGGGACAATTATAAGGTGGTTATATATAGCCACCTTATAATTATCACCCTGTATGTTCCTTGTATTTGAGTGAATCCCCATAACTTCCGTACTCTTTTACATTTTGTAACTTTATTATAAACGCCATATATTACGAAGTTAATATACTGCAATATTTATATACACACACACATCCACTTTGGATGTACGAAAGATGAGCGTGTAATGTGGATGTAAATCTCTGGAGCACAAAGCGAGGAGGAGTGAGTCCGATGAGAAATCGGCATTTTAAAACGATCGACAATGTCCGCGGTGAACGGTGTCACGAGCGTCGTTAATGTCTTCGCCCCACGAATCCAGAGGAATAAGTCGATATATTTTTATTTCTGGCCACCGTGCGGTTCGGTCTGAAAGCTCGAACCACGAAGCCACACGTAGCGCGCGAGGACAGTTAATTTATCGTCGCTACGCGTTTGAGTCACGATCGTACGTCCGACGGCCAAATATATATGACCACAGTGAGCCACAGGAATAAAAGAGCGAGTCGATGGAAAAATGGAGGAGAAAGAAATCAAAAGGATATTCGAGAACTTCATGCGTATTGACAGCGGTTCGTCGAAACGAGAGAATACTCTGAGGATCGCCATATTGAAACGATGTAAGTCAACGCTCTCTGAAAAAGCGTTGCGCAGCCTTTTCAAATGAACGGATTTGGTGCTGGATAAAATGTTCGTAGATCGAACAATCGAGTTTGGGAATACTAGATCGATTTGCCGTGGATCAGTTGTAAGAGGACCATCGGCCCATCACGAAATTAAGGCCGAATTGTCTAGAAAAATTGATAAAATATATTTTCTTATTTTATTATTCTACAAACCTTTCTAAATACATATGTGAAAACCGTTTAATGATACTTATAAAATTAGCCAAGAAAGCTCCGTCATGAACGTCTCAATTCCGGAAGTGAGACGTTCATGACGGAAATATGTTTGGTATTTTTTTCCACATTCGTACAACACTCGTCGCCAATTGGATGCGTTCCCCGCGCCCCGTTGTAAACAAACGTGCAAAAGCACATGAGAATAATTTTTTTAGTTTCGTAGTTATTCCATCCTGAAAATCACTTCCAAAATAGCGCTCTAGACAACAATACTGCTTCAATACGTTTAGTGTAAGTTAAGGGGGGAAAACCCTTTAGACGCCCGAAAATGAGGCATTTTTCATGATTTTTTTTTAACGTTGATAAAATAATTGCAACATTATAAAATTTTGACATAATCTTATTACAACTTCAAAGTGTACATTTTTTTTAAACAAGACAAAATGGCGGCTTTATAAGGTATTCCTTTAGACGTCTTTTGCGTGATATCGAAAAGTGCTCTATTTGCCTGATTTTTTCTATTGATCCGAAACAGAAATCGAAAATATTTTTCGATTATTGACATGTGTAGGGGAAGGATATACCAATAAAAATATAAAAAAGTATAAAATTAAAAATTAGGTAAGCTTTTTAATTAAATGTTCATATTTTTTACCAATTTCTCGACAATTTTTACCCCAAAAAAGTAATTTATTAATGCGATAATCTTAAAACTTTTGGTATATCCTTCCGATAATATTATAGTGAGAAATCTCCCGAATTTTCAGCCAGATCGATCAATAACTTTTTGAGCTATAACATGAGCAGTTTTTGAAAATGCAGTTTTGAGATAATCGCGTCCAAAGTATCCCCGCGCGCTCTAGACTATGTGCTATAACTTCGTAAATATTTCATATTTCGATTTTTCGATTTGCCCGTATAGTCTCAATATATTATACTTTCGAAATAAGTGAAAAAAATCGATTTTTTTAACATTGTAAAGGGTTTTGCCCCCTCAATTCTTTCCAATACAAAAAAAAAACAGTTTTTTATTCATCGAGATTATGTCCGGCATATTTTTGACAGCAGTTGAAAAATATTACGCGTCAAAACTAATGATCAGGGCTTGAATAATACTGTTCTTTAATTAGCTCAAAAAAAATTAGCAATCTTTTTGAAAGTTGCAATTGAATATTACGCTTATATGCATACCAGACGAAGTTCAGCAAAAAATCTAAACAATATTCATAAATAATTTACTTTCCAACCTAGACTGTTCCGATTTTCTTTGATTGTACAACCAACCTAGTCCCGCTTCTTCTGGTCCACTTTGGCCACTAGGTATCGCTCGCACGACGCGCGTTTCCGGCGTGCCGTACGTCAAGTTTCAAAGTGAAAGACGAAGCTGGGCTGAAAATAAAAGAACGAGGAAAAGTAACGAGTCGTATATTCGTGGCTGGCCGCACATACGGCTCTTTGTTCATAGGGAGCTCATGCGTCACGCTAGCGGAATGACTCAATTTGCAACATTACATCATAATCGAATGATCGCGGTAGATGCGCGCGCGGGTTGCGCCATCCGTCATTATCGTAATCATTATAAATCACGGAGATATTATGTACGCCGCATTAATTATTTATAAGGGATTTGTACTGCGATATAAAGTTTCTCAATCGCGAGGTATCGTACAGTATTGCGCTGTACAGCGACTGCGCGGATTTACACACTGCTCATTAAAACGAGACAGTGTTTCGTCGAGACGATAAATGATACAGGATTCGATATTAACCCCGAAGATGAGAATCTTGCGTGAAAGTATCTTTGTCATCGCGTTTAAATAATATATATAGATATAAAGAGTGCTTCACAATTATTATGGTTCCCTTGGTGAGCATATATGGTGTCTATTTGGGAGCGAAGCTCTTGTTTACGATGTTAGACTACTCTGGAGCAAGAAAGATAGGCATATTTTGGGAATTTTTTTTAGCGAAATAATAAAATTAATCGAAATTTCGTGCACAGGTTTTTATTACATTACTAATGAACTGTACAAAATAATTTTTTCGTAGTGATTGATAACAAAATTGCGACTGCACTGTATTTTCCCATTGACACCTTTTTTTGGCAGGGTCCACCGGCGGAAACGTAGCTCATGCCTTTTTTTACCTGAAACAAAAAATCATACTCTTAACGATTATGTATAAGAACAGATATAGTACTATGCAAGATTTTTGCCAAAATAGCGCATTAAAAAAAAGACAGGGGCGAGTGGGGTACAATGTATCAGGGGGCACTGTGAGCTAGATGCGATTTCTCGGAGGTTTGTAGCTCGTAAATTCCGAATTTTTTTTTGTGTTGGGCCGCAATTTATATTTGGTTTCGTCAGGCCTAAAACAAAGTCGATAGCAGCTCACAAAGAATTATTGAAAATCAAAAATTGATTTGAGGCTTGGAAAAAAATATTTCGCTCGCCGGAAAAACGTAAAATATAACATAACTTTCTGTAGCGGCTCAGGTTTTCGGCCCTAATCGATAGTTTTATTATTCATGATGAGCTCAGTGACTTGTGTTTTTCCATTCGTAGTTAAATTAATCTTATTTTCATCAATAATCAAATATTTAACTAGTGGGGTACAATGTATCACCGAGATGTGGGGCAAAATGTCCCGAATCCCAATGAGGAAATAAAGAAGTAACGACGCACCGAAGAAGCGCATTGTGTCACGGGCCGCTGTCAACGACGTGTGATTTCTCGGAGGTTTGTAGCTCATAAATTCAGAATTTTTTTGTGTTAGACCGTGATTTATCTGTTATCTGTGTTATCTATGTTAGAAAAATATAAGAGTTTCAACCGCCTCATTGTACCCTACGTTTCGCAGTAGTTAACACACCGTACCCACCTATACGATACAGTGTACCCTACCCGTGAGGTACAATGAGCCAAGCGGCAAATTTTTTTCGATCCCATTATGTTGGTATTTTTAAACTTTTTGCAAAAAATATGGGAGCTTCATTGTACGCCCAAAGGTCTATAAAATCGGTTATGACCTTTTTTTTTCTAATCAGACTACCTTGATTAGAGTAAAAATTCGTTAGAAAAAAGTGGCACACTGTACCTCACCTTCCCCTACATTTTAGGATAGAATTATCAGATAATTGTTTATGAGAAAAAACTATGCAATATAACGAAAAGTTCCTACGTACTTCTGCAGAAAATCTACTCTTTAATGTAAAGTTAGATTTTAAAATCGATTCGTGAATATTTGGCAGAGTAATGTTTCCGTCCAGTTAAAAAAACGGGCTTTTGCGGAAAACGCGTTACAGTAAAACGCGTAAAACAATTTTCAATATTATAAAATCATAGCACATTTTTATATACCTCTAATCTGCGATGCCTGCACCATACAACTGGCCTTTCACGCCGATGTCATGCTCCTCTGTTCCATTCTGAGCGTTCTGAAGCTGATCCGGGCCTCTTTTGCAGCTTTAGGCAGCAATTGTTTGGAAAGCTTGATGCACTCCGCGTCCGCCTCCAGGCACAGATTATAGCTGTTCGGGCTAACTAGAGATTCAGAGCGCCCATAACAGTTTGGTATATTATTGTTAAGACTCTCAGGCACGATTTAAAGCAAACAATTTTTTTTTCATGCTTTCCAAAATTGTAGAGGGTCTGAGTCGTTGAATCTCGTGCGACAAAAATTAGCTACAATATTGGCATTCACGAACTCCGTCTTGTCATTTGCTAACAGATTTTTTTTGTTTTTGTTTTCGATGAACCGTTCTAGAGATATCGTGCTCACAGCAAGGCATATCGAAAAAAGACCCTTCCGGAGATCAACTGCCTCTTCTATATATTTAAAGATTTTTTGATGTAAAAAATGGTAAAATAAGTTAGATACACATACTTTCAAACGAGATATATATATATATATATTATTTATGATAAATCAATGGATCTAAAAGAAAATTAACCGTAACCCCTTAATCGTTAAGTGTCTACATTTTTTTAAACTTTTTTTCTGCCCATGCGATTATGAATATTTATTAATTATGTATGAATTAATTCCTGATATACATATGACCCGCATTTCCGGCATACACGCGAACGAAGTTGCGCCAAATGGTAATATATATATAAACACACACCCACATATATGTAATATAATTCATATACATAAATATATCGGTTTTTCTTAATCTAGATATATATGCATACACACACGCATATCATCATACACAAACATATTTGGGCCGTTCAACGGCTGTATACGAAGCGCTCAAGACGTCGAGAACACGAAAATAATAAATTTCCATTACGAGCCCCACCCCGACGTGTTTTAAAAGCATGAATCGGCATAAGTTGAGGCGTTACATATATGTAGCCCACCAAAAAATCAGGCTTTTTTTTAAGAATACTAAAAAACCAGTCAAAATAAGGCTTGGATGGTTTATTGTACATGTGTTGTATACAAAAAAAAAATTTTTTTGCGTACGGCAAGAAAAAACAAAATAGCGTCTTGGGCGTAGCTCTGCTTAGAGCTGCTTCTTTGTGCGGCGCTCTACCGGAGGACGCGGATCTTTTATGGATCACCACCTAGAAAACAAAAAAATTGTAATTTACCTTAGTTTTGCTGGAGAAGTACTTACGATTATTTAAAAAAATTTGGTTTATTTCACCGAGCAACATGTGTCGATAACGATCTGCCGTGATGGTTTCGTTCGGTTTGAACAGCTCATAGTAAACTACACCCAGCTGACCCCACCAAATGCACAGCAGAAGCTTGGAACCATGGCTATACAGCTTTGCCGACGATATTGATGCATGGCCAGACTTCCCCATGATTTTCTACGCTTAGGGTAATCGTAGTGTATACATTTTTCATCGCCAGTCACGATACGATGCAAAAAACCTTTCCTTTTCTCCCGTTGAAGCAGCTGAAGCAGCACACGTGACAAGACGCCGATCAACGTCTCTCGGCTTCAAGTCGTACGACACCCAATGTCCTTGCTTTTGAATAATTCCTAATGCTTTTAAACGTTTCGAAACTGTTGTGTGATCAACTCGTAATGATTCTGCAAGTTTACCTGGTGTCTGATACGAGTCTTCATGAAGTAATGCTTCAAATTCTTCGTCTTCAAACTTTTCCGGTGCGCCAGAGCGTTCTTTGTCTTCAACATCAAAATCATCATTTTCGAAGCATCTCAACCAATCTCTGCATGTTGTTTACGATAGAGCATGGTCGCCGTAAGTCTCAACAAGAATTCTGTGTGCTTCAGCTACAGATTTTTCAAAAATAAAGTAATGCAGCAAAATTCCCCGCAAATACTCTTTTTTTGGCACGAAATCTGAGATGTTTGACACTATGAAAAAAAAATTGTTTTCACTTCGGTGAAATGGCATACACTGAATTGGAAGCTTACTTATAATACTACTTTATAGATACGTTACCATCTTAAGGCGGGCAACCACTTTAGGAGACCGAAAATTAGATGATTTTATGGATTTTTTTATTGTGAAAAAAGAAACGGAAATTTCCGCAACTCCGACAATAATTTATTCATATATTCATACATCTCTGGTCATTTTTTCAAGTTATTTCATGCATTAATTAAGGTGTAATCCCCTGTGTCATTTAGCGTGTCCTCATCGTCGTTGTCGATTTGCGGGAATTGTGCAGCTCGCAATTCGCATCTGAAATACTCCAACAAATGTTGATACATTCTTGAGGTGTTTTTTAAGAACATGAACGTAAATATTGAAAAAAGATCGAGAATTGAATGTTGAAACGTGTTTGAAAAAAAATGATCGATTTTTAGCATTTTGTTCCGTGGCATTTTGCAATAATAAATATGTTTTAAACAATCTAATCGTTCCAACTTTAGGTTAATGTTTTAATAAATTTGAAGATAATCCATCAATTAACTTTTGAGTTATGATACCCGCAAATTGAAAAAATGTCGTTTCGAGAAAAACACGTTTGAAGTTTCACAAACGAAACACTCAAAGTCAAATGTGTTTAATCAAATAATAAAGTGTCTTACCGATTAATCAACTATTCCAGCACCATACAGCAGTCCTTCCTCTTCCTCATGCAACTCATTTGAAGCTTGAATTTCCTCTTTACGAGCTTTTCGAGCTTCTTTTGTCTCTAATAAATGTTTTCTATTTTTCCGAGCTATGCGCATCTGATCCATTTTCTCGGAGAGTCTTTATCATTTATATACATACCGTTAAAAGGAATCCGAATATCGTTTTGAAGTTTTCAGGGTATATTCTTAAGATATTTTGCTAACGATTTATGAAATTAAAAAATATTGATTTATGAAATTTAAAAAATATTGATTTTTTGAAGCATCTAAAGTGGTTGCCCCCCTTAAACTACGCGCACGCAGTTCTGGTAACGTCATCTGTTGGAAAATAGCGAGAACTTATTTAACGCCCCAATAATAGTAAATATAATAATTCCTGAAAATCGACGATGAGAGAAGTGGAACGAGACCTATGTGCGCACATAAATCGATCATCGAATTCCTCTCCAGCTTCTCGCCCCTCTGTGTTGCAAGTGCACTGGCGAAGCACGGCGTGAAAAACAGAAGGCTGAGAAATGAGAAAAACGAGAGAAAGGATGAACGAGATGCGATAAAGAGAGCTAACGGGCGGTCGATCCCGATCTTACCCGCACACACACACACACACACACACACACTAACGTATATATGGAGCGCACATTCGCGAACCGGTCCCCAAGTCATTCGGAACTGTCGTTCGGATTCGCGCTCGTGACTTATCACGCCGCGTGGCAAGATTGAGCGGCGTTTACGCTCCCCGACGTCTCGCCTCGGTTTATTTATTTTCTTTTTTATTCGCTTTTGTAACTCAGCGCTCCTCTTTGTCCTCGACTAACAGGAACGATTTTTCTACCGGTTGCCTCAGACACGCACGTAATGTTGCCAACGCGAGAAGATATCGCGAAGATTTCTGTTCTCTCCGATGCACCGAGATCCGGAGGAGAGAAGAGAAGAAAACAAAAAAAAATGGGTGAAATGAAACACGAAGAGTGAAAAGAAAAAGTCACTGACGGAGAATAGGCGATCGTGTTTGAGTGTGCAAATGAAAAATGTACTGAGATCCTCTCCTCCGATCGGTAATTATCGGACGACATTTGTGAGAGAGATGATAAGGAGAGTGAGAGAAAGTACACATTACCTATACATCGGGTGAGACAACGACTATTAGCAGTATAAATATTTTCTAACCTATCAAACTTAGGAGCGGTCTGATAGGATAGACCATCTTCATTTTTTTTTAAATGAGACCACTATTTTTTTTCAGAACCTTATCAAGGAACTAAAAATAATTTCACACATTAAATTTCAAGATGATCGATGGAGATTCAGTATAAAAATTCGATAAAAAAGAAATTTCAATGTTTTTAGCCTAGAATCGAAAAAAACTTCCATCTGTTTTTAATCGGTTCTAAAGTAAAAACTGTAAGTCTGTATTAACGAACATGCTCTAATTTTTCTTCCTTGCATACCTTGCTCATTAGTCGGCACTAGTTTGTACACAATTTGAAGTTGAAGACTTTTAATTATATAAGGTGTTACTGGATGGACCCTCGGGCAAAAAGTTAGTCCAAAATGGGCGAGTCGTGGATTTACAAGTCTAGATCATGTACATGTTAAGCATTACAGATAGCTAATTCAATAATAAATTAACACTTAGAAATATTAATTTTCCACTGTTACTAATAATTAAAGACAAGTCCAACAAAAAAATATCTCAATTTTTAAATTGAATTAATTCGTTCAAATCATCTTATTATTATCAATAATTATCGCTATTAATTGATTGCTATTAATTCATCGTTAAAAAAGGTGATACTCCTCATTACTTTAATTAATTTCTCGACAATTACTCAGTTGATTTATTTAACATTTTGCATAATCAATAATTGGTCCTAAATCTTGATGATATAATATTTTCTGAATTTACGGCGATTTAGTTCCATTCGTTACGCAACCATTATCGTCTGCAGAAGCTGTTTTCCCATAAGCGACCCTATTAAATTCATATGTTTATAACTACTAAATTATTTAGTGAACAATTATAAAATAATTCATGTATTATTATTTTATCAAGAACTATCATTCCTCAAATTTTAAAGAATTATGGCGATTTTTTAATATCGATTCACTAATACCTTAAAGAGAATACACATTATTATGGAAATCACAAGCTTCTCACTGCTTTTCAAAACAAGTTCATAAGTTGATTTTGCTTAGTATTAAACTATTATAAACCTCGATTACAGCATGTTCATTAATACAGACTAACGTGAATAATAAGAAAATACAAACAATGCGAATCAAATTGACTACTTGCATCGATTCTAGGCTAAAACCATAGGATTTTTGTTTTACTGAATCTTTATCGATCATCTTGAAATTTGATGTGTGAACTTATTTTTGGTTCCTTGACAAAATTCCAAAAAAAGTGGCCTCACTTATGGAGTAGTGAATGGGGGTGACCTCGAAATCTACGAAGCTCCTCCACCTGGATGAACCTCGAAGCCACCATATACATATATATATATAGAAAGTGACTGCAAGGATATCCGTATATTTAATGTCGTAGCGTAACATAGAATCTGCTGGATCGTCGTGAGGTCTCGAGACTCGGGCAACAAATGATTAACAAGGGAGATAAAAAGCGGGACACGATGTTAATGCGGTGTAACGAGCCTGGAGAGCTATAGAGAGAGAGAGTGAGAGAGAGAGAGAGAGAGAGAGAGAGAGAGAGAGAGAGAGAGAGAGAGAGAGAGAGAGACCCCGTCGCGTCAGGCACTCCGGGAACGATTTTGCGATGCTCCTTCTCCGACGGAGTTACAAAATTTATCTACACACGTATAAATATAGGCGCAAGCAGCCTACTATCCGGTACTTAAGCGTGTAAGATATATAGGACAGGCTGTGCTCGTAACGACGTGGGATAAGACACACCGATACACACGCCTCGGGGGAAAAGCAAAGACGAGAAGAGAATTTTCTTCGTCGGTTAATCGATCCAGGCTCGATCGATCGATCGGCGCGGATCATCGATAACGATCGAACTAGCTCCGGCGTGCACAATGGCTCATGCACTGTTTTGTCCGCAGGTGGTAAACGAACGCGTGTGTAAAACGCTACTTTTTTGGGTGCTCTTATATGTCTCGGAAAGTCTGGAATCGTTGAACATCGTAATGAAAATGGAATTGTAATGCATTGTTGCGCATGTACGTGATGGGATTGTACATGCGTGAGTATAGATGCGTGTACTCGATGTTTTGCCGCTAAAAACTTATCGCGCTTGCGTAGGCATTTAATGGACTCCGCGGGTGTTTTCGACAGGAGTCGCGAGTGAAATAATGTTCGTGTTTTTATCGGCGATATGTGATGGGCGAAGTGGAAGAGAGAGGGCGAGGGAGAGAGAGAGAGAGAAGAAAAAGAATCAACGCAGTATCAAACTCGTAAAATGTGACGGTTCAATATTCCAGTCACTGGAGAAAAACTTTGTCAAAGTTACTCAATTTGTTATCTATCATGCGCCAGTCAGTTTGTAATTTTTCTTGTTCGCATGTTATTTTTTTTTCACTTGACTCGTACATTTGTAAGCTTGTGAGACAAGTATATCGATATTAGAGATCGGACAGCTCGAGTATGCAAATCGTAGAATTTTATTACGAGATTCATAAATAGCGAGCGATCGATTCGTAATATCCGCCAGGGGCGAGTGTCTTTGACTCGGCAATCAGCTATATTTACGATCCAACGTGTTCTACGTGCCGTATGGTGAGCTCGACGGCAAAAGCGATAACGAGCAATCTATAGTTAGTATATGTGCGTATGTGCATAATTGTATTTGCGTTTATACCCAGTCGATAGATCGTTGGTATAGTTCGTATCTCTCAAACGGATTCATTCGTTTGCGCCTCTCCACTGAATACGATTTCGACGACGCATACCCTAATTGACGGCTTGTACGATTCACCTCGAAGCATTTGTGCAATTATGGGCATCACGAGTTTGCGATATGTACGCGAGAAACGTTCTTAATGTCGAATCGACGCAATCGTGGAAATGGAAATATACGTCCCGTATTCATTGGAACTAAATTTATACGTATAAAAATGTATACGTATAAATTTGAGCCTTTACATGAAAAATGTTTCCATTGTTAATTTTTTAATTTAGTTTATTCAATGAATTGTTTATTTTGCAAGAGTACGATATCCGAGGCGCCAAGATGTGACGGTGAATTTTGGGTTATCGAGTCAAAATAAATTAAATATGAAGAGTGGTAAAAGTTAATATTTCGCTTATTTTGCGTTAAAATTAGAATTTTTTGTTGTTATCGAAACTGACGTTTTTTTCGAATTTGAAAATTACAAGGAACATCAGGCAAGGTAACTTGGAAATATTTAGTTTCAATAGTGTTTCAGAAGCCAAAAATGTATTTTAAATACCGCTACCATGTTTTCTTCGCTTATAGGTGCGACTAGACAGAAAGTAAAGTAGCACTTTTAATCGCTAGAAGTCCGAAGAGGGACGAACCGTAGTCCCTCTTCGGACTTGTAAGACTCCAAGTTTATGTAAAATACATCGTTTAGTAATTTGGTGTAGTAATTATATGGAACAATTCTTATTGTTATAAATAAACAGAGAATATAAATAAATAAAGCATTATAATCTCGAAATTTATGTTGAAAATCATATAGCTACTGCGTTTAGTATCCTTGAGGGGGGGGGGGGGGGGGCTCCGCTCCCTTCTCCGCCGCAAGGGGCCATGCCCCTTAACCCTGCTGGGGGGTTGCACCCCCGCGCTCCAGTGGAAAAAGTTACGTTGATGCTCGCAGTTCATATCTGTCCACCAGATGCTACGAGAATTCGTTGCGGTTTCGCAACACTCTCTTGTTCCACAGCTCGTCAAATTAAACGCGACGAGAATACGAGCGATCCTTTTTGCTTGCTCTTTTTTGTTTCTCCTTCTCGTTTTATTTTTTTTTTTGCATAAATATTAATGACTCTCATAAATACGCAGCGTCATCGCGTTCCTTCTCGTCGCTCATCAGTGCGACTGTGGCCATCAGGCTTTCCAGTCACGCCAAAAATACTCAAGGAGATGGCGAGAGAACCGAGCCATGCCGCGCCGCGTTGTTATCGCGATGTCACTCCAGTTAACGGCGCGCTACGACGACAACGACGAGGACGACGTCGAGCCGAAGTGACAGTGATGTATCGCTGCACTTTGTCTCTCTGTCGCACACGGACGCTAATCAATGTTAAAGCACGTGACAAGAGAACTAACTTATTTCGAAACGGTGCACACTGTCTATTAAAGCAAATACGAAAAGTATACACACACGTAAATACACGTACGCATGTGTACGTGGAAAAGAGTGATCGTTAAGACATTCGACATTGCGTACCTTCCTTTGAATCGCAAAGTGTGCTAGAGATGTTCGATTTTCTGAAAAAAAAAATCGATTTCGGGATCGATTCTGAATCGAATGTCTGAAAATCGATTCTGCAAAAAATCGAAACGTGAAAGATCGATCTTGTAAAAACCAATTTTCTTACATTACACGGTATCAGAAAAAAAAAGCTCAAAAGTACGCGGATGAACTAAACACATTCTGCACGAAGAAATGCGTGCAGAATCTTCAGCACTTTAACCATTTAGAACTCAACAACGTACATTTTTTTAAATAACGTTTAATTAAAAAATGCCTCTTTTTCTCGGATAGAGCTTCTTTTTGAGCGCGTTCTCCCATCAATCATACCTGGTCTACCCATACTAATGGACACCAAAGAACTGAAACGTCAAGCACTTATTTCGACACAGTCGAGTCATATGTAGGTCTTCGTCACCAGATTATGTCACGAAATTAGTGGAAAGTATGCTTCGGAGATGCCAGGCACTTATTAACAGTGGAGACAACTGGACCACTTATTAATAATAAAGCATCATAGTTTATATCATGTAATGGGAGTGTCTATTTTTCAATGCTTTCTCCCAAATAGTTTTTAAGTTTACCCGTACACGCTTTCCCCAAGCAGACTGTGTGTATTTATATATATCCCATTGAGGCTGGATTGAGGAAGGATTGAGAAAACCAGCGTCTTTTTGCCACCTGGTACTCAAATCAATTCTGGTATCCCAAACAAACTGAAACGGAAAAGTAACACATTCGAGAAACAGACACACATTTAGTACGTACAACTTTTATCTATGCTGACTTAAGCATCACTTCCGGTGTCTTGCTGGGTTCTCAGTTCATAGAAAACTTCTCAAGAGCCAACCTCAAAGACAGCTCGTAATTTATGACAGCTTGTGTTGTGAAGGTTTTCTGAACGCGTCGAAACAATTCGTCAACCTCCACGTGGAACAAACGCTCAGCAGCAAGAGCGAGTAAGATAGATTAACGTTATTTCGCAACGTTTACGCCTGGACTAACGATAGGACATCATTTAATTAACCGGAATTTCTAGTTTCAATATCGCTACACGCTTTATACAGGTAGCTCGGTGGACTTGATTACTTCGTACACGTTCACTGCCACCGTCGCGTCGTGTCAACTTAGTCAATTTACCTTATCGTATGAGAGATATATTCGCCATGTATTATTCCTTGGCTGTTTTTGTCGTCAGCATTCCTTCGGAGATTTGTTATCTGGAATGTACGAATCGCAAGTTGCCACATCGGGGACAGTATTTTGAACACTCCTGTAGCTGTTAGGATTCTCCGAAAAGCACGCAAATTCTTGATATTCAGAGACGAATGGCGATCCAATTCAACGTTGAAAACCACAGAGGTTTCCATTTGGCTCTACCTGGAACATCCTGACCGGGAAGGCGTTCTTTCTTTTTTTCTCCCTCTTCCACTAGTATGTCCCGAGAAACGATCACATGTTAAACTCCCTTCTGTAATCACATTTTTTAAATACACTTTTCGGTGTTTTGGTCCATCAGATCAGACTCCTTTATGCACTGACATGTTGCCCGACTCGCTCATCAATCATAGTGTACTCGTCAACGAGCTCGGCATGGTGCAATTAGACAGCCATATAGCAGAGTTCCTTGAGGTATAGAAGTGTCAGAAGGTTGGATCATCATCACCAAAGGCACTGAGATCGTACAGATTTTCCTACTTACCAGAGGACCTTATTTTGTAAGATAATTTATAGAAATTTCACTGAACCACAAAGAGGACATGAAGGTAGCGATTAACCTTTCAAATACGTTCCTAATTAATCTTCAACATGCACAGAATTAGCCGAAGAGGATTTTCAACTTGATACATCTCGAAGGCTATGCACTTTTTTAACAAAAAAAGTTTAAATGTTTTTTTTCAAGTAAAGTCGTCCAACTTGAAGAGCATAGAGTTGATTACTCAACGAAAAAAAGGTTCGATGGTAAAAAATGAATCTAGAGTAGTAGTTGGCCACAAGGTGGAATGTCCAGATACGTTTGACATTTGGCTCCTCCAGTGATCCGATATACGGGCGTTGATTGTCCTCGTGACGAAATCCTAGATCAACATTTCCCAAAGGCTGTGGCTGGCATAACTCGCGTGGCAAGTGCATTCATCACGTGTGTAGATTGTCGTGGTCGTTAGGGGTGTCGTATGCGAGGGTCCGATGATTAGCGACGTGTGATGTTCGATTCGGAGGCAGTATGCGCGAGAGTCTTCATCAGGATTCGAGGCAAGGCTTTTGGGTTGAAGGGATGTAGGAATTGGTAGGAAGGCTTGATTAATTCGACAAGTTTGTCAACAAGCCTGCATAGGGCGCCCATACCGTTGATCCGCATACACATTGACTATAAACTCGGCGCCCCTTGCACTAGCGTGCGCATACGAGCTGCATTCCCATTGCCAGTGTGGAGATTATACGTCGACGGGTTTGGCGTGTGTTGAACGAGATGCTGGTAGTTAGATAGGCAGCGGGTAGAGTCAACCCCGGAGCCTCCGTGTACGAGCAGCTCGGTATAATTTACAGAGTGTCGCTGGTACGGTGTGTTAATCGCGTAACACGCCGCTAACGAGGCGAGTATGTTTAGCCTGGAAACTCAAGGCTCTCACACCCAGCGAGAGGCCCTCTCCCTCCCTCTCTCTCTCTCTTACTCTGGCTCTCTCCTAGCACATACCACCATCGTAGCCACCCCTGTCAGATGAAGCCCGATGTAGTAAGCCGGGTGAACCAGCCCCAGCGAGCAACCGCGCTCTCCTCATATTTCCCGCTAATTGCCGGCATCTAATCTCCCCCGTTCCACCATCTCAGTCTCGCTTGCGTCTTTCCACCATACTCTAATACGCAGGCACTGAGGGGTTTGTACCAGTTCTCACATCAGTTATCGGGGTTAAAGTTATCACGTGCAGGCGTCTATTCTATCTCGCACCGGTCTTCTTTGCTTCAACCACCCAACCCCTCACGGATCTTTTCCTACTATTTTCTACACTGAAAGTAATGTATGGTATTTTTAACCATATTCAAACCATAGTTTATATTTCCTTGAGGAGACAACAATATTTTATAACCATGGTTACTGCCCAAAATATAGTACTGCTTACAGACCACTTAGCAATTGCGTAAATTATGCACACATATTAACCACTACCAACAATCTCACAAGCATAGGTTGATTGGTCAATGCTAGATAATATAGTGGGTTTTCATAAAATGGATATGTACTCATAATATCAAAAAATCACTCCACTAAGTTCCTAATAGTGAACAGATCTAAAATATATATACATTGATAAAAATGTTGCTTGTGATTTGCGATGCTGTTCATAGTGATTTATATCACATACGTCTACTAAATGTATAGAATATTTCATAGATCCAAAATAAATAAAAAAAATACTCAATTGAAAGTTCTACCTTAATGATATTTTATCATAATTCGTCATTCCCTGATCTCTTGAAATGATTTCTTTTGAAGAAAATATTTCGCCTACATATGGAATCAAACCTACAACCTACCACTCTATCTTCCGCATATACTATGCACGCTGTCACTATGCTATCGGGTCCCTATGTTATTTTAATTGTAGATTTGGCATAACAGACAAAAATAATTCCCGTTGTACTTCCGTATAGCTATTACCTCCAATGTAGGTGAAATTTTGCATAAATCTTCTTTTTGATAATATATGTCACTGCTTAAATGGAATTTTAGCGCATCTCAATAGTTTTTGAAATTTCGAATTTTGAAAACTGATAAATTAATGCGCATATATATCTAAATCGATCGATCTTTAGTTTATTAACACAATCTGCAAATGATTCACGTCTTCGCTATAAGTCACGACTACGATAATTTTGTTCGTATAGTCTCTTTTCGTAAGATTTTGTAACAAATTATATTCGACAAATGTTAATGTTAACCATATGAATACTACAAACTTGAATAAAATAGTAGAAGTTTAATCGGAACGAAATTTAACGTACGGTATACAGCATTAATATTTGTGTGCCGATTTTGACATAGGACTTAAGGCCTTAGGCCACTCTAGAGGCCAAAAAAGGGCATATTTTGTGATTTTTTTTTCAGCGAAACCATAAAATAAATCGAAATTACAAAATAGCGGTTTTATTATGCACTTAATTGACTATATAAAATTATTTTTTCACAGCGATACATGTAAAAATGGCGACTGTGCAGCATTTTTCCGATGACGCCTTTATTTCTGGAAGGTCAACGGCCAGACGAATGGCTCCTATAATTTTTGCATTCTGATGAGACACTAAAGTTGTTTCGATTATATATAAGAATAGCTATAGGAGTACGTAGGATTTTTTTGATATATTGTTTTTTTGTCAAAATGGCGCATTTCTGAAACAAAACTATAAAATGCCATGAGAAAAGCGTCAGAAAATTTATTATAAAAAAGGAACTATGCAATATAATTTAAAAAATTCTACGTAGTGCCTTAGAAAATGTAATTCTAAATAAACAGTTAAAATTTCAAGTAAATCGGTTGAAATTTGTTTGAGTTATGAGTCCGGCCGACTTGAAAAATGTAGTTTTGAGATAAACGCGTTTAAAGTTAGTAGAAAGTCACGACATGAATGAAGAGGGGTTGCGCTAGAATTCGAAAATCGAGTACTTAGAGATTTTTCACACCCATAATCTTTTGGAATATAATTTTATAGGTACTAAGGTACATTTTTTTTTACAAAAAAATCGATTTTTGGTAAATCCTAGAGTGGCCTAAGGCCTTAATTAACCATATCTATATTGTCAAGGCTTTTACAATAGTTAATATTTATTTCGGGGATAATAGATAGTCAAACACGCCACCAAAATCGCATGGTTAGATATACTTTTCGCTTATAGTTGTGTATGATTGCGGTGTCAATAAACTATAGAGAATTTGCCTATACCCTCTTATATCATGGATTTTTCTCTCAATGTATACATAAAAAATTGAGTCTTCTCTCTTCCGTTCCAATTTCAAGTCCGGTCCTGTTTTTCACTTATGTTGCGATAATCTCCCGTCCAAAAAGTGATCAATCGACGGCCGAGTGTCAAAAATGCCCCGGCTGAGAAAAGTATTTGGTAAAACCTCGATCAGCTGTCGCCGATTATTCATTAGATGGTATAAAGATCTTGGTAACTGTCACATAATCCTTAAAAATGCCAAGTGGAGATGACCGTCGTAAAAGCTTC
>OZ010712.1:22596469-22663969 GCA_963932345.1 Ophion ventricosus
ATTTTTTTCGACATTTTTTTCTCGAGTTTCGGTAATTAAATGATGTGATTTTTTTTACCGAAAATAGGTGAAAAAAAAATTTCAAACAAAAATATGACAAAATTTTCGCGAACTCAATGAAAACCGATTGAACTTTTTTACTATCTTGAGGTTTTCCTTGAATCCTTGTCGTTTTCGCGTTACACGTTATTTTTCAAATTGTCTCTTTTTTTTTTATAAAAATATCTTTAAAAAAAACGTACGAAGCTTTAAAAAAACAGAATTGAAGCTTGGGCTTCTCTCTTTGTGATTCCGGTCAAAGAAATGCATTAAAAAATGTTGTCTGTAAACGGGGTTCCACCAGAAAAGGAACAAAAAAAAGGCGAAAAATTGGTCGTTTTTCGAAAACGGTACTAGTCGTAAAAAAAATATTAAAAATGTCAAAAAAAAATAGAATTGAAGGTGAATTTCTCTCGTTCAAAATGTCGTTTGTTAAATTAATTGATGTCAACTATTGGCGAAAGGGCATGAAAAATCGTTTCCGGAACTTTTGTGAATTTTTGTCCGGAAACTTTTCGCCGGGTAGGGTACATATATTATATATATATATATATATATATATATATATATATATTAGAGAGAGAGAGAGAGAGAGAGAGAGAGAGCTATATGGATATAAAGGGTAATTCAAATAAACCCAAACATCGATCGAAACCATTTTTTTATGCAGATAATTTGTCCAAAGTCGGCCGATTTTTCAACGATTAATTGATATTTTTCAAGAGGAAGAGGCAATTTATACTATTGTTATTAAAAAATATCATCCCTCGCCTTATAACTAACCTTGTCCGTTCCGATGACTTCCAAGAGAATTTATTCTCCAAACATTGTTAACCCTAGAACTAATGTATCATTTTGCGGTATTTTTTAAGTAAAAATACCGCAATGTTTTTCCGATTCTCCATAAATTTCCTTCAGGTTAAATTATGGACAGATATTTTTATTTCGGTATAATAAATCACGTTAACACGTTTTTATAATGAATGTAAAAGAATATGTCGAATACGAAAAAGGCCAGTTTTCTATCATGAGTTTGTTTCTCACTTCAAGAGCCAAAACCCTGTAGGTGTACTTGCCGAGTTTGATTGATCAGACAAAGGTTGAAGTTGTTTGTGGAACGTCTTGTACACTATGGCCCATTTGTACCGTTAGAAGCGGGCAAATGTATACACAAACATACACACACACACACACACTCTCAAACAAACGGGTCGAGTATGCTCTTTTTATCTAACCGTCTATCTGCCTGTGTCTGTGCGAGTGGGTGGAACGAGGCGATCTTTCCCAATGATCAACCGTCGAGCTGGGGCGCGATTATACCTCTCGATCGTACAAGTTTTTCCCGAGATCCATTCGCATATATATATATATACATCAAGCAAAGTATTCCTGGTTGTGTGACGTTGCTAGCCAATCGATATAAACGCGTCGATCTTAGCGTCAAGATAAAACTTTATACAGTGCTAAATTATATATATATATATACGAGTACATAAACGAGCTCGGCTGTTAATAAGCGACGAGAGCTACATCAGAAATAAACGATCCGTCGAGACTCTCCTGAGAGCTCGCGTGATAGATGATTTGTATAAAATTACCGCGGTCGACTCCGTATACGTATATACGTGTACACGTATATGTGGGTGTCACACTCCGCAAATTGATCGATGTATCAATTAAGCTTTGATTATTAATTCGCTGTGGCGAGGATTTTTTTTTTTTTTTTTGACAAGATCTTCATCGCGGATCTTCATCGGTCAACTTGCTTCCAAGAGTTCACGTTCACGTTGCACGGCTATAAGGTCGGAAAATTCTTTATTCAACGTACCAATGGATGGACACTGATGAACAGGAGGAAGACTACTTACAACAGGACAAAGCAATCGTGTTGATGGCCGTTTTTGTTTCGAGATGCGGAGGTAATTGCATAGGCTTAGCGTTTTTCGTAACGCTTGAATATGTGTGACCGCACTCTGTATGCTTTTATTAATTCATATTTGACCGAGATTCATCCATTGTTACGCTCTATTTTACGGATAAACATTGAAAATAATAATTGACCAAATATATGCTAGGTATGAAAAATGCACGGAGAGAATTAAATGTTAAAAATTACTATGCAGTAACGGTAACCAGATGACAACCCTGAAACTTCGCTTATTATTACTGAGTAAAACACAGATTTTCACGAAAATAAAATAAAATTTCTTCTTCAGATAGAAAATTTTACCAGATTTTCTAGTAAATTTTCATGTGTAACAAAATACGCAAAACTTAAATTTAAAAAATATATAATATCAGCGAAATTTTACTGTGCATCTTATTATTTTATGCCTTTCAAAAATGTCTATAAAAAAGTATCGTCTTTATAACAGTTATTTTAAGATTTATTATAAAATTTAATGAGTGCTATAGGAAAATGTATTGTGCTCTCGGTAAAAATTATCGTGCGCGCTACCCTTCTTGTATAGGAAAATTTTAGCTACGTATTTGAAATTTTCTGTAACGTGAGTTAAAAAAAAAACTTGTCGCATACGAATTGTTATGCTTTTCTCACTTGTCACCACATTGAAATATATGACGGTAATTTTTGCCGTGAAATTCACGACAAAAATTACTTTTTAATTCTCTCCGTGTGACATGCTTGCGATTGTGAAAATTGAATTGCATCTTTCTAAATGCCAAAAAAATGAATTAGTTTCGTATGCAACTAAGTAGCTCGACCTGATTCACTACACAAGATATTTCCATGGCATATTTTTTAACAATCATATAAACCGGTACGACCAAAGATGTTCAATGCAATACACATCGCGAGTGGAGTATTCGTGACAATAAAAAAAATTGAAGAAAATTATCTTTGGTACCTGGGAATTTTTTAAAAAATCTAGTACGCGTAGTTCAGAAAAAAAATTAACGGCGTTTACCGCGCGTGCAATAAATAAGCGAGCATTCACGAGGTTATCCCACGATGCTCTCTCGTTTCTTATATCCGACAGCCGTTCGCGATTCCGATAACGTCCAAGTTGAGACGTCGTCGACGAGCATGACTTGTTTACGCAACCATTAGTGCGCGGACCTTTTACCGTGCGCTCGTTTACACGTAAACCACGGTGCAAATGTTTGGCATCAGCGAGAATTTCGCGTGAAAGTTTACGTTTTTTAAGCGATGCTGAGATTGGGCAACGGGAGCTCCGAAAACACAAAGATAGACGAGGAAATAGTGTGTGGGGGTGATATATATATATATATATATATATATATATGGATATTCGTACGAGACGAATCGGAATTAAATCACTCTAATCGTGAACCCGTATTGCACATTATGCACTCGGGCAAGCACCGATTAAGATGGACCCGATGTGCTCTTATAGAACTCGCGCCGAACACGAAAACGATCCCACGATCTACCTCGACGATATCGGGCTACACTCGGCAGCGCGAAATAAAATTCAAGCTCGCTCGTATTGCGCCAAGAGCGACGCGATTTCATCCGTAATACTTTTTTTCTTACATGCCAACCAGCGCCATACTTTCAAATTGCCATAATCCGCCGTGATAGAGCATTTTCCATCAGTTTCAAAAGTCCTGGGATATGTACGAACGAATTCTCACCTTTTTGGGTATTCTCAGGGTCGAACGTCGTACCGCGAGGCCTGCTGCTTTTGAATATTATCTACGCTCGAAGCACGCGGGACATTGCGAGAAACCGTAATTATACAGTTCCCACCGATTATGGTGGAATCCACGGGGTGTCGGGTGATCAGATATAAGCGCCGCGCGGGAAGGAAAGAATATTCAAACTAGTCCACGATTTCATTTGCGTCGTCCTTTTACTAAACATAGGAAAGAGAGGGGCATGTTGAGCAAGTTTGGAATTATCGCCCTGTAATTCCTCAACAGGCTGCCGTATGAAAATGAAGGTAATTATGCATAAGTGGGGCACTACCCCAATTTCAATGGCAAACATTTTTTTTTAGCATAAACTGCTTTAATTAATCACCACTAATGATATTCCGGCGGGGGAGGCTGACATTTTTCATTAATTCCATAAGTTATGGGGTTTTGAAGCTCTTGGAAACACGTGATAAAATAGGGCATTTTCGAAAATTTCGACGCTTATATTGGGTTAGAGGATAGGGGGATTTATAAAAGAAGCCTTCTTGAATGCAATAATGAAAAAAAAATTGCAGTGGTCACTTCCCCCACTCTCCCTGCTTCAGTTGAAAATTCGTAAAAATACACGATTTCAAAGACGAAACTGGAAATCGATGAAAATTCGTCTACATTTTTTTACAAAATATAAACGAATTTGAGCGAGGCGAAGACGAGTACTGAAAACCCCGCGCGAGACCTAAAAGCCCTAGTCACCGCGGTGCACACGAGTCTTTATATATCAAAACCATGTTTTCCGAGCTTTTGTATTGTTAAATACATAAGGCTGGAAGCACGTGCGGAAGGCATATTGCATCCGGAAGGTGTATCGCACACGGAAGCTGCATGGCGCCCACCGTGCGGGGATGGAGGGGGCGGAGCCCCCCCCCCCCCCCCGTTGATTTCCCCCAACCCCCCATTTCAGGGATGACATTCCGTCCTGGGACACCCTGTATAAGAATAGCTATGGAAGTACGTAGGATTTTTTTGATATATTGTTTCTTTGTCAAAATGGCGCATTTCTAAAACAAAAAGTATAAAATGCCATGAGAAAATCGTCAGAAAATTGTTTATACAAAAGGAACTATGCAATATAATAAATAAATCCTACGTAGTGCCTCAGAAAATGTAATTTTAAATACACAGTTAAAATTTCAAGTGAATCGGTTGAAATTTTTTTGAGTTATGAGTCCGGCCGACTTAAAAAATGTAGTTTTGAGATAAACGCGTTCAAAGTTAGTAGAAAGTCAAGACATAAATCAAGAGGGGTTGCGCTAGAATTCGAAAATCGAGTACTTAAAGATTTTTCACACCCATAATCTTTTAGAATATAATTTTATAGATACTAAGGTACATTTTTAACAAAAAAAAATCGATTTTTGGAAAATCCTAGAGTGTCCTAAGGCTTAAGGTAGTAGTCTCGCCAACGCGTTTTTCTATAGATTTTTTTTTAATTTTGAGAACCCATTCGGAACACTATTAAGTGATTACCTGCAAAATTTCAAAAGGATTCACCGTTCCGCTTCCGAGGTATTAGTAGTCAAAGATTTCACGGTTTTAAACATGTTCTTATGGGGAGCAGTGGAAAATTTCATATTTCACGCAATAACTTCGAAACTTATCTACAGATTTTTTTAAATTCTCAATTACAGAGGAACATGTGACGAAGTGGGTAAAAAAACTATGAATTTTGACCGTCTCGTTTAAAAAAAATAGCGATTTAAATTAAGCGATGTCTAGCGACGCTAGCACCACGAGGCGACTGGAGCAGACGATAGAACTAGATTACAGTAGTGTGTGCATATCCGTATACGCAGAGAATCTACGGATTAGTAGCCGGAATGGATAGTCTGATACAAAAGTGAAGGTTGGGTAAGCATTATATTAGGCGTTTTCATCACTACTTTATAAGTTTTTACATCCCGATAAGATGTACAACCTCCATTAGAAGGATATTTCGCAATATTTCGAAGCTTTCATCGATTCAGCGGAGAATAAACTTTTTAACGTGACTGTGGCGAGACTACTACCTTAAGCAACCTTCGGATTTTCGTACAGGCAATTTTCCAGTAATGCCTTTGCGCATCGCATATATTCAGGAGTACGTCATTTTTGGACTATGACGTTTCGTGAATGCAAGAGCTTGGCCCGAAAGCTTGATGGCGTGCGAAGGTGAAAGCCGTCGCGCTCAGTCGCTTGGATTTCTAGAGACGACGTTACTCTTACCCTTTCTCCCGCTCTCTCGCTCTTCTTTACTTTGTATCGAGCTAAACAAATCCCAGTGGATTCTCGTTTAGATAGAAGAAAGTGATTCATTGCTGGTGCTACGGTGCGGAGTGCGAGGAGCACCCGCGAAAGAGGAAGAAAGATCCCGTTACTTTCCTGTTTCACTGTCTTTCGCCGCTTCTGCAGGAGGAAAGGAAGACGGGAAAACGGAAAGGGTGGAAAAGCTTGAAGATTCATATATATATATATATATATATGTGTGTGTGTATTTAAAAAAGAGAGGTCGCTATATATATACGTGTGCCACTTCGCGCCAAGTAGAAAGTAAGGGCCAAGAGTCAAGAAGATGAACAGAGAGGATAACGCGGGGTTAACGCTGGAGACGCGAGAGAAGAGATTAGGGTGGCGGTGGCCCGGGGGTGACTGAGGATAAATCACCCTCTGGGTCCTGAGCCGCGGTGCTACTTTACTCGTGAACGCTCGGGTAAAGGGCACGTCGTTGCTGCTTTTCCGGTCGCACTACCACCGCCAACATTCCCGTGGCCGTGCACGCTTGCCAAAGACACCGGGACATTCAACGAGGACGAGTGAAACGGAAAAAAAAGCAAGATCGAAAATATCCGCTATGGGAAAAAGTCATAGCTATATATGAGGCATTCCACGCGATTTCACCTAGCCCGTGAACCCGACCATTTTTTATTTTCCTGATTTTTATTTGTAAAATTACAACCCATGAAAGGAATATCCACACACATTTTTAGATTTTTATCTTTTCTCTTCTAGGAGTTATAATTTTCCAAAAAATGTCGATTTCGGAAGTGTTGGAAAAGTTTAATCGCTGATAACTCTTGAACTAATTGAGATATCGACAAATGTCGATATGTCATTTTTTTCATTTTGAAGTATCCTTTTGTTAAAAAATACGAAAACAATTATCAATTATCAATGTCAACGTTTTTTTTTGCTTCCAAAGCGAAAACTATTTTTTTAAAGATGATTGCCTTCTTTTATTTTTTTTTTAATTCTCTAAAATAGAGTGACCTCTATGATCTCACTTCAGAAGCTAAAAAAAACGTTGGCATTTATAATTGATAATTGTTTTCATATTTTTTAGCAAAAGTATGCTTCAAAATGAAAAAAATGATGAATCCACATTTGTCGATTAGTTCAGGAGTTATCAGCGTTTAAACGTTCCCAAAACTTCCAAAATCCACATTTTTTGGAAAATTATAACTCCTAAAAGAGAAGAGATAAAAATCTAAAAATTTGTGTTGATGGTCGTTTCATGGGGTACAATTTTACAAAAAAAGATCACGAAAATAAAAAATGGTCGGGGTCACGGGCTAGGTGAAATGGCGTGGAATGCCTCATATATATTCCAGCTTTCACCCGCGACTTCACCCGCGTGGAATTTGGCTTCAAGATATTAGGACCTCCGAGCAGGGGTGTTTCTGAACAGATTACATTCAAATCGAAAACATGCAACATAATAACGATTCATCCAAAAATAAACCGCACTAAAATTACTTAGTTCGAATAAAAATAACTGACCAAAATCTATTTTCCATACAAACTTTAACATTCCATTTCATCCTTTTAGGGGTTGATTTCCGAAATATCCTTTCTTAGCGCACCTCTACGCCCTTTAAAGAACACATCTTCCGAATTTCATTGAGATAAAAGTAGGAAATTTGATTTTCCCGTATAAACTTTGACACCCCGTTACATCCCTAATGAGGAGTTGTTCAAAAAAATCCTAAAACGTGCGGTTTATTATTTGTTTTGAAGAATATTTATACCAAATTTCAAGTTGAGACCATCGACCTGTATGATGGCCAATTTTTAAGCCGTTTTTTTCAGGATTTTCTTTGATATTAAACAGTAATTTTATTTAATGATATATCCAGTGTGGGTGTCCCTAGAGGGCGTTCAAACGGGACCCCTTCAGTATTCGTTGAAGTAATAAATAAATTTACGAATATCGACGCGATAGAAAAGTGCCATTCACATAGGGATCAACCCTACGCTGAATTTTGGATCGAGTTTTTTCCGGAAGTGGATGCATTTGACGGATTTTTGAAAAAAACTGTGGCCAACTACCCCGGACTTACCATATATAGTATATACATGGTAAGTTGCCTCTTCATTCCCGTCAGGGAAAACGTGTATACATCCTCGCCGCACGAGTTCTCGATAACTCAGAGTGAGGATGTTGAGGGTTTGCCCGGGGGGATGAGCCCGCACTCGAGAGCTCGCACTCGCAAATGCAAATCGTGAGGGTAGTTAAATTAATTCAAGTATATACTCCTCCTCCGATCTGCTGTGATGCGAAACGACGAAGACTCGACTTGATTCGAGTCTCGCCCGCTCCCGCTTTTTCTCTCTCCCTTCTGGTGATTCGAGCCCGAGCCCTCGTTCCTAATTACGCTTTGGCATACATGCAAGCTCGGATTGCATCACCGCAAAACGAGGCCCGAGGGGGAGTACACAGAGTACGCCAAATGAGAGGAGTCGTACATACATATATATATATATATATTTATCTACGTTTGTGAGTAGGAGAGGATGGGGAGGGACCAACACCAGTCACACATCCCACGACGTCGTCTTCAGTGTCAGGCGGAGCGTGAAAATGTTCGGCTTACCTGCCTCGAATCGGAAAATAGCTCGAATCGTTCAAACCCTGCAAATCCATAAGACCAATACAAGCATTTGGAGAAATAACGCTTCAGGGGGGGAGATACCTATACAACTTTAAAAAATGGATTTTTTTTCATAAAACCTTTGTCCAATATCTTAAAAATATCGTACCAAAAATTTTAAATAATATTCGAAGCCGTTTGGAAGTTATAGCCACAGCCGTTACACAACTTCCCGACGCTTCAGGGCACTGCATGCATAGTCGTGCGTTACCGACGGGGCTACCTATCTTTTATACTCTACTGTTTCCAAATGCATTCACGGTTATTTTTGAGCATACTCAAAATACTCAAAATGCCAATGAAAGTTTCAACTTAACTATCTGGATCTCAGCGCCGACGTATTTTAATTCTGGACTCAAAAACGTCGAAATTGCATCCTATCTCGCGGCTGGACTATTCAAAGAAGGATATACATAGATTTTAAAAACCACGCTCGCATTGGATATCATAATTGGAACTTAGTGCAGAAATTGCACCAACAGCGCCGACGCTCGACGGGTGCATCGACAGGAGCGGCGCAGCTCCTTGTCGACCAAAGAGGATCTAAAAGCACGGAAAAATCAAATGGCTGAAGAAAATCAATTTTCGAAGAAGCTGAAGCTTAGTATATGGCCCTGGAATCGCTGATAAGCCGGTAAGTAATTGTTATCATTGACTTTTTTCGTGACCCAACTTTAAACGCGTTTTACTGAAAACTACATTTTTAAAATGGGCATGCATCCTTACGTAAAAACTATTCAAACAATCTTAACCAAATTTGGTACATGACTGAGCAACATCATTACCTAGTCTGTAAGCCTAAATGTTTTTAAAAATCGGCCAAGAACAGTACTTTTCCATATCAAAATAGAAGAAAAATTTCATTAAAAATCACAATGTCTATTTAACAATGGTATAATTCTTCCAATTTTTTTGTTACTTATTTTTTAGGCTTACAGATGAACTATGAATATTTTCAAAGACAATTTTCAACCCTATTGGTTTCAGATGAAAACAACGAACACCAGAGTTTATGTCATTTTCGAAGTCCCGAGTCAACCGGCTCCTAGGCCAGCGGGATATTACAGTCATGTTTGATTTTTTTGTAACTTAAAAAATACGTTTCGGTAGATCAAAGTACACCCTAATAAATGCTAAATTTTCAAAAATCTAAAATCCTTATTTCCTTTCCAAAAAAATTGCACAAAATCATCGATTAATTAGCCTTGTAAAGGTATCTCCAGCCTTAATTTCCATTGAAACAAATTGATCATTCAAAATAGTGTCCATCGCTAGCCACTACGTTTTCCCATCTTTCCGTTAATAGGTAGATTTCACGTCGAAAGAACGACACATAATCACCACAAGCTTCCGACAGCCTTCGTTAACTTTCAGCAGCACTTTTCTTCAAATGGAAGCAAGAAAGCAAAGCCTCCCGCAAATTGCGTTTTGTTGGCACAAAATTTGATATATTCAACGCTCAAAAAAAGTAATGTATTTTAGACTTTGACAAAATAACACGTACTGAAAACTAAAGCCACGTGATAATGTTTTGACATAAAATTAGTAACAAGATGAGCCGATGCAATATACTACTAGTTATGCCATTTCTTGAAAATCCTTTAAAATGAATGCAAACACCTAACATAATATCTTTACTACATTATATATTTATTATATTTTTTAGTTAATGCATCGGTAATACAATGTTCTGTGTCATTATATAATATAATTGAATACAATATATATATATATATATATATATATATATATATATATATATATATATATATATATATATATATATATATATAATACCTGGGCTGCATTATATATTATAAACACATTTTCATCTCTTGTTATTACCTCTGCATATAAATGTAGCCTCCAAGTCATCCATGAGGCTACATTTATATTGCTGGCCTCATGGATGACCTGGAAATAATAACAATTGTAATCAATAAATCCATCAATCAATCAATCGCCCACTCTTGATATATCTATCTCCCCCTGCCTCTCTCTCTCTCTGTCTCTCTCTCACTGTCTCTCTCTCTCTTTTGCTCTCTGTCTCTAAATTCGGCCGCAAAAAGATTGTACCTTCCCTCGTTCCTGCTGGTCGTATCTTTCAGCTCGCGCTCTTAATTCCATTGCATTCTTGCGTGTTCCCTTCGGCCGCCCGTTCGTGTTCGCGCGGGTTCAAAGCTCATTCCACTACAGGAATGGATGGAAAAGCCCAGGAGAAATAGAGAGAGAGCGAGAGAGCGAGAGAGAGAGAGAGAGAGAGAAGGTATAGCTGCAACGGAGTCTCTACCGTAATCTTCACCGGCGTTTAATTGCCAGGCAGAGATTTAGGGCCGCAAAGGTTCGTTCTCGCAACGACGAGAGAAGTATAGCCGAGAATGTGCGTGCTCGAGAACGGGAGTATCTATCAGCGTGAGTAAGAAAGAGAAGAACAACTTTTCCTCGGCCCCACCCTCACGATGGTGTCGCGGAACAGCTCCTTTTTACCCTCCTCCTCCTCATCTCACCCACGATCTCTCGTTCTCCTTGCCATTTAACAGCCAGCTTCCGGCGGTCTCGCACCCGACAGAAATTACATTTTCACCCCAGCAATAAACAATTAAGTGCCAGATGAAGGAGTTGCCGCGTGTCTCGGAGCGCCGCACGCCAAGGACACGCTGCGATATCCTTGTAGACTTACAGAAATCTCTTGAAGATCATCTCTTCGCCAACCATACTGGCCATTCTGTTTATATTTTTCTCCGATAAAAACTGCTCGGGCGATCATCCTCTCTTGTATTATCGACGGCTGCACTTTTCTCGCAAGTTGTTTTATCAGATTTTTGTCACAATTATCACGATTGACTTCAATAATCACACCTATGATAAGCAACACCCGTACCGGTATAGTCGGCCCCATATTCTTCTGATTCTTTGATGCACAGGCTTTCACTCAAATATCTACACCGAGGTATCAGAAGCCTTCCCCTTACTGATTGATGCGCCAGGTCGCACACGGCTAAGCGGTCACCGCTCCTAGTATTGGCGAGGCACAACGCTGCTTAACTTGGAGTACCGCCGGAGCCGAACCACGACCGCACGTAGACTAGTGTCGGTTGAATATTATATGATAAAGGGTGTCTAAAAATGACCGGACATTTTTATTTATTAATAAAACGTATTATTAGATGAAGTAAAAAGTTCTGAGTGTTTTTTCGCTTTATTTCGACCATGAAATTAACATAGTTAGGATTATCCGATTTAGATCAAATATGCGCCGTTTTGTTCGATAACTTTTGTCCATTTTGAAGGCAATTTCATAATTCCGCGATTGAAGAAGCCCTCGTCCCTATTGGTAAAAAACTTGACCAGCTCATTTTCACAAGCCTCTCTTGAGGCCAGTTTTGTACCATCAAGAAAATTTTGCAAATGCTTGAAAAGGTGATAATCGCTTGGTGCCAGGTCTGGACTATATGGCGGGTGCGATAAAACCTCCCATCCAAGCTCTCGGGGCTTCTGGCGCGTCGTTAAAGATGTGTGCGGCCTGGCGTTGTCTTGATGAAAAACAACACCCTTCCTATTGGCCAATTCTGGCCGCTTCTGGTCGATCGCCTGCTTCAATCTGATTAGTTGTTGACAGTAGAGATCCGAATTGAGTGTTTGGCCCGATGGGAGCAGCTCATAGTGGATGATTCCCTTCCAATCCCACCAAACACACAGCAAAACCTTCTTGGCCGTTAATCCGGGCTTGGCGATCGTTTGGGCCGGCTCATCGCGATTGGACCACGATCTTTTTCGGCTGTTGTTCTCGTATGTGACCCATTTTTCATCGCCAGTCACCGTCCGCTTAAAAAATGGCTCGATTTCGTTACGTTTCAGCAAAGAATCACAGGCATCAATTCGGTCCAAAAGGTTCTTTTGCGTCAATTCGTGTGGCACCCATACATCGAGCTTCTTCTTGAGACCAGCCTTATGCAAATGGTTCCAAACGGTTTTCTGGCTAATCTTCAGTTCCTGGGCAATGGAATAAGTGCTCACATGCCGGTCCGACTCGACGATTTCCATGATTTTATCGACATTTTCGACGATTGGCCTACCAGAGCGTGCCTCATCTTCGACATCCATATTACCAGAACGGAATCGTTGGAACCACCGCTTTGGTGTTGCATTCGATACTGTATTGGGTCCATAAAGAGCACAAATTTTTTTGGCCGCCTGCTCCGCCTTTTCACCTTGGTCGTAGTGGTACTGACGAATGTATTGAATTTTCTCTTTTTTTTACCTCCGTTTGGAACGCTGTAACACACAACTGACTTCATCAAACATAAAACTGTTAAAGAACTTTTTTTGAAGCGTAATGTCACCTTTAAATCGCTGTATAGTATGACCCGATGCGATGTATACATCGTGAGATATAGCTCACTAAAGACATCTAGCGGAAAACGCTCAGAACTTTTTACTTCACCCAATATTTATTTGGGAAGTACGAATATGTTTATTTTAATATATGGTACGAACATGGAGGTTATGTGTGGAACACAATATCCGATAAATGACCGCCTCGTCCCTGTTTGAAAACGTTCACGTAATTTCATTAATGGTGCGTCCAATTGCTTCCTTGAGGTCTGGAATTGTCTATGGATCTTTGGCATACATTTTTTCTTTCAGAAAACCCCAAAGAAAGAAGTCCAATGGCGTCAAATCGTACGATCTTGGTGGCCAATTCACATGGCCGCGACGCGAGATAACACGACCATGAAACTTCGTCTGCAATAACTGCATTGTTTTACATTGTATTTTCGCAATTTCTATGCGTTGCTCGATCGTGTAATTCTCAATGTCTAAACCTCAATACTTCCTCATGCCAGTTGTCAAAGATTAATACTCTATGTTCCCCACACAAAAATGGCGTACAATTTAGAATGTCAGGTCAATTTGAGGCACCCTTTATTATATTTTATTATATTGCTAGCAAACCATTTCGACTTGGCCCAGATTTTAATGTAAATAAAAATTGACTTAAAGAAAGACTGCCTGAAGAAATTCTTTATTTAACCATCGACCCGAGTTATTTATTCTTTCGGTTTAAATCATTTATTCCCTTTTTATTCGTTTAACGTGTCTGGTCGTGTCAGTAAGAAGTCGATGGTTTCGCTGAGCAGATGATTTTCCTTGTCTTTGTTGAGATATATGTCTATTACCGTCGAAAGAAATTCGGACGTCACGTCCAGTCAAAAATTCCCTGTCCCTTAAAGAAATATACCTACTGCGATCTAAAAAAAAACGTGCATCTTTATGTGATAAATAAAGATTTTATTTGCCTAAACCTTCCTCGAGAACTATAATATGTGATGGCGAAAACCCCATAAGAATCCGTTTGGTAGTTATCTAGATTAGCTCTCTCCGACAGACCGAAGCTCTCGGGGGACCTTCTTTTCTACAGTGTATTGATATCATAATACACTACATGACAAAGATAATTGCCAAATATAAACGTTGTAGATGGCGAGAGAGAGAGAGCAAGAGAGAGGGGAAGGGGCGTAATGGCATAATAAAATCAGTTCCCGATTCTAAACTGTTTCACGCGTTTGCCCAAGCACGATCGTTGCAGCAACAACATACATTCTTATGGTCACGCTTTGGTACTCGCTAATTGTTACGGGTATATAAGCTAATTCACTGAAGACCACAGTTATTCGTAGAGCAAAATTACTATCTCATATTTCAATGCGTTTCGATGGAGTAGAGAATTATGTAATTGCTCGTATACTGGCGAACGGAAATCGGATACAAAACCGTTCTCGGTACTCGCCGCATCAGCTTCCACAATTTTCGCAAATTTGTCAATGTCGAATATACGATAAAGGAGCTATTCATTTATTGAGCGGGTTACCACCGTAGAGTTTACTCGTGTTCACTCCATGCATAAATATTGGTGTATTACGTGTGCGTGCGTGTGCGTGTGCGTGTGCGTGTCCTGTGCGTGTGTGTGTGTGTGTGAATTACCGGACTTTCGGATTGTATCTCTCTCTCTGTCTGGTACGCATACAGAAACACGAGTTTAGTTGAAATTTCACGAATCTCCGCACCGTTAATAAATCCTTCGTTACGGCTTAATTAAAAAATAATAACGCGTTTTAATGAGCCGCAGACTGGGCGAAGGTAAAAAAGCGACGGCTCCGCTTTATTCATGCCGGGGCCGCATTTTCTGACGCTGACCGGACCACCTGTTCAATCGCCGGACGTGCACGCAAACACTATTGGAAGCAAAATCCTCACTGTCTTCGGAGTTATGTCGTCAACAATTTCCAAATCGAGAACAAAACGGCTCTTTTATGAATATTAATCGATATCACGTAACTGTACATCTGCCGGTGATTACGGAAGACCAAGAAAGAGAGAGGGGCGCCCGCAGGAAAAGTTACGCAACCTCGCGCTAATTTCGAGCCCACGAAATTTACGGGTATCCAACGAGATGTCAATGTGTTGTCTATTTTTTATTTATCTACCATATTCTCAATATAACGTCTATATGCGTTTTATATTTCTTCTATCGACGCACCGGCAAAAAAGCTGGGAAGGGTGCCGCGTCGAAGAAAAGAAAAATTACGAGGCTTGCTTCTTTCGAGAAGCGTCTCAAAATTATAGCACTTTTCAATTGCGGAAGTGAGGAAACGATATTTTTTTACTTCCTCCTAAGGTAAACAATTTTCAGTTGTAACCAAAAATCCAAAAGGTTTGTTATTAAAAAAAAAATATCTGATTGGTCATCCCATGAATAATGCGCTTTTTGTATACGTATGTATATATACATTTTTCAAAATATATTTTATCCATATTTATATATATTTATATGTATATATATTTCTTAAAATTAAAATAAACAAAATTCTTTTTTTAATCTATAAAATATACTCTCCTCCATTTTCCACAATGCACTTCCATATTCCTGGTAGACGTTCAAGGCCCCGCTTCCAAAATTCACTGGACCGTAGCGATAAACGCAATTTAAAACACCGCATTATTTATGGGATGAACCAATTATGTTTTCCGGAGCTCTCACTTTGAGTTACAGGTCGCGATTGTTTCTTCGAGAAGAAATTTAAAAAAACATCGTTATCTCACACCCTTGACTGATATTTGTCATAATTTGGCGATGCTCCTCGAATAAAGAGATACCTGACATCAAACTAAAGGTTAACCTCATTATTTTTTGTTCGTCGTAATGTCCCTCGATATTTTTGAAATCCTCTCTACCCCTCACGAGAAGCACAGGAGTACTATTTCCAATCGTAATCAAAATTAAAAGATAAAAAAAAACTTTTTTTTAACATCCTAATGGATATACATATATGCACAGTAAAATGACCGCGATACATTTTTGCAGCCTGGACGTGATGAGCTCTCAGGCCAGGCTTGTAACTCGGCGGGTACTAAAAAATTTCATGCTCGTGTTAACTTTTCACAAGCTCACATTTCTGACTCGTCTACATATATGTATATATATATATATATATATATATATATATATACACGTATAGTTTCACTGTTCTGATTTTATTATCAGACTTATACGATTCATAAATTCGTCCGTGAATTATAGCGAACGATATCGAGAGTGCGCCCGGCTCGCTCTGCACGCTACGCTCGTATATCAACTATTATATTTTCGTTGGCGAACCGTAAACGCGAATCTCGCTGTGTCCACGTAAGCAAGAAAAAAAAAATTGACCGCTGAAACTTCGAAATAATGTACACAAGATTGCGTATACTGACTCAAGTTCGTTTGATCTATGCTTGATATGAACGGAATAATCTGGAAAAGTAGGAAATCGACCTGAATGCCCTTTTTCATGCTGTTGAAAAGCTCGGTTCTTGCTCAGCTCTGTAACGGGCTGTATATTATTCTGCTGCGACGAGAAAAAGACAAGTGGCGATGAAAGAAAATGCAAAGTGAATCGCTTAAACGGAGACGTGCGATTTCTGCGAGCCACTAAATGCGGATTTTCATCAAAGGTATGTTTGTGTTTGTGAGTGATACGATTTATTTGTAAATTCGATGGTCCATTTCAAAATCACATCTATTCGTGAACAGAAAGTACAGCTTTCTGTATATATATACTTGTAAGTAGGGAGAGCACACAGAGGCGTTATGAATCGAGGTTTCTACTGAGCATTCGCATGGAAAACGATGCTCTCGATTTAACGGATAAATTTTAATGCACCAATACATATCCTTTAATGCTTTCATTATACCGCAGCACGGCGTAATTGATTCAATATTAACTCTCCCCCAGGAGAAGGTTACCGGCCCAGAATTAATTATCCGATGAATATAACCTCGAGGTTCTCGCGACGGGTTCGACGAAAGGTCAACGCATATAGCAACGCACTCAGGATGCATTTGCATCTGTAAATTCATCGCGTAAACATGCATGCAGTCCGCGAACAAACAGAGGGAACATTTTTTATTCTATTTTATCATAATTTTATGAATTATAATTTTAGAAAATTATAATTCTATAAATTAATGGAATGTTAAATAACTAAGTTCTCACTGTTTTTTTTTCGTGAAAAGTAATGCTTAATTTTTTTTAATTAGTAACAAATCAAGTCACTGAAAGAATTGCCCATCGCAAGCCACTACTTTTTCTCGTCTTTCTGGCAGCATTTTAATTCCACGTCGGAAAAACGACACGTCTTTTGAGGCTATCCACGAGTCGAACCATTTTTTTTTTTTGGCATCTTCATAAGAATGGAAGTGCTGCTCAGCCAGGCCATGTGACATCGATCGGAACAAATGATAATAGTAAGAGTAATGTCTGGTGAATACGGTGGGTGGGGTAGGACTTCCCATTTAAGCGTGTCCAAGTAGGTTTTCACCGGTTTTGCAACATGTGGCCGAGCGTTGTCATACTGCAAAATCACTTTGTCGTGTTTCTGCTCGTATAGCGGCCGTTTCTCCTTCAATGCTCGGCTCAAACGCATCAATTGTAGACGATAGCGATCTCCCGTGATGGTTTCATTCGGTTTGAGCAGCTCATAATAAGCTACACCCAGCCGAACCCACCAAATGCAGAGCAGAAGCTTGGAACCATGGGTATTCGGCTTTGCGGACGATGTTGATGCATGACCGGGCTTACCCCATGATTTTCCACGCTTAGGGTTATGGTAGTGTATCCATTTTTCATCGCCATTCACGATACGATGCAAAAAATCTTTCCGTTTCTGCCGTTAAAGCAGCTGTTCACACGTGAAAAGACGCAGTTCGACGTCTGTCGGCTTCAACTCGTCTGTGCTTTTGCATTCCTAATGCTTTCAAATGTTTCGAAACTGTTGTGAGATTAAGGCCTTAGGCCACTCTAGGATTTTCCAAAAATCAATTTTTTTTTATTAACAATGTACCTTAGTACCTAGAAAATTATATTCCAAAAAATTATGGGTGTGAAAAATCTCTAAGTACCCGATTTTCGAATTGTAGCCCACCCCCTCTTGATTCATGTCGTGACTTTCTACTAACTTTGAACGCGTTTATCTCAAAACTACATTTTTGAAGTCGGCCGGACACATAACTCAAATAAATTTCAACCGATTTATTTAAAATTTTACCTGTATTTTTATAATTACATTTTCTGAGGCACTACGCAGGATTTTTAAATTATATTGCATAGTTCATTTTTTATAAACAATTTTCGGACGATTTTCTCTTGGCTTGACTTTTTGTTGTAGAAATACGCCATTTTGACAAAAAACAATATATCAAAAAAATCATACGTATTTCTATAGCTATTCTTATATATAATCGAAAAAACTTTAGTGTCTCATCATAACTCAAAAATTATAGGAGCTGTTGGTCCGGCCGTTGACCTTCCAGAAATAAAGGCGTCATCGGAAAAATGCTGCACAGTCGCCATTTTGACATGTATCGCTGTGAAAAATTAATTTTGTATAGTCAATTACGTGTATATTAAAACCCCTATTTTGTAATTCCGATTTATTTTATGGTTTCGCTGAAAAAAAAATCACTAAATATGCCCTTTTTTTGTCTCTAGAGTGGCCTAAGGCCTTAACTCATAATGAATCTGCAAGTTCAGCTAGTGTCTGACACGAGTCTTCATGAAGTAATGTCTCTAACTCTTCGCCTTCAAACTGTTTCGGTGCGCCAGAGCGTTCTTTACCTTTAACATCAAAATCATTATTTTTCAAGCGTCTAAACCAATATCTGCATGATGTTTCCGATAGAGCATAGACGCCGGAAGTCTCAACGAGAATTCTGTGTGCTTCAGCTGCAGATAAAAAAAAATTAAGTAGTGCAGTAAAATTCTCTGCAAATAGTCTTTTGACATGTTTAACACTATGAAAAAAAAAGTTTTTTACACTTCGGCGAAATCCCATACACTGAAATTTTGCTCTGAAGCTTGCTTAGTACTTCTTTATAGATGCGTTACCATCTTAAACTACACGCACGCAGTTATGGTAACGGCATCTGTTGGAAAATAGCGAAAACTTATCCAACCTCTCAATATATTAATTATAAATTCATATATTATTACATTAGAATAATGTTATAAAATATAATTGTACAAATGATGAGACTAATTTTTTTAATCTTAATTTTACAAATGATGAGACTAATTTTATAAATTATAATTTGACCAATTATCAGAATAATTTTATAAATAATAATTTTATGAATCATTATAATTTTTATTCTGTTTTATCATTTTTTTTACATAATATTGGCATGTGCTCGTGTAGTTCGAGTTTGAATGACAAGGAGTAGTGTGGGGAGACAGGGTTGATTAAAAATGAGTCAATCTTATCAATCTTTTCGCCATAAGGATTCACGAAGATAAGAAACTCTACTTTCTTTGTACCTTAAATTTTTAGATACATCGACGGCAGCAACGTTCTTCTAATACGTCATAAATCGTTTCGAAGATCGATTACACGAGGTGTAAAAAACGAAATAAAAAAAAATCGAGCAATTATTTAACGTTAGAGAGAGGTGTAAGATCGCGACGCACGATAATGAGCCGCGACTTGCGCCAGCGCAGGACTTGCGAGCGCTTCGCCTTACAATTAGATAATTCAACCGCCGCCACACCTCGCAGTGATTTATTAGCGACTGCATCACGAGCGTGCTCGCGTATATACACATTAATTATTTGATCGTACGCGATTATATACGATAAATTCTGGCTCTTGTGCTCATGAAACCGCGAAGTAGTGGTCGTGCGTTTCGATTAATTGTTTGCGTAAAACGTTCTACGCCGAATCGACTTACCAACGAACATCGCGTTTCAACAAAAATGAAAAGAAAAAAAATCCTTATCTGGAACGAAAAATGATTGGCGAGTTATAAACAAAAAGGATTGCATCAACATTTTGAAACGCGCTACTTTTCGTCTCATTCTTATCAATGTACATTAGTATTGCTAAAAATGTAAGTACATGACACAAATTTCGTTGGTGCTAGAAAATTCGTGTTCAGTGAACAATTTCATATCGATAAGGGTTTTGCGAAATAAATTGAATGAAAGAATTAAAATTGGCTCCAATCGATCGAACGAAAGAACTGATATTGGTCCAGCTATATGCACAGTTGTCAGGCTATTTAGGTAATTTTTTATTCTTTGCTCAAATGGATACTTTGCTCAAGATCCTTTTTGATGCAAAATCGTTTGTTGATCACGAATTATCTAGTCTAATTTTTTCCAAGTATTCATATAATCCAAGAGAGCGATTCTTGTCTAAAAAGCGCCAATGGTCAAGAAGTTTCACTTCGATTGGATTTTTTTTAACTGTACATACATGAGAATAATATTTTTGTGTGAGCCCTGAATATTAAAATGCCAAAGGTGCTTTTGTCTTTGGCTTAAATGATAAAAAAAACTGCAGTTTCCCATAACATCAAAACTGTTAAGCCCGGGGGGCGAAGGGCTGGGAGTTCCAAAATATTTGGTTTTTAGCCTAGAAAAAAAACACTATGATAAATAGAATATATTATATTATATTATATTATATTATATTATATTATATTATATTATATTATATTATATTATATTATATTACATTACATTATATTATATTATATTATATTACACTGACCGAGTATAAAAGTACATTTTTCGTGAACGGAATTAATTTAAGGCCTTAGGCCACTCTGGAGGCCAAAAAAGGGTATATTTTGTTTTTTTTTCAGCGAAACCATAAAATAAATCGGAATTGCAAAATAGGGGTTTTATTATACACGTAAATGACTAAACAAAATTATTTTTTCACAGCGTTACATGTCAAAATGGCAACTGTGCAGCATTTTTTCGACGACGCCTTTATTTCTGGAAGATCAACGGCCGGACGAACAGCCCCTATATTTTTTTAGTTATGATGAGACACTAAAGTTTTTTTGATTATGTATAAGAATAGCTTTAGAAGTACGTAGGATTTTTTTTATATATTGTTTTTTGTCAAAATGGCGCATTTCTAAAACAAAAAGTATAAAATACCATGAGAAAATCGTCAGAAAATTGTTTATAAAAAAGGAACTATGCAATATAATTTTAAAAAATTCTACGTAGTGCCTCAAAAAATGTAATTCTAAATATACAGTTGAAATTTCAAGTGAATCAATTGAAATTTGTTTGAGTCATGAGTCCGGCCGACTTGAAAAATGTAGTTTTAAGATAAACGCGGTTAAAGTTAGTAGAAAGTCACGACCTGAATGAAGAGGGATTGCGCTAGAATTCGAAAATCGAGTTCTTAGAGATTTTTCGTAGCCATAATCTTTTGGAATATAATTTTATAGGTACTAAGGTACATTTTTAATAAATTTATTAATAGATTAGATTAGATTATGTTTATGAGTGCAACACACGTAATATAAGGATTACGTGCATTACACAAGAAAATATGAAGAAATAAAAAGCAAGCTGAATACAAAAGCAAAGAAAGCTGATTCTATATAAACAAAAGAAAAACGCAAAAAATCCCAAATCCAAATAAAATCATACTAAATGAAAAAGAAAAAGTGAATCTATATAATATACACAAAAACAGAAATAAAAATAACGCATATCAAAGTAGATATAAAAATACAAACAAGAATAAAAAAAGAAAGAAGCGACCTACGAGAAACGCTAGATACACTCGTGTATACCCGGCACCGAGCATTTTCCTAAACATTTAGTTAAAATCTAGATAGGTTAGATTAATAGAGGAAAAACCTAAGAAAATAAAGAGCACAAATAAACTTAACGATTCGAAATTTCCCAGAGATTATTCGAGCAACAATTTAATGACCGCGCAAGCAGGAGTGGGTCGTATTAAAGGAGTCGCTGATGAATTATGCGCACGTGACAGTTCGCTGTGGCCAGTGACTTCCCGTAGCCGGTAATTAATATATCGCTACATTACCACGCGACGTTGAAACGAGCGCTGTTACACGAGGCGTAAAGTCGGAAGCGAATAAATGTAAGGTATGTTTGGCCAACGAGCAACGTAACCCGCGCACAGAATCGAAGCGTTGATCTTATATACCGCCTGAAGAATTCGAAGTTCACCGAACTAATTGAGAGTGTGCATGTCGTCGCAGGTTGCGCCGTTCAAGGAGCGACTATATAAGATTTAATTGGAACTTACTGGCACTATTAAATTTTTAAGTACACTGCCCCGCATACGAGGCTATACGATCGACCTTTATTACGCGTAATACGTTATGCGAACTTGATGCCCTAAAAAAGAGAGATCGAAAAAAAAATCGTGCGAGCAAATGGGTTTTGCAATATTATGCATATGAAGGTTTTTGTTCCCGAGGAAAATAATCGGCAGAGTAAAAATCAAGGAACGAATATACGTGCACATGTATAGGCGTATATATGTATGTGCTTTTAAATAAGTATCGCTCGAGGGATCTTGTAAGCGTTCTCTTTTTCTCTCTTGCCTGCAATTAATGCTATATACAAATGCCGCAATATTATATGAAAATTTGTAATGTTCGTGCGTTTTCATTGCACGCAAACAACACCCATTAAGGCAATGGCGGTTCAAAGTTATTTTTTATTTACTCGCGTATTCCTCCATCTCTTACCTCCATCTCTTTTCTATCGACATTTTCTCTCTCTCTCTCTCTCTCTCTCTCTCTCTCTCTCTCTCTCTCTCTCTCTACTTCCATCTCTTTTCTATCGACATTTTCAATATTTAATTAACGCTGCATTAAGTGAGTCGAGCATCATCCATTGTAACTAATCCGAAGTTAGTGAACGCATTAAAATATGCTGTTTCACTCGTTGATTTTCCGTTGAAATAGGTACAACATACCTGTACATTTTTTTCCCTGATTAGGGGAAAATCCGAATTTATCCGAGAATGATGGTTTTAATGAAAATCAACCTGCCGTATCGTAAATATGCATTTGTGATTTATACCATATATTTTTATACTGCTGTACTTTCTATCATGGACGAATGGGCACGCTCCAGACATTAAAATACAATTTATTGATTTGCTATCGACGTGTTTAAAATTCATGCGAGTGAGAGTGGGGGGAGCAAACTTATACGATCCGTCGTTGATTCAAAGTTATTGTATATGTAATTTACTTATGCATATCCGTGCAGAAATGTGACCGAGGCCAGAAATGTTTCCTACTTTGTGTCGGGTCCTGGCCAGGTTTCCCTCGTCTGATTCACCTGACCGGGTATTTTCATGTAAGAAACCGAGAAAATCATAAACACGTTTTTTACAGCTTACACTCTATGTTTGGAAATTACAATGACCTGGCCAGAAAACATTGCGAGCAAGTACACTTTCGCGTAATGTTTAGCCGGCCAAAAAATTAAAATTTACTGAAAAGTGGAGACCGACTTCAAGAACTGTGTAAAGCTGCTTTGCTTTTTACCCCATGAAAGATATTTGTAATTGATTAGGGTGAAACTAATACATCTCTTGTAATTCTATTCACCATTATAAGCATTTTTTTCACCAATGATAATCTACGAGAATAAAAATGCTCATCATAAATAATGGTATTACAACAAGTATTAAGTTTAACATAACGCATAACAAAATGATTCCATAAGATAAAAAGATCACGCAGGTTGTTCGTGGGTTCTAAAATCGTGGTCGCCTTGTCAGGAAATGTCAATATTCTGGCCGGAAAGACATCACCTGAATGTATGTCGCCAACAATCCGCTAGGTGGCTTCAAACGAAGCGTTACGCGTAATCATACAAAGACAAAACTTCAACCCGTTGTTGTAGCACCTACAAAAGTGGTATGCTTACGGTGTGCACTTTGGTTTATGATTTTGTGATACTTGTGAAATAATGAGTATCAGTACGACCTGATACTATTCATTTTACTAGGGTCCATCGCCAAAAGCGCGTTTCCAGTACCGGTTATTTCTCATGCAGGGCCCTGGCAGTTCACTATCACCTTTCCACGTAAGTTCGCGGCGGTTTTCTGATTCCTTTCCTCGTCCGTTCCCAACCAGTTCCTGATCAGTTCCCGAAAAAGAGAATGGTAGATCAGGACCTGGCCTAAGACCTGTTACATGGCGAGCTACCTCCACGATGGAAGGTCTGACCATGGCCTGATATTATCTAGGTAAGGCAGACAATAGGCAGTACTTTTTCCCGATTCACATTTCCACACGGGTATATTCTATATTATTATTACAGATTATAATATTCCATGCATAATGTCATTTCCATATTCATATAAAAATGCTCATTGTATTGTGTAACATATGTATTATTTTTATTATTATATTATATGTATATATTTTTTTCTCGAGTACATTTAAAAGAAAAAAAATGATTGGCACCACCGAAATTCCTAAGAATAAGTCGAAGCTTGCATCACCAACAATCTCCTCGATGCGAATGAAATTTGTGACGCTGAATTTGATTGAATAAATTTTTTATCGTGTTTTCGAGCTCTTATTCCGTTAAAGAAAGCAGCTGGAACTTGACGAGTAGTCGAGGGTCGGAAACAACAAACGCTTCTGATCATAATTCATCGTTGTCGGTAGATAAAAGCTCTGCGCGCATATATGATCCCTGCAGAAAGGTAGAAAATGAGAGGGAGAGGGAGGAGAAAGATCGATGAGAAAAAAGGGAGAGAAATGGACGAAGATATATGGCGGTTGTCAGTGGGTCGACAGGTAGATAGATTTCCTGAGGAAAGGACAACCACAATCGCGCGACGCCAACCTGCTGATGCTTGTTAGCGGGAGAGATCCCGCATACTCGTATTCGCGACACACAAAAAAACACACTCATAGTTATATATATATCCGAAGGGAAAGGGACGTATACGAGAGTCGATAAGCGAACCCAAGAAGAGGAAGAATAAATGGACAAACGACGGGCAAAATACATTTATCGTTGGAGTATCTGCGGCGTTATACCGAACTGACACATTCGTCTCATAATTCGTCAGCACCCACGAAATTCTATTCTCTTATTTCTCCCTCTTCGATCCTATAGCTCGACCTCAAACCTACCACCATCAATCAAAAGGGAAAAAACGTTGTTCTTTGATTACAGCTATCTTTCGGCTGTTATTCTTCCAAGGGAGCTTGACTGTCAAGAAGAATGGGATCTTTTCAACGCTAATGATATCGTGGATCCTGTTGCATAACCACTCGTGCGACACGTTTGATTAATTCAACAGGAAATTATGCGTGAAAATGAATGAATAACGAATTATATCCTCGGTTAACCGATGATCCCGAGGAACATCGGACCAGTCGTAATCAACGGCGTTCATCAATCGCATCTTCCAAACAGCAAACGTGTGATGCAAATGATTCCGTTATACGCGTAGTGTACGCATTTGCGTTAATTTCTATAGATCAATTACGCGCTTAAGTTCACGATGGGGATTCTCGTGGGAACGATCGTACGTTGGCAACAAACATTTCTTGGTGAGAAACCTTTCGCTTTGCGAGTGTACACGTGTGCCTCGGATTTTCTGCCGTAAACGAGAATGCAATCATTTGAGAAGATGATGACCTCGGGCCGGGACCCATAATTACGCTTGAATATGAAGACAGATGCTTGGAAAGGCTTCACGCTGCCACTAGCCTTATCGTCTGATAATCGGCGCACGTTTTAAAAATCGTAATACCGCGTACATGCCTTCTCGCAAATGTCTACAATGTTATTTAAATTATCTTGTGGAAATCGTCGTGAACCCTCTTCGATATTATCGCAGGAGCACTGAATCCTCGAGTTACCGTCGTCTTGGGTGTCTCGGGCCGGGACTCTTGGCGAATCTTCGCGGATGCCCTCCGGCAATTTGTAACTTTTCCCCCATCCAGCAAGGAAGCAAGATTGCCAAGCTAATTTCTTCCCTCTTTACCGGGTTCTTGTAAAATTCAGTGTAAATAAGCTGTCATGTATTTTTTGCCTTTTTCATCGATAATGAGTGTTCGTGTGCTCGGTAGACGCGAAGTCTTGTACCATGACGTGGTGCTTGTGTGGAGCACTCATAGATCTGTCCGCATCACGGGGATGGATTTCTCCATTAAGGCCTTAGGCCACTCTAGGATTTTCCAAAAATCGATTTTTTTTGTTAAAAATGTATCTTAGTACCTATAAAATTATATTCCAAAAGATGATGGGTGTGAAAGATCTCTAAGTACTCGATTTTCGAATTCTAGCGTAACCCCGCTTAATTCATGTCGTGACTTTCTACTAACTTTGAACGCGTTTATCTCAAAACTACATTTTTGAAGTCGGCCGGACACATAACTCAAATAAATTTCAACCGATTTATTTAAAATTTTACCTGTATTTTTAGAATTACATTTTCTGAGGCACTACGCAGGATTTTTAAATTATATCGCATAGTTCATTTTTTATAAACAATTTTCTGACGATTTTCTTTTGGCTTGACTTTTTGTTGTAGAAATACGCCATTTTGACAAAAAACAATATATCAAAAAAATCATACGTATTTCTATAGCTATTCTTATATATAATCGAAAAAACTTTAGTGTCTCATCATAACTCAAAAATTATAGGAGCTGTTGGTCCGGCCGTTGACCTTCCAGAAATAAAGGCGTCATCGGAAAAATGCTGCACAGTCGCCATTTTGACATGTATCGCTGTGAAAAATTAATTTTGTATAGTCAATTACGTGTATAATAAAACCCCTGTTTTGTAATTCCGATTTATTTTATAGTTTTGCTGAAAAAAAATCACAAAATATGCACTTTTTTGGCCTCTGGAGTGGCCTAAGACCTTAATATGAGTGCTCACTTCGTAGAAAATAGACAGAAGATCTTATTACATGTGTGCATTAATTTTAAGGGATTTTCAAGAGATAACGTAACTAGTACTATATCGCATCGGGTCATGTTGTTACTAATTTTACGTCAAAGAATCATCACGTGGCTTTAATTATCAGTATGTTTTATTTTGCCAAAGTGTAAAAGACGTTATTTTCTTGATATGTCGAATTTTGCGCCAACAAACCGCAATTTGCAGGAAGCTTTGTTTGTTCTGCTTCCATTTAAAGAAAAGTGCTGCTGAAAGTCGACGAATGCTGTCGGAAGCTTATGGAGATTGTGCTCCATCGATTTCAATATGTGAGTACTGGTTTTGACGTTATAAGAAAGGTAATTTTGACACGGAAGATAAGGAACGTCCAGGTCAGCCGAAAAAGTTTGAAGATGAGGAAGTGGAAGCTTTACTCGGTGAAGACACGAGTAAAACGCAAGAAGAACTTGCTCAAACACTAAATGTTGATCAACATCAAAGGTTATCAACAACAATTTATGCAATTGAGCCGAGCATTGAAGCAAAAAACGGCCAGATTACGCGAAAATGTTGCAAAACCGGTCGAGGAAACGTTAGAAGCGATTAACTGGGATGTTCTACCACACCCTTCGTATTCTCCAGATATTGCTCCTTCCAATGACCACCTGTTTCGATCGATGACTCATGATTTGTCTGAGCAGCGCTTCTATTCTTATGAGGATATCAAAAAATGGGTCGATTCGTGGATAGCCTCTAAAGATGTGTTGTTCTTTCGACTTGGAATCCACCTATTACCAGAAAGATGAGAAAAAGTAGTGGCTAGGGATGGACGATATTTTGAATTCTCAATTTGTAACCATTTTTGCACAATAAAGCCGTATTTCGAGCAAAAAAAATCCTCAAAATTAATGCACACTCCTAATATTTTCAAATAGTGTTCAGGGCAAAGAGTACTAAAAAAATACGTGGAAAAAAAAACGTGCCAAGGCACCAACAAAGTCCGGTGTTACTTCGCACGCCCTTTCGAACTTTTTTTAAATTCCATTTCACGTTTACCCCAGACCTATCACTATATTCAGTTCCTGAGAGGATCTGCCACAGTAATGTCCAGGACCCACAAATGAACTCGGCAAAAGTGTCTCCTGCTCGGTAGTCGACGCGCAAGCCAATGAGCGACCGAGTGATCACCCATCCGGGTATTCGCCCAGCAGTACGCCACCTGAAATGGGCAATCTCCGCAGCTGCACGTCCACGCTACATTTCTAAACGCAAATATTCTCCAACGTTGAAAAATCATTTGGAATATCACTGTTAAGCCGAATTCCTAGCCGGACACCGCGCACATCGAAACGTCATTAAAATACCGCATACGCGCTGGATGAAAATTCGCCCACGCACGTGCGGGAACCGAGTATACAACGTCGAGGTGGAGAATAGCAATTCGGAGGAACTATCGTCGCAAATTAGTGTGTCAAATTAGCTACCGCAATGAAGGTGAAGTAGCGCAGTACGCTAATCGCTTCACCGTTTCGCCTGGCAATTATTAATTCCCGCTTCTTTGCTCGCAACGGCGATATTGCACCTTCGTGCGGAAATTATATATGCGGCAAAAGACTGCGCTACGGGATCGCGAGAGACATTTCGCGGCCGTGCAGTGTTCAAGGTATATACGCGATCGTGATCACGCGCGCGCGCGCGCAACGCCAATGCCGTTAATCAGCCCCGCTGGCAAAGCTATGATCAGCACTCTAATTATCCCGTGAGAGAAAAATAATGACTCCGCGGGATATTATTAATCTGGTTCGTTTGGCTGCTGCGGGGCCCATAACTGAGAGTTCTACCGCTCTCTTCCTCTCTCTCTCTCTCTCTCTCTCTCTCTCTCTCTCTCTCTCTCCCTCTCTCTCTCGCTCTATCTCTTTCACGGCGTAAATAAGAGAAATTCATTAAGTATTTAGCATTTAGTATCTACAGTTACACACCTCGGTATATGTACATTCCAGACCCTCGACAACCAGTTTGTGTCGGCGCGGCCATATAATATCTTAATCTGACGATCTTATCGTCCGAGGCATTAAGTTTAAAATATATGGAAGTGGTTTTAGTGTCACATAAATTAAGATTAGTCAGTCGGCACTTGCCATTAACATTTGCCATTACGACTATTAACATTAATTATATATACGCTAGAGGCCTTCCACTCTTCGTGTGTGTATGTGTGTGTGAGCGGCTGTGTATCTTTGCATGCACGTGTGCCTCGCACCAGCACTAAGAAAAATATCTTATATGCTCTCTTTTATCTAGCCAGTGAAACGAATACGTGTGTTTTTTTTTTCTATTCATGCCCACTTTTTTTATTCCCCATTTCCTTCTGATATTCATTCTCCCTCGACGCGATATTATAGACTCCGGGATTGCTCAACTTCTCGCATATTTAAGTACATTTGAATTTGTGAGAGTATCTCATTTCAGGATGCTCTTTTTTTCTGCTTCTCACGCGACGTCGAGCTATGCGGAAACCACCTACTGGGTTTACACCGCTCGAACACGCCGTAACAGCCAGAATAAAAGTTAAAAAAAAATCTCTAATCTCCAATAGCGAAATTCGCTCGGATTGACAGTTTTTGTGCTACCGGGCGCGCGGGTTTTTTTTAACGATTCAAAGCAACTGACGAAAAAATACAACCTGGCCACGACGAAAGCATAAATAAAATTATCCAGCCTGAATCCACTCGTTTGAGCCTCCGCCACTCGCAACACGTCATGTATGATTGGAGAATTGAAATATTGTAGCAATGCCCATAGGTACTCGTTCGGTGAAATATTTCCAGTTTCTGTGTCTAGCTAGTCTTTTGAGCTTGGATTTATGTACGTAGACGCAAACTATTGGATTGGAAAATAAGTTCATTGGGTTTTGAACGTATGAACGGTATGAACAAAACCGTACGAACTTAATTGCCAACTCAATACATATGGATCATGGGTCGATTTATATGCTAGGTAAATTAATGCTTGCTGTCCCCGTAAAACGAACGCACGTATAAATCGTTTTTCCGAGCGTATAAGGCGCTACACCTTGGCGCTCGTAAAAATATGTATACAAAAAACAAAATTTGACGCGTCTTTTGGAAATGCTTGCTGATGTTTGAATTTTCTTCTCTGTCGGGCGTCGTCTCAAAATGAATAAAAAAAAACATGTTTTTTGTGTAAAATAAAAAAATGTAGACTTTACAGCTGTTGGAAAAAAAACACTGAAAAAAAACGCACGCGGCAGTCAATTAAAAAGCTCCTACGCCACATTCTAGATAATATTATAAAGATTATATGTTATAAACTTCATCAAAATCGGTTGAGTAGATCTCAAGATATTTTGCCCACCATGTTGAAAAGCGGTCCTACTAGACGATTTATATATCCACCATTTTTCAATTTTATTATCCGGTTTTTTTAAATTTGTTCATAAAACTAACAAGTATTTGTGAAAAATAAAAATTATTTTATATATTTAATAGTCGCGTCAAAATTTGTATTTATTTTTATACCTATTTTTTCGAGCGCCAAGATGACCCCTTAATATAGCGGCTCCACTACACATGCATATAAAGGGTGTCCCAAAATGACCTGACATTTAAATTTATTAATAAAACGTATTATTTCTTTGAAAAGTACGAATATTTTTAGTAGTAGTAGTAAACGTGTTTATTGACAGTGTCTGGTATACATATGAGGGGTAAGGTTTACATATTTATAGCGTTTTTTTTTCATAGTACGGCACTTCCAATGAGCCATCGACCGTAGTCCTTCAGCTCGTGTCTTGCTTGGTCAACGTGATATCTATTTATATACTCATTTATTTATAACTTTTTTGCGTTGGTAGATGCGATAGAGTAAGTGAGGAAAAAAAAATTAAATAACAATACTAATAATAATAGTTACATGTGAATGAATGTATGTATGTGTACGTCGGGGTAAGTTAGAAGGTCGTTTTGCCCTTCGACCATGATATTGGGCGTGCGCTCTAGTTTTGTACGATTCTCTCCAACAACTGTATGATTGTGTTGTTCGGATGTTTATGGACTCTTGTAACATTTCTTGAAGGTTCAATGCTCAGTGGTACTATGTTTATTATCTGCTTTTCTGCAAATTGTTTGGTGAATATTTTTATTTTAATATAAGGTACAAACATGGAGGTTATGTGTGAAGGACAATATCCGATAAATAGCCGCTTCGTCCCCATTTGCAAACGTTCACTCTTTTGACGAAATTTTCAATAACATTTTGGCATAATTGCGAACTAACTTCAATAATGGTGCGTTCAATTGCTTCCTTGAGCTCTGGAATGGTCTGTGGATCAATGACATACACTTTTCCCTTCAGAAAATCTCAAAGAAAGAAGTCCAGTGGCGTCAAATCGCACGATCTTGGTGGACAATTCACATCGCCGCGGCTCGGTGATGTGATAAGATGACCATGATACTTCGTCTGCAATAACTGCATTGTTTCACATTGCATTTTCACAATTTCTATGCGTTGCTCGATCGTGTAATTCTCCATGACTAAACCTCAATACTTTCTGATGCCAATTGTCAAAGATTAGGTCTCTATGTTCGCCACAAAAAAAAATGGCGCGCAATATAAAATGTCACGTCATTTTGAGACACCCTTTATAAGGAAAGGTAATATTGAGTTTATACGACTTTGAGGACCATTTCCATAGTATCCTATTGATGATGAATGAATAGATGAATATGATGATATTTATATAAACGTCATTTTCATGGGCCATCCTGGCCCCAAAATCAAAGATTGGCTTGCAAAAATATTAGGGATCGAAGAAGAGCCAAATGTATTGATAGCCAACAAGGCTACGACGAATTCGACATGGTACTTTTTCATGTACATAATACATTGTACGTATCTGAATATAGATATCATGTATGCGGTACACAGGTAAAGAACACTCTACGTCAAAGCAAAAGAGAAAATGCAAATGCGAGGTTGATGTGTCGTTACCGAGACAGCAGCAAAACCATATCCACGTAGATAGACTTGGACGATGCCGTATACGTGTCGATATCCCCATAGTTACGAGAGCTCTCAACATACGACGGTCCCGTCGTTTCCGTCGTCGTTCTTATAACGAGAGAAAGATAATGTCCCGACATATACCTAAAGCGATGAATCGAAACGCACGATGCGCTCGTTCCCACACACACACACACACACACACATACATATATATTTGAGTATCTTTCAACTACAAGCCTGCGGTATATCACGTTATCGTACCAAAGAGACTCTATAAGTTTTATATTGTCCGAATATAGGTAATTTTGTGCCGGCGTGGAAGAGGGACTGAGTGAGAGAGAAAGAGAGTGAGAGAGAGAGAGAGAGAGAGAGAGAGAGAGAGAGAGAGAGAGAGAGAGAGAGAGAGAGAGAGAGAGAGAAAGAGAGAGAGAGAACTACCGTCATCCGAGAATTTACGATCGCATACCTTTTGCTGTCATTAGCATATACTCGAAATATATCTTAATTTTACAATCGCGGTATTACCGAGTATGGGAGATAGTACAGTGGTGATATACGATCTGGTCGTAGCAATAAAATAAACACGAGCCACGACAACGGTTATTTTACCGAGATAGAGAGAGAGAGAGAGAGAGAGAGAGAGAGAGAGAGAGAGAGAGCCTCGTGTGATTGCCCAAGCAGCATACAGGGGGAACGCTTTCCTCGTATAATATACCCGGCTATGCACGAGATCCTTGGTATTCCCATCACAATATCCACCTCTTGCGTCTTATTTTAAGTATTTACGTAAATACGCGGAAATATCTGTGAAACAAGCTCGTAAAAATCCGTGTCGAATGAGGGGGGGGGGGGGGGGGGGGGTATAAGAGGCATCCTTTTCTTCTATCTTACCGAGCGATAACTTTCAATCTCTCATCGTCTCTTCTCCGTCACTCGTGGGATTAAGGTGGTGTTACGCCTCGCTCAATCGGATTATACGCGCGTTTCTCTCGGGTAATAAAAAGCACACGCAGCCGCATCGGCGATACGAACGGTTTATTGGTAGTAACGAAAGAAACGAGCTTTCTTCTCGATTGCTCAAAATCTCCCGAGTTTATACGTATAAATTCGCCCCTATTTTGATTCTGACGACCCATCGCGCGTGTGTATTTCGAACGGTCACCACTCACGTTGCGGCCACTTTGTAGCGGTGGCAAAAGTGGATCGCGTGTCTTTGCACACGAATGCTACGAATTGCCGTGAAAAAAAAAGGTTAAAGTATATTTTTGTTTCGTTTGACGGGTGATCGCGGTCTCGCGTGTAAGTCTGGTAAACGGATAAATTTTGACAACATGTGATTATGACCGAAATGCTATTCTTCTGATCTTCGAGGACCGGCTGACAAGGAACATCAGTTTAGTGAACGCCTTCGATACGGATTCTCTAGAAAGAGTATCCGCATCGGCATCCAGATGGCGCCCACTACGCAGCACAAGACGAAGACGTGGTGGCAAGAATTTGAAATACGTATTAAATACATTTTTCTTAGAAATTTGAATGCACATTTTCATAGTTCGAACGATCTCCATTTAATATAAATATAATTACTTAGAATAAATAACCTATATCACTTTTCTCCAGGATATATAAGTCTTTCAAGGTCTATATATTGTTTTTTTCGAAATTTTATATTAAATGTAAAGAATTTTGTTCGAAATTCTGTTATTAAAAAATATAAGTTTTGACAGTTATACTGTAGCACCAATTTTTATCTAATCTTTTTCAGTTCCTGGAATAAATGATTTCAGAAAACGTCCAGCATCTCCAGCTGATACGGATCGGTGTCTCCTGGTGATTTTTTACATTCATCCCTGGAATCCGATTTGATATCAAACTAGATCTTGTTCTAGAAGTTCGGGATTCTAGCCTAGTTCCTATGCAAAGTTTCTATTTGGATTCTGACTAGAGTCCTTAATAGTTCCGCATTAGGATGGAATCCAGTTTGCGAGAGTTACATTTCGCTCCTGGATCCGATCCGATGTCTGACTAGATCCCGATTGAGAAACCAGGATCCTAGTCCGAATGGGACTGTATATTTCTGCGTGGGCAGTATATTTCTGCATGGGACTCAATATTTCTGCGTGGGCAGATTATACCATGAAATTAGAGGAAAGTATGCCAGGCGATTGTTAATAGTGGAGGCGACTGGACCACTCATTATTAACAAAACATCACGGTTTATATCATCTGATGTCTGTGTATTTTTTTTCAATGCCTTCTCCCGAATACTTTTTAAGTTTCGCCGTACACGTACTTGTCAAACAGACTGTATGAGCAACGTCAATATCTCGTCTCCTGACAAGCGAACGGTTTTCGCAACAGTCACCATGTTGTCACTCATTGCTTTTGGCAATGCATGATGAATGACAGTATAGACAACCACTTTTTCCTCTACTGCTACACATCCAATTGTTTCTGAAATACTGAGCTGTACAGCAGTGAAAATCCGATTAAAATTTGTACCGTACTTTTCACACAATACCGTAACAAACATTGCAAAAGTGCTATTTTATTATACGTACAAGTATATAGGAGTTTGTCGCATAACCGCGTATATCATATCACGTTGCAAAAGCAGACTCGTCGAATATCCGAGAAAAAAATCCCTATCAAATGATTAGACGAGCTTTTTGTCAGTGCATAAATAATGAAGACTTAATCGTCGTGTCGTACATACAAAATAAGGTGGATAGAGTTATCTCTGTCTTGGTGAACTGTGGAAAATTTGCAATATGCTTTTATTTCCCGGAGGTCCGTGCCCGATCAGTTCGTGAAAAATAGCCATCGCTTGTGCAGGATCTTACGTATAATATGACGTGGCCTATACGCGAACGTCAGTCAATCCCGCTGGTCGATTAATATGATAAACGAAACATCTCTCACATGTCTGTCTCGTTAACTATATGCATGTCCATCAAAAGAGGCTTTGCGATATGTATATCACGATATACGTGCGCGTTAAAAAAAAACTACTGATATTGCGTGTTTACTCGAAGCCAGGTGGAAACTTGGATAACTATGGCTCGAGCGCAGCTCGACCAAGAATTGCCGCGAGTGACAGCCGACAGATTTCGCGACAAGACTTGTCGCAATGAGCAAGCGCGTAGATGGCGTCTAAATATATGTAAAAGAAATAAAGAGAGAGGAAGGCAGGATCGATGCATAGTCGTTAATTTTATCGTATCGATCTGCATCTGGAAAATCTAATTGGACAAAACGTCAAGAAAAAAGCAGGTGAAAAATAACTGCAACGTGTGTTCCGCCTGCTCATTCGTGTACATATGGGATAAATCAACGTTGAAGACATTCGACAACGAAGTCTGTCGTCGTACTAGCCTAATATCCCCATACTCAACATTACGTCAGTCCCATTGTCTTTAAAATCTCCTGCCCATAAAAATAAGCATAATTGTACAAAGGTGATTCTTATGCCTCGAGTCGTCCGAAGTCGACGACTCGATTGAAATCATTCTAAAGACCAAGAATATTGCATAGATATATCGAGTGCAAATAGACTTTCCCCTCATATACATATATGTATGGGAATCTAATTAATTGTGAAATTCAATCGCGATCCATTGGCATGTCGGTGCTACGCCATTCGCACAGCGTCATACAAATCTCAATCGGTATACATTCGCACGTCACTCCGTGTGTGAATAAGCGTACAAAGTCGGCTCTCGATGACCGTAAATGTATTTAATGATGGTGGCGGAGTCGAGCCGTTTACAGCAACGCCGTAACTTGTCAAGCCAGTCACCTGTCCAAACGTTCAAGAGAGAAGTTACGCCATGCGTATTACCAACCTTTGCTTTACGAGACAACCATATCTCTCTCTCTCTCTCTCTCTCTCTCTCTCTCTCTTTTCCGACGTCCATAGACTCGACTAAATGCACCGTCCGTTTGCATCATACAAAATTCTACATTATGATGCACATAAACTTCTGTACACCTGGCGGCAAAACATTGCTCGATTCGTACGGCAAAATCGCTCAACGCGAACCACCAACTCAAATAATAAAAATCCAATAAACATATTTGATTATTTGTTTTCAATAGAAACAACAATAAAACGTCATTTATTCCGAAGCCTCAAGTATCCACGAGCAGAAAAAAAATGTTATTTTTTACTTGGTGCCAGTACGGCACTCTTTCGTCAATTATTTTATATTGTCGTGTTCGAGGGAATGCGCGGAGGCGATTCTTTTGGTGAAAAAATATGTGGTGTCCGTTGTGAAACGATAATTTAACCGCTTCGCTGTTCCGGTGACGTGCGCCAAAGGGGAATAAGTGTATGATATTATCGATAGCGTGAACGCGGTCACGCCGTTCCGGAATAACAGCAATGTGTGCTAGGGGTGTCCCAATCGTTTTGCACATTAGTCGAGCAAAATCGCGATCATCAAGTTCGCGAAGTTATTCAAGCAGGGTTCGGACGATCTTGGGCGGTAATTAACCTGGTATATACCGTTTTGAGTCTGCGCGAATTTATTTTCAATGCATGTAATGACGGCGCTTTTTTTGGTTGCCACTACATCGCGCAAAAAAATACTAAACCGAGTTTTCTTGGGTTTTCACTGTTCTAGAGTTTAGGGTTCAAAAATGAAAGGAAGCTCGTAATTGGCATTGAGAACTACCCATTAAGCAAAAGAAAATGTTTGCACCACTTGCGAGTCATTCGGTGTTTGAAGAAACGGAAAATCGTACTCACCCGTTACAGAAATTGGTTTGTTTACTAGAGTTTAGAGGCCTAGAATTTTGTGTAATTTGCTAAGTTATTTTTAAAAAGCCTCTGAATCATCGTTGTTCTTCGTCCGTACAACTTTTTTTCGACTTTAAAAGCTTGAAATGAAAAAAAAACACGATTGCTTTATTGCGTACTTTTTTAAAGTAGGGTCTTAACTTTAATTTGCAACAAAGATCTCGTAAAAAAATTAAAAATTGACCGAGTTATGATGACTTTTATGAAGGGTCAGATCGCCCACTGCGCTACGGTGAACCACCCCATTGCGATTTACCTTTTTTGCTTTTTTGTTTTTCTCAAAATGTTTTATGAAACGGGTAAGTCTTATCTCGAAATCTATTCGTCCGATTCGCTTCTTATTCGGACGAAGCATAGTTTATAACTTTTTCTATCGTACGGACGGATAGTTTTTTCATATGTTTATCCATTTTCCAGTAACCGAATATTAAAATTGTTTTTTTTTTTTTACGGAAAACTATTTTTTTTCTGCAGCTTACTATTTTTGCAATTTTTTCAATTTCAAAAACATATGCCATCATACGAAAGTCTTATTGGTATACTATAAGAATATTTTTTTATTTATATTTCAGATCATTCTAATTGCACTTTGTTTGAATAATAATTCCATTGCTTATTAATATTTTTCAAGAAGCAAACTGAAACTTGGCAAGTTCATGTATTAATTGGATAAAAATTCCAACCTCGTCATCCCAATACGGTTGTCAAAAAAAAAAAGATCTTGAATATCGCCCGGTTTTTTCGTCGCCAAGCCTATGCAGGCCCTTGTTTGTGCTTATCCTTCGTCATGTCACGGAAAAAACATTCGCAAATATCGCGCGAGGATGATTCGAAACGGGACACTCCGTATATGTTCGTTCTTCGCTTCTGCTTTCCGTGTATGCGTCGGCAATGGAATATCTAATAATATTGGAGTGTCAGCTGTCGAGCCGTAAGAGGAACAACGTAAAACACGCGCGGAAACTCCTGCCGTTCGCAAGGTAATAAAATACATTTGTGCCGCAGCGACTAACCTGACAGCCAATATGGCTCTCAGCTTTACGATAGATGGAACAGGATGTGTGTGCATATGTATATTGGCGCACACATACAGATGTCCTTATATTTATATGTATGCGTTTATGTGTGCACATATATGAACACCTTCACATATATACAATTACACGCTAAAGCGTTGAATTACAACTCACCATTGTCGGTTCTCTTCAGCGTGGCGTTCAGGTATACACTACCGGCCAAAAGTTTGGATACACTAGTTGAAATTTCTTAGCGCACTAATAGTTAGATAGTGGACTCAAAAATGAAGATAATTAAATTTCCCAAGTGGCGTTTTAAAGAGGACAAGTTTACCTTCATTTTGCTTTTTTTTAGAAAATTCTCTACGATTTATTTTCGCCCCAGTACGCACTTTTGAACGTGGCCGTTTTTCGGCTATTTTTTGGCCGTCGAAAATTAACTGCAAAGTTTGTGGAAAATGTTTTCCTCGGAATTTTTCGCGGTAAGCTTAAAAAGGATATCAAAACCTACATTTTCTTTTTTTTAGAAAGTCTCGTACGATTTTTTTCGCCCCAGTATTGCATTTTTAGCTAAAAAAGACATGTGTTAGAAAAAAAAGCGTCATCGAATAACTATAAGGTTTCAGAGGAAATGTCAAGCGGGTAAAAAATAGCATGGGTTCACACTGCTAGATTTCACGGCTAGAATTTTTTCATATTTTTTTTCGGACATTTTGTTTTTACCTTTTTTGGTTGGAACTTTGATGAGTGGAGAGGCTCCACTTGGGAATTATGGGGTCCAGGACAATATATTTAAAAAAAGAAATTTGTTTACATTTTCATTTTCCATTGACTACAATTTTTCTAGATGTTTTTTTTATTTTTGAAAATAAAAATGAGAAAATGAAAATAAAAAATAAATTTAAAATTCTACAGATATTGCACAAAGTGAAACTATTTCATGGCATTGAAAATGGAATCCGACTTTTCGGGTGATAAAAAAAGGTACATGCAAATAATATGAGATGTAGTCTCTTACTCTCTAACTCTCCAACTCTCACATTCTCTCATTCTCTCACTCTTTTCTCACATTCTCACTCTCGCGGAATCTCACACACATTCTCACATTCTCACTCCCTCACTATCCATCCAGCCATCCATTCAACAAACACTAACAAACCCAAACAAACCCAAACAAATCCAAACAAACCTAAACAAACCCAAACAACTTAAACAAACCCAAACAAGCCAAGAACCCAAACAAACCCAAACAAACTGAAACCTAAACTTAAACCTAAAGTTATATCCAAACAAACCCAAACTTACATCCAAACAAACCCAAATAAACTTAAAACCAAACTTACATCTTAACTTAAACCCAAACAAACAAACTTAAACTCAAACAAACTTAAACCCAACAAATCCAAACTTACCCAAACAAACCCAAACCCAAAAACAAACCCCCATCCAAACCCACCAACATTGTAATGTACACACCAAAATTGAAACTTACAACTTGAAACCACAAATGACTACATGTAATGCAGCGTTTTTCAACAAATCACAGGCATTTAGTATGTAGCTCCCCCGCCCTGCTACACCACAGCGACAGTGGAGTGGGGGTAGCGTTCGTTTCGTGTGACATCTCGCTAAATCCGACCCCTTGTATATATCTTTAAAAGCATTTTCAATGCTAAAATTGTAAAAAAATTGTAGCTAATTCAAAATAAAAATGTAAACAAATTTCCTTTCTTAATATATTGTCCTAGACCCCATAATTCCCAAGTAGAGCCTCTCTACTCATCAAAGTTCCAACCAAAAATAGTAAAAAAAATCTCAAAAAAAAAAAAGTTCTGAAAAAATTCTAGTCACCTCAGTGTAAACTCATGCAGCTTTTTACCCTCTTGACATTTCCTCTGAAACCCTATAGTTCTTCGATCACATCTTTTTTTCTAAAACATGTCTTTTTTAGCTAAAAATGCAATACCGAGCCGAAAAAAATTGTACGAGACTTTCTAAAAAACCAAAATGTAGGTTTAGATATCCTTTTTAAGTTTACCATGGAAAAAACCGAGGAAAAAATATTCCACAAATTTTCCTGTTAATTTGCGATGGCCAAAAAATAGCCGAAAAATGGCCATGTTCAAAAGTGTGTACCGGGACGAAAAAAAATCGTAGAGAATTTTCTAAAAAGCAAAATAAAGGTAAACTTGTTTTCTTTAAAACGTCACTTGGGAAAATTCAATTATCTTTATTTTTGAGTCCGCTATATAACTTTAAGTGCGGTAAGAAATTTCGACTAGTGTATCTAAACTTTTGGCCGGCAGTGTATATACACAGAGTGCTTATATAGTCGTAGGGTATCCTTTCTGACCGCGGCTGCAGACGATCCTATTCCTTGCTCACAACGCACGTCGTACGTCTTTGTGACGCTGTTGACATAAATTATACATATTATTACATCGATATTCACGCAGAGGAGGAGCAGAGGTGAATCGCGTGAAAAATTATCAAAAATTAACGATCTTTCGAAGCGCGAGAAAATTGCCCACTCGAGAGTTCATTCGTACTGCATCCAATCTGTACAGGTGAGTCATTGAATGTGATCGTTTGTAATTTAGCCTGGCAATCGCCGATTCTTCACGTGAAGACGAGAAAATGCATAATATCCTCCAGTCTACGAGGCACTCTTTTATCCTTTGTACCTTTTGCTCGCGCAGCTAGCAAACAGATCAATTTATATGACACGTTATTACGATTTATGGCTGAATATTCGTTTTCTCAGGCTGAAATTAAGGCGGTAGGATTGGAATACGATCCTGGGACAAAATTTACCGTTTTCGGAAATTTTGCCCGTCTATAGTTGCCCGTCTAAATTTGCCCGATATATCCGCCAGTTCGAGCGAACTTGGCGTGAAAACAGCGGTAGCTTTTTTCCCGAATATTTGGCATTTTGAAAATGAACGCATCTAGAATTTCCCTACATTTTGTTTAATCTGGATACGACAAGTAGGATCGAAGAAAGGGTGATTTTTATTTTTAAAGAATACACGCATTTATAAGAAAGCTCTTTACTAAATACCTAATGTAAAATGTTATTGGTTTTAATCATTGTCCGACTCAATTTACTATGTTTTTTTTTCTGGAGCTCCGATAAATAGTACGGATCAAACTATATATATAAACAACCATTTATTTTAACCACATAGAAAACGTATTTTTTCAATTACCCAGAAACCTGTTTTTCATATTCGGGCGTTGCATATGAAACCATCCGCTAGCAATAGATGGCGTTAAGTACACTATTTTGTCGAAATCAAAGTTGACAATACAACGGATCATAAGTACATAGAGTCCGGCTGAAACGCTATAAGTGGCATTCGTGCGACGCCTTAACATCATTATTTTAACTGTATTTACAATGGCAAGTTTTGTTCCACATAAGTCACATTTGCGGGAAGTTGTGCTCTATTTCCTGGCAAAAAAATCGATCGCGGAATTACACAGTTTCCTAGAAGAAGTGTATGCTGAACATGCTCCATCGAGTAGAACGTACAAAGAATGGCTTCGACCCTTCCAATGTGGTGATTTCTCGATGGACAACAAGGACCGCGGAAAACCGGCTAGAAAAGAGATGTCGTGTATTACGAACTGCTGAAACGGTCGAAAATCATCAGTGAGGATCGTTATCGATTGCAGCTGACGCATTTGAATCGAGCTCTGCCGTGAAGCGTTCGAAATGAGAGAATCGCCACGACAAGTTGATTTTGCAGTACGAGAACGGCAGGCCGCATGTTGCTCAACCGGTTAAGAAGTACTCAGAAGGATTGAAATAGGAAATCCTACCTCATCCGCCATGAACACCGCAGACATCAATCCTTCCAATTACCATTTTTTTTTCTGATTGCTGCTATCAGCGCTTACGGCTCAGCACTTCGCCACGTACGCAAAAGTAAAAAAAAAACGGCTAAATGACTGGTTTGCCTCTAAAGTCTGTTAGCCGAAAGATGAGCCAAGGATGTCCGTTCCGATGAGGCAATACTTTGAATAAACCACTTCATCGATTTCCCACCGAATAATTATGTCGTTTTTCGCTAAAAAAAATAGGCGGTTTCATATGCAACCCATAATAATCTTTCTTTACAAACTTTAATACTATATGAACCTAAACTACATTCCCGGCATATATATAAACCAAATTTCCGACATCTCTATGCGTAATCTCCCTAGAAAATGCCTTGAGAAAGGTCGCAAATCTTCTCGCTTGACCCGGATAACCCGAAAAATTATTGCCATCGAGAAAATAAAATTCTCGCCTCGAAAAGCTTCGATAATTCATGAATACACGTGAAGGGTTGCGCCATCGTAGTATATAGGATAGAAATGTATACGTATACCGTACGATTGTGCAGCAGGAACAGCAGCAGCGATGGAGCTTCCCGCACCGCACCCAAGAATTTATACGCCAATATAATCCTCCCTCCGGACACTCACCGGGACGAGCACATACGCCGGGCCTCTAATGAAATCTACAACGTCCATCCGCCCGTGCAGGTATACGCGAAATAAATAATGTTACGTGAATCCCGTTCGGCGTTGACCGTATACCCAAACCGCATCTACACAAGGGGGTTAACCGTACGTCCACCGTTTGACCATCTTGACCCGTGGATCGTAACTTTTGGGAACACGCGAGCGGCAGTCCCGTCGAAGGTAAACTCTTAAGTAGATAAAGTGCCGCTACGATCGGACGTGCCGCAATCACTCAGGATTTTGTTCTCGAGTCGTAAAAGTCAAATTGTCGTTTCATCCTGATGGATCTAATCTTATTCTTCCGTAATCCAGATTTTGTTACTTAGAACTGATTCCGCTTTTTAGCCTATATTTTATATTTTTTAATTTTATTTGAGAAAAAAAAATGAACGCGATGATCCTCCACAATTTAATCGCGGATCTTGGAAATATGAGTTGGGAGACCTTTACAAAAAGTCTCGTCAGTCTCTCATCGGGCCTCATCTGCAAGCAAGGCCACTCAAGTCCTGCTGAATCTCCGGCAGGTCTTGCAAATTTCCATTAGTACTATCTTGCAAGGAGAAAAACCAACAGCACCAAGAGTTCGGGCGAAAAAAAGCGGCGAGATGTGCATTCTGTCCAAGAGCAATGGATCGCAAGCTTTAGGTTTTTTGCCAATGATGTCAAAGGGCAACCTGCGAGGAGCACAGAATGGTGCATTGTTGCATTTGCGCACCAGTAGAATTAGTTAAATGTGTGATGTATTTATATTCTTTATATTCTCATTTATATTATCGGTATTAATTATATACTACTTACTTAATAGACGAAGTGGAAACTATACGAAGAACCCCTGCAAACATGTTTTTGTTGCGTTTCAATTTACTTTTTCCGTATTTTCCCCATTTCCATATCCCAACATGTATATACTTTTCGAACGAAATATAATTCAACAATTTTTCTATTAATTAGAAAAAATCGAATTTTTGCTTGAAAAATGCGATTTTCGGCCATTTCGGCGTTTAAACGGATTTTTCACTAAGGAAATTTCAATAAAATCGAATTTGCGTTATACCGATCTCTTCCGCATCCAAAAACGAAGAAATTCATGCACTGATGTTTCTCTATACTGCTCAATGGGGCCATTGTGCTTGCAAGAAATACGTGGGGTGGGTATCTGCCCCATTCATGAGTCAGAAAGTAGGAAAAACGATACATGACTTCTAGGGTTAAATCAAAGAAAATCCTGTTGAAAATAATCTTGTTCTTTTCACATTATTTTTCATCTGCTTCGGAAAATTGACGTCATCGAGATCGAGATGAACAGGATAAAAAATAAGCTTTGAGAATTCCACTACAAATCATACAAAATATATACAGTGGGTAAAAAAACTATTTGTACACCGCGTGTTTTTCAAATTGTCCTACAAAAAAAAATGCTAAAGCATTTTATTTTTTTTTCGAACATTTTTGTCGAACATTTTATTTTTCTTCGAGAAAAAAATGCTAAAGTATTTTATTTTTTTTCGCAGGATAATTTGAAAAACACGTCGTGTACAAATACTTTTTTACCTACTGTATATTTATAAGTAAACACACACACGCGTATGCACACACACACGCATATATATATATATATATATATATATATACAGTCGTTAAATATCAACATTATTTATAAAGATCAATATTATATATCCATAGAATATCCAACAATTTTTATATTTAACCAATACTTCCAAATGAGGGTGAAAATACGAAAATTAAATGAGCGCTTACTCCTGGACTGATAAATTACCGATGTCCGGTATATAAAAAACAAACTCAGACTCTATTAATTCATACAGCATCAGGCTGCCAAAAAGTGTGCGATCGGGCTTAAAAAGAAGGAAAAATCATTGATTGCCATCCGACTCAGAAATTCCTTGCGCCTGTCCCAAGTTCGCGGATCCTCATTCGGTGCACGTACGGTAAACAAGCAGGAAATCAATAATGGGAATCATTTCGTATAGTCGAATGATCAGCGCTATTTTTTCATCAATCATAAATCAGAAAGTTATAGAAATTCTACCGATGCAACATCGTAAATTATATTTCCGTAAAGGTGAACCTCGCGTAAGGATTTTAGAAAGCAAAAAAAAAGCAATTTCGTATGTATCATATATGTAGAAAGCGATTGGAAAAAAGGTGGAGCGCTGACGAGAAAACGAGGAACGTCAATACACGAAGCATGGCTCGTATATATTCAAAACACGTAATCTAGGAGTAATTAAAGTATCGGGGAGCGCTCTCTTCCGGCCCAATTTAAATTGCCGTTTTAGCTTCGAAGGAGCTGGATGATGATGATGAGCCACTACGCAAAGGTCTCTCTCTCTCTCTCTCTCTCTCTCTCCCTCTCTCTCTCTCTCTGTCTCTCTTCTTGCGTCTCCGCGAGACCCCCATAAACGTTGAAACCGCGACACGAATTGCATACAGGATACGGTATAACGAGTGCGTGTTCGACGTGTATACCGGACACCGCCGCCATAGAAACACGTAGGAATAAGACCGCGGTGAAGAGCGCGCGATTGCGCTCCCTCAACTCTCCAGGGTCTTTTTTTTCCTTGCCAGGATGAGGTAGGAACGAGCGAGCGTACACACACGTGAACACGTTGGGAGGCTGCCTTTGGAAAAGGCCGAACAAGAAAACACCCGGTTCGAACATCGCAGCGGCGGCGGCGGCGATCTCCGAGCATCGGGGGCCACGCGGGACGTATAAGATAAGAAGAGGCAGATAATTATTTCTTTTCCAGCACCAAGAAGAGCTCTCGTCCCACCGTCCCACCACGGTGTGCGCGATGGCGAAGAAAAACTTATATGTCCGCAAACCTTTTCGAGATGTCGCGAACTAGTCGCTCGCCTCCAACCTTCCTCCAATCGTCATATATATATATGACGATTGGAGGAAGCAACCTTCGTCCACGTCTCGACTTTTTCTCACTTATTCCGGACCATTTGAATTTTCTTGGCGGAGGCGGCACAACTTGTCGTCAACCGAGACTTGTAACGTTACACTCGGCGATTCTCTCTTTCGCTCTTTGCCTCTCTTTCTTGATGTCGTCAATCTCGAGTAGTCGTATGATGAACGACGCCGCGTCAGCACACGCAGACTTCTTTTTCCTCGAGGTAAGCGAGCCGCCGATCAGTGTGGATGACGAGGGTGAAGAGATGTCCAAAAATACACTTGGTCAGCGACGATGCGATTCCTTGAATTGCGTATGGATCTTCGGAACACAGGTTGGATGCGTTCCAAGCCGGGGGCGCGATGACCATTGGCTTCTGGGGACAATCGAGAAGTTCCACGATCAGGTCATTTCCGGATTCTTCATTTGAACGTCTATTTGGATGGCAAGAATACGAATGTTAAGTTGCAGAAAAAATGTCTCATCAATTATGCCAAAGTCTTAATGAACGCGAATCGATACATATTCGCTCTATATTGAGGGACCATTTGCCCGCCTTAGCCTCGTAGGTAGACTGGCCTAAATCGTATTAGCGCCTGAATCGTACTACACTGAGAGAAATGTATGGTATCTTCAACCATATTTTGAATATATTTTATAGTACCCTGAGGGGACAACAATACTTTATAGTCTTCGTTAGGGTAGGGAGGGGCATTTTGAGTAGTTGGATAAATTTGGCAAGCGAAATATCTGGAAAACCAACTAAGTACCGCACGCCCGTGCATCAAATGGCGGAAAGAGAGGTATGGGGGAGGGGAACACATCACGTATTCGCCCGTTGCCATTCGGCGCACGAGACGGTAACACGGGACGTTTCCTTATTTTTGCACCTAAAAGTAAAAAAAAACGTGATTGAGCGATTTTCTTCTACCATTGTATTAGAAAAAATATTTCAAAGTTCATTGGAATTAATGTTAATGTTTTAAAATCTCACTAATTAACAAGCAACTTTTGGTTTATCCTTGCATCGTACCAAATCATGTTGCATACGTCTGCTTTTTTAATGCAATTCTTACTTTGCTCCACTTACCTCATACCCATGCTCAACTTACCCCACTATCGTGGCAGGTTGAGCAAATATGGCCTTAGTCATTTGAGAGCGATTATCTGTGAAACAATATGGATAACAGGAATTTCGTCTACAGACTTTTTACTCCCAGATAAATTACCTATTGGCCGAGTAGGTTTCATTTTTATACGGCAGCCTGTCAATGAATTACAGGGCGATAATTCTAAACTTACTCAACGTGCCCGTCCCTATCCTACTGCCCAAAATATAGTACTGCTTATTGATGTTTAGCAGCTGCGTAAATTATGCACATATGTTAACCGCAACCAACAATATTATGAGCGTACGTTGATTGTGCAATGCTATATAATATGGTAGGTTTGTATAAAAGGATATTTCCTTACATTACCGAAAAATAACTCCCCCAACATCCTAAAAATGAATAGAACTAAAATATATATACATTGATAAAAATGTTGCTTGTGATCTGCAACGATGTTTATAGTGATTTTGACCATATTGTATTGTACGTCTACAAAATGTATAGAGTATTTCATAAATTCAAAATAAATTAAAAATACTCAATCAAGAGTACTACCTCATTGATTTTTATCATAATTCGTTAGTCCTTGACCTCCTGAGATAATTTCTTTCGAAGAAAATATTTCGCCTACACATGGAATCGAACCTACAACCTACCTATCTTTTGCCTATACTACGCACGCTGTCACTATGCTATCGGATGCCTATGTTTTTGTAATTGTAGATTTGGCATAGCCGACAAAAATAATTCCGGCTATAATTCCGAATAGCTGTTACCTCCGATATAGGAGAAATTTTTCAACAGATCTTCTTTGTGATAATATATGTCGTTGCTTAAACGGGATTTTGGCGCATCGCGATAGTTTTCGAAATGTCGAATTTTGAAAACTTGAATTGAAACTAAATCTTTAAATTGGAGTCATATAGTCTAATGGAGAATCCGGATGAGAATCTAATATAGGGGAGAGTGGGGTACAATGTATCACGGGGCACTGTAGGCTAGATACGATTTCTCGAAGGTTTGTAACTCGTAAATTCAGAATTTTTTCGTGTTGGACCGTGATTTATCTATAACCGATGTTAGAAAAGTATAAGAGTTTCAACCGCCTCATTGGACCCTACGTTTCGCAGTAGTTGGCAAACTGTGCCCAACTATATGATACATTGTACCAGCCATGAGGTACAATGAGCCAAGCCGCAAATTTTTTTCGATCCCATTATTTTGGAATTTTTAATCTTTTCGCAAAAAATATGGGAGCTTCATTGTACGCCCAAAGGTCTATAAAATCGGTTATGACCTTTTTTTCTAATCAGACTACCTTGATTAGAGTAAAAATTCGTTAGAAAAAAGTGGCACACTGTACCCCACCTTCCCCTACGAACGTGATGTTTTAGTATAGGGATCTAATGCGTTGACCCATCCTTATCATGAAGTAGGGACAAGTACGGAAATCCAATTGCATCCCTGTGATAATTTCCCCTGCCGCACTGACTACGCTCTCAATGCTCCAGTTTAATGAAAGTAAAAAAAAGGAGAGTTCTTAATTTACCTTTGTACAAATTTCATCGTGTGACGAGTGCATGAGAACCTTCCGCAACCTTGTGAAATCCATCTACTCGCGTATACGTACATATATATTGGAATGGACAAACGCATAAATAACAGATTTTGCCTAAGCTGCGACGGGAGTCGCAGACGCCGAGCTTCTGTTCTCCGGGCGCGCGCTTAGTCGTTTAGTTATAAGAGATATTTCGGGGGGTCGTGGCGATTGAAGAAAGGGACCGAAGGGAAGAAAGGCTCCTTCTTCTTGCCGGTGGGACCCGAAGTGTATCTCGCGAGAGGAATAGCGAAGAGCAGCTTGGAAGACTCTTCGATGGTGTGCGAAAGGACTGACGGTGAGAGCGAGAGAGATAGGTGGTATCGGGAGTCTTAAGAGGTATAGCGAGCCGCCACTGTACGTGAGAGCCGCGATGGAGCCGCTAATTCATTGCGCGATTCAAGCTCAAAGGGGAACCGGCTCGCGGCTTTCTGCGCGTATAAAACCTCTCTTTCTCTCTCTGTCTATTGCTCTTTCCCTCCCGCCTCTCTCACCCTCCATCCACTCACTCCCTTTCTCCATCTCTTTCCTTCCCTCTTCGGATCTCTGCCGGGTACACGAGACTTTTGCTCTTCTCTTGTCTCCCCGACAAAGGAAGTTGTTTATCCTTACGCGACGCGCCTCAAGATGGCCGGCCGTCCATCAATCAACCTTCGCGGTTAGACAAGCCACCGGTAAAAAGAACCGCAATTACCTGTTCTCCAGAGCACGCGAGCTCACTCGAACAAACCCGATGGTACGAGGATCGTCTTCGAGTAGAAAGAGACAGAATGAGAGAGAGAGAGAGAGAGAGAGAGAGAGAGAGAGAGAGAGAGAGAGAGAGAGAGAGAGAGAGAGAGAGAGAGAAAGAGAGAGAGAAGGAAACAGACTCCACACCGGAGACTCGATCTGCTATATCCCTTGCTATCGGCGAATACGACGTTTTATATGCCGTCGTTTGAGGACGGCGGCCATCCCGAACTTCACGAACCACCGTACATACACCCTTCCGGCCTTTCGCGGCGATTCACTCAACCGGGCCGACACACATACGCACATCATACGCGTGCACATATTTTCTCGTCGTACGACTCGGCAAAGTACATATACGTCCTTACGAGATGACGAGAGGACAACTTCTTATTTGGTAATTAAGAGCACGTGCTCGATGCCAATTACCGAGCCATCGACCGTTCTCTTAGTCGAGCAGGAAGGACTGCTAATTTCTCGTACTCATTTGCTAACCATTCTCCACTTATATGGACGAAGGAGCAACGATATGTGGCCGATATTATGGCACTGAGATGCACATTTTAAGACAAATACACGCGCATATATATATATATATGTGTGTGTGTGTGTGTCCGGGGAAAAGTGATTCTGACGACTTTCGATTTCGAGTACTAGCCTCGCAGTGGCCTGTTGTACTCAACAAGCCCCAGTCGTCATAATTACTTGCCGTTAAATTTATGTATATTTATATTGCTGGCATTGCACGGACCGTCCTTTTCCTAAAATCAACGATTCGTTTCGAAAAAATCTTTGAGGACCATCCACAAAATAGGTGGATGGGCTGATAGCCAGCATTACATGGATATAACGAGTTCTAAATGAACATTCTCCATATATGCCCGTGGGCTTGTGTGCGCGTGTAGATGTATACATTTTTATTTATATAGACTTTACTCGTTCTTCGTCCCTATTAGACACGGGCTTATTTGGTATTAATTATTTTTTCCCCATAGTAAGTATCGGTCGGTAGAGTTTTGTCGGGCTAAAACGGACCGTGCGGTGAGTTGAAAATCGATATTCTACAAGAAATTCTCGATCGGCGTGATCGGCAGCCGGATAGTTCGAGGTAAAATTAGTCAATGACATGCTTCCTGGTCGATACACGCAATCGAAATCGTCGTCTATAGAAATCGATGCTAGAGCACTTGGAAGTGGATAGAAATAAAGTGAAAAAAATAATAAATCTTTCGGCTGTGTGAAAATATCGAAAAGGTCACTATAGTTCCTATTATTATAGACCTTTTGAAAAAAAAACTGCCGTAAGAATCGATAGAGCTACAATCATTCCTATTATTATAGCCCTTAAAAAACGGACGTGTTAATCAAACACGCTGAAATAATTATAATATTATCATATACCTTTTGATTATCATAGCTCAAAATTATTACTAATAATTAACTAGGGCTATAAATAATATTATATTGGTCAATAGGTATCGGAGAATTTTTCAGTTACGTAAAAAATTAAAAAAATTACAATTTGTTTTCATCTGCAAAGAGTGATTTACGATTAATTTCCAACAAAAATCACTTTTAATTAATTACAAAATTACTTTTCAAATTAATTACAAACTTATTGCATTTAATTTAAATTACAAACAAAAGTTAAAATTACTTTTTACATGAATTATAAACGAAAAAATCCTTGAAGCCATTTCGTAAATCACCCCCCCCCCCCCCCCCCCCACCCGCACCCCCCCTTTCGGCCGATCCACTACCTCCACCAACTCCTGTAATCCAGGAGGGCATTTTTTCAAAAGTATACATGCCACGGTAATAATACCCTGAAAAGTTACGGCTTTATTCGCCGCACTTATATCTACGATCTACAGCATCTCGAAAATTACACTACCCCGCGGAAGGTACAATAGCGTACAAGCAGTTGTGTATATTCCAGCAACTTTTTTTCATCCGCACGAAAAATATAAATGGCACGGTTTATGTGTATGCTTACAAATCGGTAGCGCAGGCGTGGCTTTTAAATGACGATAATGATTTTTTCTTGGCGCGGGTTGGGTTCGAAGGCTGCAGGGACAACGGGTACATCATATCAAAGAACACGTATATCGATGTAAAAATCTCAGCAAAATTTATTCTCCCCTGTGTCTCTTTATCCACAACGGAGATCCGATTAATCGTGTCCCAAGCTTTTGGAGTGATGGTCATGATCGCGTTACCTTATATAAACCTTGGGGTTGAATTAACGATCGGTGATTTACGATATTTTATATATATATATATATACATAGACCGCGAATGAAAAATCAAAGGGGACCGTCTTGTGTCGGCGCAAAAGTGAACGAAGACCGCCAGTCCTGTTCGCCCCGATATGATGAGGGTCTGTACACGCAGCATTAATAAAACATATATACTTATATCTAAACACATGTACGAGCTGATTCACAAGATACCGACGAACAAGGAAATAAACTTCGCAATTCTCATTCAATCTAAAATTTTCTAAGGTATCTTATGTGAAAGAAAAAGAAATAGAGAGCTCGAGTATACCGACAGCAGTGAATGCGCAGGTCAAGCTACGTTGTGCAGGGTCACTACTTGACCCTGCACAACGCTATTACGTAAATATATAATAGTTCTCGGCTTCGAATAGGACTGTTATTCACCATTTTACTTGGAATATGAAATATCCTCATGCCATAAAATCGACCCTCTCCACATGCCGGAATAAATACCTTTTTTGGAACACGCACTATACTACTATTTTTTTCCCAGAGTAGCATATCTAAGGAGTATGGGGTCCAAATTTTAGATAAAAATGTTGAAAATTCATGGAACTATGATTTTTTTAGTGAAAAAGTGTCTTTTTTCCGTTTTCACCTCTTTATGATTTTTTTTAACCTGTCACCATTTTATTTCTTATAAATAAATTTTTCGTACATCATCTGGAAAGTTCAAAGCACGTTCCGTAATTTTTTAACCACTTCGGACGGATAGTTCGGTCACAATACTTTTTTTGAAACCTGACTGGGTAGAATCGACCAAGTGTGACCACCATGATTGAATTTGGAAGTGAGACCACGAAGCGTTAACGAATTTCCGATAGCAACGCGTTAAATGCCCTGTCAAATATATCTACCTTTATCGACACCGGTTTTGCACCGTCTCCCTGTGCAAACGGGTAGTGATAGTGCACTAGGAAGTGGAGACTGTGAGCAACACTCTAGGGGGTCCCTCAGCAACTAAGAAGAGTTAAGTGACAAGTTTGGGATAAGAGCAGAAAAGCAATGAGTGCGTGAAGTCCCGAAAGGACATGCGATGAAACTGAAAAACAAAGAAGAACATAAACAAACAAAGAAAATGAATAATTGAAAAAAAACACTATTAGGCAAACAGGAACATCCTCTGAACGAATCCTTCACGAAGTACACAATTTATTCTGAACCAACCTGTAGAAAGGATGAATTGAGAATTGCGCCGCATATAACGCAGACGGCAAAGGGCAACGCGGGGGAGAAGAGGGGGGCGGAGGACAGAAAGTATCGGCAGTAGTGAGCGAAAAAGGGAGCGCCGGAGTGACCGGTAGCGGCGACTGCGCGGAGCAATTTCCAACGAGAGCCCGACAGTAGCATCCAATGGGGCACGCCACCCCGTATATTATAATCCCCTCTGACGACTGTATCGTCTGTGCATGTTCAGCCGCGCTCCGACAACGTCCTCATAAATCAGCGTAATTAAAATGCCTGCCGGAGAATAAATGATCGGGCACGACAATCCCGCGGCCACAGCGACGCGCCGCAAATCGCCAGGGCCCGGAGTTTCGCGGGGGGGGGGGGGGGGGGGGTGCCAGCGGATCGAGCTGCGCGTACATGCGAGCGATCTCCGGCGCAACCCAAACGACGTGAGAGCGCGCGAGAGAGATCACCGCAACATTCTGAACTGACGAGAGAATTATATATATATATATATATATATATATATATATATATATATAATGTGTGTTATAAAACGTGTGTTATAAAATATCGTGCCTGGAAGACAGAGCGATGCACTGGAAAAAGAGGTTAAGCGTAGAACAATTAATATATTTTGCTAATAATCAAGATTAACGATGTAACATAAATCAGACGCATCATTTTATTATTAGCAGGTTATTGATTCCTAACAATCGAACTGGTTATTCAATCCCTTTGATGAGTCTTATCAATATCGCGACTTGTTAAGTTGTAAGGTCGACACGTTGGATAAAAATCGTTGGGTACGTTTTTATGATAATATATGTGAAGTAAAAAGTTCTGAGCGTTTTCCGCTATATGTCTTTAGTGAGCCATATCTCACGATGTATACTTCGCAATGGGTCATACTATACGGCGATTTAAAAGTGACATTACGCTGCAAAAAAAAAGTTCTTTGACAGTTTTGTGTTTGGTGAAGCCAGTTGTGTGTTACAGCATTCGAAAATGGAGGTAAAAAATAGAAAATTCGATACATTCTTCAGTACTACTACGACCAACGTGAAAAGGCGGAGCAGACGGCCAAAAAAATTTGTGCTGTCTATGGACCCAATACAATATTGAATGCAACAGCAAAGCGGTGGTTCCAACGATTCTGTTCCGGTAATGTGGACGTCGAAGATGAGGCACGCTCTGGTAGTTTTTTTGGTCAAGTTTTTTACCATTAGGGACGAGGACTTCTTTGATCGCGGAATTATGAAATTGCCTTCAAAATGGACAAAAGTTATCAAACAAAACGGCGCATATTTGATCTGAATCGGATAATCCTAATTATGTTAATTTAATTGTCGAAATAAAGCGAAAAGACGCTCAGAACTTTTTACTTCATCTAATATATACCGAATGAGGCATCAACTATTAGCAGTAGAAATATATTCCAACCTATCAGACTTAGGAGGAAACCTATCCTACAAAAGTTGCATAATTGGAATAGTTATTGCGGCTTGAGTGGAATATTTTAGTGCACCCACCGTGTATAGTCCGGACCTTGCACCTTCATACTATCACCTGTTCCGGGGGCTACAAAACAGTTTAAAAATAATAAAAACTTCAGTTTCCTGAACATTCTCAAAAATCAATTGGATGACTTCTGTGCTTAAAGATCTTGGAACCTCCATGAAAAAGGGATTATAAAGCTCATGGAGAAATGGCAGAAAGTCCTTGAACAGAATGGAACATATTCAGTTGATTGAAATCATTTTAATTTTTGTTTTTTTGGTAAATATTTTCCTTTTGAAATTTACTCGATTTTAGCTACGGAATTATGGATAGACCTAATAATTGATTGTAACTTATTTTTATTGAGCGCCACTGTAATCTAAGGATTTAAAAAGGCCCTGGCTTTATGCGCCCACAAAATATGGCCCTCTACTAAAGGAATACTTTAAGTACTACAACTGTAATAGAGCACGACAGTAGTCGCCTGACTCTCCATGACCGGCATTCCGGTCAGGGGTCCAGAATGGCGGTTCGGAAGCCGTCGAGATAAGAATTAGGATAAAAAAAAATTGCGGCCTTACTGAAACGGTGTTGAAAAAGTCAGAGATCCTCGTTCGGCCTTCAGCGTATCTAGGAGGTCCCCGAATCGAGAACGGCAGGAACATACCCCTCTCGGGGAATTTCGTTATTGGCGTGTCTTTTTCGTCGATATTACCATATAACTTTTGTCGGCCATAAATACCGGGACGGCGGCATTCCCGAAAAAGACACGACGTGAGTTACAGAGCCCAAGTTCGTGGCTGTGTATTTGTGATCGAGAGCTCGCAAAGGGTCCGCCGATTTCTGCTTCTACTTCGGTGTTTAAATCCCATAGGCTCGTGGGCTTTGCAGGACTTCTTGAATTTAAGGGGGCACGTCTGAGTTGACGGCGAAAAAAATAGGTGATTTTTGGGAATAATTATCTCAAAAACTATTTTTTCGATTTCATTCATATTAACAAATTTTTAAAATAAATATACATTGACTGAAAGCGCTGTTATTGTGGCTGGCTGAAAAATGTGCATAGTAGGTGTTCCAAAGGCAAAAAAAAAAGTTTTTACAAGTTTTGAGGGCAAATATTACTTTTATTATTTAAGATAGAATCAATCTTTGATTTTTTGAAATTAAAAAAAATACATTCGTAATAATAGATCAGAATTACACATATTTATTCACTGGTGTTGTATTCTAACCTCTTTCCAGTGAATGGACATATGAGTTGGCATTTCATCAAATGTTGTCATAATATCATGGCATAATTTTCTTTTTCATTTTGACAAAATTGAAATTTCTTTTCCTCCGTCGAAACAAACTCTGGTAGTTTTTTGAGAATACCACGTTAAGATAAAAAACAGTTTCATCTATTTTCCACGAAACCGCAGCAACAAATCTAATAGTCATATGTATACGAATATTATAATTTTTGTACGACACAGTGATATTTAATTCTAGCATTTAATAAAAATAAATAATAACTTGTTATCCTTTACAGCGTTCATCTACACTATATGTCCATTTATTGGTGGTCGAGTGTCCAATTACTGGTAATTTCGTCCATTCACTGACGATTTAGTCATTTCGCTACTTGTTACTCAATACCTCCATTATTGTTGTTTCAATTACTTCAAATATGTTTTCCTACTATCAGAATAATATAATATTTGGTTGACTATAGCAATTAAAATGTTTGTTCTGATAATATTTTTATTTTACAGTCCATCTGAACCCTTTAGTGTCGTTATTGGTCCATTGACTGGTAGGTTTACCATATGTGTACCTGAAATATTGAGTGGGACGAGCAGTATGGCGGTGGTACATTCTCGGTGCATCTCTCTCACTCTTTTTTTTTCTTTCACTCTCTCTCTCTCTCTCTCTCTCTCTCTCTCTCTCTCTCTCTCTCTCTCTCTCTCTCACTTTGCCGTCGATGGAGTTACGAGGTCTTACCCGCCATATGCTAGCCGTTGAGCATTAGCGGCTCGAAGTGGCAGTCCACTTTTTTCCTCGTCGTTGTCCGCTCGGAACGCTACAAGAGGCAACGACGACGACGACGACGAGATGCTCGTGTTTTGCGATTGCACTGGGGCGGCGGGGCCCAACCCGAGGAGGAGCTCTGACGGTGGGCCCGTATGTCCCGAAGCACGCACGTTCTGTGCTACCTGACCAAACAAGTGCTAATTACCGTCGGTGAGGTGAGCGCAGACGGGCCATACGGGCGCGACGCGTCGTCGTGGTACCCTTTCGTGTACACCGGTGTGCGCGTGACGACGAGTGACGGGCACGCAAGATACGTAATTCATGACTTTATTACGTGCAGAACAGCGGCAAGGAAAGAGAGAGAGACAGAGAGAAGGTAGGTCTTACATCTTTGTACATTTGTAGACATACACACACACACACACACACACTTATTTATATGTATCAAATGAAAAAAGGCGATTTTAATGACATTGGACGTCGAGAACCGGCCTCACACTCTATTGTCCCCATACTCCATATTATGTGAGTCTCAATGTCTTCAAAATCGACTTTAGATAAATATACCCACATTTTCGTAGAAGTAATTTTAAAGATAACCCTGGCCACAAAATCAGCGCTTCCCGTGCAGAATTTTGACCGAGCATTTCCTACTTTGTGTCGGGCCCTGGACAGGTTGGCCTCGTTTGATTCACCTGGCTCGGCCCTTTCATGGAACAGACCGCGGGAAGATCAGAAAATCTTTTTTTACGGCTTACACTCTATGTTTGGAAATTACTATGTTCTGGCCAGAATACATCGCGAGCAAGTACACTTTTACGTAATGTATACCCGGCCAGAACATTGACATTTCCTGAAAAATCGAATCCGACTTCAAGAGCTTTGCGATTATGTAAAGCTACTTTGCTGTTTACCCCATCAAAGATATTTATAATTAATTAGAATGAAACTAATACATCTTTTGTAATTCTATTCCCCATTGTAAGTATTATTTCATCAATTATAATCTACGAGAATAAAAATGCTTATCATAAGTAATGGTATTGCAACAAGTATTAATTTGAACATAACGATTAACCGAATTATTTAATGAGATCAAAATGTAAAGTCCGCAAATATCAATGTTCTGGCCGGGAAGTCATCGCCTGAACATATTTCGCCAATAACCCGTGTGGAATATTGGCAGGGTATACCTAATATAATTCGGGGACTTTAATGGATTATTTGTGGATTCCATAATGGGGTTTTCCGTAGAAGAGCCGAGCCGGGCCCCTACTAAACTCGTCTACTAAGCTCGTCTACTAAACGCATAAAACTATGCGTTTAGTAGACGAGCTGTGATGCCTTGAACCAACACGCATGCAGTGCGTTCATTGGAACAACGTGGAATCTACAGAGAGAGATAGAGAGTGAAAGAAGTGAAAGGAAGGAAATATTGCAAACTTTTGGAAAATCACAAATTCGAGTACAACCGATATGTAATTTCCTATTTTGCAATAATAATTTCGCTGCTGCAACTGCGCCAAGCACTCTCGCTTCGATTCAACAACAGAGTAACGATGCACAGCGCGATACACGGTTTTCATTTCCGTATATGCTGGATCGAATTTCCTGGATCGTCAAGGAATTTATTGAACACTCGTTATTTCGAGAATTTAATTCATTTTGCGCTTCGTGGCTGAAGCTCCTATTTTGTGAAATTTTTAATGCAATTCCACGTACTCGCAGCAAAATCCGTGTCCATGCACTTTAAGGAATCGAGTTAAGCGTAGAGAAATGTATGCTCGCTATCTACCGCTGAAATGGGCGCTCGGCGCGCACAGCTGCAGTACGGGGTTTATCGGGATCGAACCATCTTAGGCAATTAACAGTAGCACTTAATGAAAAGTATTCGCTCGGACGACACACGTTACGCTTGTATACGCTCAAATGTGGGATTGCGCTTTAAAACTCTCACGTACGTCGTTGTATCTACCTTGAACCCTTAGTATTCACGTAAGATCGCATATTCCAACGGATGAGCGATAGCCATTGGCAGACATCGCACCGGTTTGGAGGATTTATTTTACATATGTGTAGGTACTTCAATCCATTTTTTATTTTCTAAAAAAAGTACGGCCCAGTAGCCGATAGAAAAAGAACGCCTTTTTTTGAGGCCCTCGACAAAGTCGTTGAAGACGCAAATGACCGCCGAGAACAAAAAATAAATTTTTGTCGTAATGTTCACGAGTATTGCTAACGAAATACATATAATTATCACGAAATATTGATTTTTACAAATTTAGTACCATTTTGAAGAAAAAAGTTGCAGTTTCGATCAAAAAATGGCCTTCAATTGTTTATAAAACCCGTAATTGTTAATCGATTGTAAAAATAGTGTGTACTTCGCTGGAACATCTATCTATGAAGATACAGTTGAAATTTGAAGTCAATCGGTTGTAAATTGTAGGAGGTACGAGTCCGCCCGATTTTGAAAACATGGCTTCAAGAAAAACGCATCTAAAGTTTTGAAACTACCGGCGGAATCATTCTGAACATTTTTTTCCACCTCAAATAACTTCTTCATGTCATTATTGGGATATTTATGAATCATTTAAGCCAATAAAAAAAAAATCTTTTCCAAAGGTATATAAAGCCTTGACATCATCTATTTCAATTGTCTTCACAATTATTTCCTTTCAGAGCAGTCGGCTACGGAAACACATCTTCTGCTAAAGAAAGTGTATACTGAACCTGCTCGGTCGAGTACAACGTGCAAAGAGTGGTTTCGCTGCTTCCAAAGTGGTGAAAGAGAGCTGCCGTGTATTACGAGCTACTAAAACCGTCGAAAATAATCAGTGGGGATCGTTATCGATTGCAACTGAAGCATTTTAATCGAGTTCTGTACAAGAAGCGGCTGGAATGGGAGAATCGACATGACAAGTTGATTTTGCAGCATGACAACGCCAGGCTGCATGTTGGTCAATCAGTTATGAAGTACTTAGAAGGAGTGAAAGGGGAAATTCTACCTCACCCGCCATATTCTCCAGACATCACTCCCTCCGATTATCGTTTGTTCGATCTATTCTCAATCATTTCGTAAACTCGAAAATCCGTCTACAGCTTGACGACATGGTAACACTCGTAAAATTCTTCCAAGAATAAAATATTTGCGAATTTATAGTCGATCGTGAAAATATAGCGACAAAGCTGCTATCTCTAAATAAACCTTGCAGATTATGTTCACGTGTCAAATGTTCCTGCCCCTCAATCAATATGAAACGAAATTGATCTAGCCTTAATACATTTCAAGACGTAAAGCAAGGACTGAACTAATTTCATGCGCGTGTGTAATTATACTGGAGTACATTATTATTCTTTCGACGCTAAAATAAGGAAATTTGAACATTTCCGTAGTAAAACTCATTTTTTACTAGCTGTTGTTCAAGGGTAATGCTAAGTGCCTTTAAAAGCCCGATAGATGCCGATAGTTAGGCTAAAAAAAATTGGCTAACTCACTTTAGGACTACAAACTGAATTCTAAAATGCAGCGAATCAAAATAGTATCATGGGTTCAAAAAATCTATCTTTAGTTAATGGTATCACACAAATTCAACCTCGTTGTATTTTCGACATCGGGTTAGAATACAACTTTGATTTTGTCTCCATTTTTAAATAGCTATAACACGACTGCGAATGTTTTGAAACAAGTAACTGTGGTCAGACCAGTAATCGTCAGGGTTCTAGTTATCGGAATGCTTACACATTAAAAAAGTATTTCTTAAGAATCCAGGATGGCGTCCAGAAGGTATTTACTATGTTGTACAGTGTCACACTCGTAAGTGTACGCATTGAAGAATAATCAAATCAAATATATTCGGCTACAGCATCTATCTGCGATTTCGGCCGAATCCTTCATTTGGAGGTTAAAGTGAACTGCATCACATCTCGGTGGATTTGAAAATTCCTGGGGATTTGCGTGAGGTAAGTTTATTTTCGATTTATAACAAAGAATCTTAGTTTTGAGTTTAGCATAGAAAAAGTCTTACAATCTTCACCAAATATTTTCTCGAAAACTGTACCAGGCACGAAAATTTCACAACGACATTCTACTGTCGTCTACTCACTTACCATGTTGAGGTATATAAATTTGCAACGTCGAGCAATTTGCTTAAGGCCTTGGGCTACTCTAGGATTTTCCAAAAATTTCGATTTTTTTTTTAAATGTACCTTAGTACCTATAAAATTATATTCCAAAAGATTATGGGTGTGAAAAATCTCTGAGTACTCGATTTTTTCATTCTAGCGCAACCTCTCTTGATTCATATCGTGACTTTCTACCAACTTTAAACGCGTTTATCTCAAAACTACATTTTTCAAGTCGGCCGCACTCATAACTCAAACAAATTTCAACCGATTCACTTGAAATTTCAACTGTATATTTAGAATTACATTTTCTGAGGCACTACGTAGGCTTTTTAAAACTATATTGCATAGTTCCTTTTTTATAAACAATTTTCGGACGCTTCTCTCATGGCATTTTATACTTTTTGTTTTAGAAATGCGCCATTTTGACAAAAAAAAAATATATCAAAAAAATCCTACGTAGTTCTATAGCTATTCATGTAATGGAAAATAACTTTAGTGTCTCATCATAACTCAAAAATTATAGGAGCTGTTGGCCCAGCCATTGACCTTCCGGAAATAAAGGCGTCATCGGAAAAATGCTGCACAGTCGCCATATTGACATGTATCGCTGTGAAAAAATAATTTTGTATAGTCAATTACTTGTATAATAAAACCCATATTTTTTAATTCCGATTTGTTTTATGTTTTCGCTAAAAAAATCCTTAAGGTGACAATTACTGGGCCAACTACCTCATACCTTCCAAAATAATCACCTCAGTCTTAGCCGCAAAAGACTCGCAAGTGTCGGTACGACAGTGTCTCGTAACGATATCTCTTAGAATCCAATTGGTAAAGAACAGTATCTTTGAGGAGACGTATGGCCGGTCTGTGGCAGATCCATTGCTGTCGCAATCGTGGCGGCGGCTCGATCGGTATGCGTTTTACTCCGAAGATAAGCAGATCTGGCACTCAGTCGATAATAAAAACTATAACCAATTGCACCCATAAATTTTTTTGGATGACGCCGAAAGTTCTGAAGCTGGACCTGCGCCCATCAATTTTGCATAGGATAAAATAGTTTTCTCCATGAAAAATCCATGGTCCTTCAAAAATGATTGATTCTAAGATGGAAATTCGCATATCTCACCTGGTATCTTGACTTTTTACGCTGACGATAAACTAAACGGAATTCTGGCGGGTTGCCGCTGCACTGCAAAAAAAATGATTTAAATCAAATAGGTTTTTCCGTTGTCTCGCGGCCCACTACGACCCTATTTGTTTCAATTTTTTTTATTAATTTGTTCAAGACATTGTTTTTAAATATGAAATATATTCAAATCAAATAAATAAAGATTAGATTAAAATTAAATAAATAAAGATAAAACACGATATATCGCACGAATACGAAAAAGTATTATAGGTTCATGAAATAAAAGTGCGGTGAAAAAAAGTTAAATTTTTTTTCTTTTTTTTACTAACAAAGCTGTTATTTGGAAAAACAGAAACATATCGTTGTGCTTTTTATTAACAGGTGCATCTATTTACTCAACTACAGAATGCTACAGCAGTCTTCTAATGAAAGCAATGCCATGAGATTTTTTAGAAATTGAGTCGTGTGCCATTCTTCCATCTGTCTCTTCCGTCTTGAACTATCAGATGAAATCAAATCACAGATTTATTAGGAATAAATAAAATATTTAGTTATTAGACGGCATTAAAGAGATCTTGATTTGAATAAATAAATATATTTAAAATAAATCATTCTAATAATGAAATGCAATAGGAAAAATTTGATTTTACGAAAAATCTAGTTAATTTAAATTAAAAAAAAATAATTAGAGGCATCTAGTTAATATCAAAAGAATTTTTCTGTCAGTTTGTCAAAAAAAAAAAATAGATTTGGTTCAGATATCGGTCTCTGGAGTCTGTTCAATCCCAACGAATGACTGAAATATTTGCCGTGTATTTTCGCGATGCACTAAATCACAGAAATGTTAAATCAAGCAATACATCACGCGTTTCCGAAAGCGGTAATGCACCAGGACACAAGGCAATTTCGCTCGTTCCCTCCCTCACATTCTCGCTCTATCGTCCGTTCCGCGTGTACAATCGCGGCCATGTGTGAGTCCGGTGTCCCGTCCCGTCCGTGAGCTTTCGATACATCGAGATTTTCCCGTCGACACTACAAGGACAATATATTCCATGAATAAAAGGTTACGCGCATAATGGCACATTTGCCGGTGAAGCAAATGGAAATTGTGGCCGCAGGGATGAAATACAACATATGCAGAAGACTGCGGGGGAGGGGTGGGGATGCTATAATAAAACGGATTCGCTTTCTTTCCTCACCCTTTCTCGTTTGCTCACCCTTCCCGAACTCATAGCCATGTATACATACTATATTAATATCGTAGGACATGTCTCCGGCGTGTTCTACTCCCTTGGTCCAAGCGGGGCGATGAAATATAACGGCGGTACATCATCGATTCATATCGCTCTCCGTCTTCTCCGTTTCGATAAGGGGCCATCATGCTGAGTAGAGTTGGCCTGGACCAATACTCGGATGAGTGAACGCTCTGTCGTGCACTGACGCGAGCGCGCTACTGCCGAGCGAGAGGCAGCTTCACTTCGTATGTTCGAGCTTCATTGGGTTCCGTAAAACTCATATGTCCACCCGTATTGGCCGAACTTTCCGTAATTCCATAATTCCCCTATGACCTCGTGCAAATGTGACACAGTGGCGCGCATTCACAACACTCTCGGATATTTGTCAAGAACTGGAAATAGTGAAGTGACATGTTTGGGGTAAAAGTACGAGGGATGGTATAAAAAGCTGTAAGGGCTGTACGTACATTGGCCCTACAACAGTGGAAAATAACGAAATCCGTAAGTGATCCAAAAATAGCGTTTAGCTTTTTTCTCATTTCAAATAAGCTTGCCGTCAGTTATCGCGATATAGAGTTATTTTCGTTTGTCGTTCAGCCAATGAAGCGTCAATTCTCGTTGCCCTTGTTTTCGAAAAAGCCAGGGAGACCCGTGCAAACATTTGTCGATGAGTCTCCAGATCCTATCATATCCCTATATGGATTTATTAGGGACGCCACACGAAGAGAGTCCATATTGGGAATTAAGTGGATTCCGCGCTATTTATCGATTGTCGTCGTTTGAGAATTTTTTATTGCACATTTTCGAACCGAATTTGTTGAATCACCGAAAATAAAATATCCTTTTGTCATTCCGTGCACAAATTTGTTGGGGAGTCCCAAGGTGTACCCACATTTCGGTAGGGATTTTTTTAGGCACACCGCACATAGGGAGTCCTCATTGGGATCCAATTGGATTTGTGAGCGTGTACGTGTGTATCGATATTATGTCAAAGTGCAGTAAAATTATTACGGAACGATGATTACAGTGGATTAGCAGTGATCTAATTCAAATCGATTTTTGAGATATACTTTTTCAAGCGATCTATACCTTTTTAAGATAAGATTCATACTTTTCTAAGATTCATTCGCTTTACATATCTGTAATTTGTTAAGAAAATTCGGCGTTCAGAATACGATGGAATCTATCAAGAATTGTATCGGATTCTGTTCGATAATGTGGGAATCCTTTGGGATTCAAATTGAATCCATAAATCGGGTTTCAATGGGGAATCCCTATGAGAATTCAATGTACGAGCGGGACGTTTTAGTAGAGGGAACCAATTCGATGACCCATTGGATCCCTATCAGGAAATAGGGGCAAATATGGGAAGCCAATTGGATCCATACGGCAATTTCTGCGCGGGGGATGAGAAAGCGAGTGCTAAGGCTTAACGACAAATAAATGACGTATAGTGACGAAGCCCGCGGGGAAAAGAGGAAAAACGCTGATATGGAACGTATATATATATATATATATCGAAGAGATTGAGCGGGTCACTCGTCGAGAGTTATGTCCCCCGTCCCACGTCACTATGGAAGCTCATTATCTTCGTGTCTACCGTGGCAAATACCATTATCACAGCAGTGGCATGGCTCGCGCTTGTCACTCAACTCCGTGTCATTCTGACCGCACTGTTCTCACTGAAAAGCAAAGTTTCTCTCATCGTTCCTCTTGTCCTTTCTCTCGATCGTCATGCCTCTCTCTCTCTCTCTCTCTCTCTCTCGCTCTCTCTCTTTCGGCGTACGTCGAGCGAATGTGAATGCTGTATTGCCACAGGAAGCACACCAGTAATTCAGTTCTCTCTCGTAATAGGCAAGAGTCATGCAGCTTCAGGAGCATGGTCGTCAATGAGAAATTTTCGGATTCTCGTCGCCACATCTGTTATTCAAATTTACGCCTCGCTAATAACGCGAATCACCCATTCGAGAATTGGAGGCTTACCGAAATATTCGCATAATTTGTTTAACTGAAATTCCATTAAAACGGGTTTCATTCAACGGGCCTGCATAAGCTTGGGGCCCAAAAAACAGGTCGATTTTGATTATATTTTTCTGATGAGTGCATTGGAATGACGAGGTTACGATTTTACACACAATTAATACATTATCTTGAGAAGTTTGAATTTGTTTGTTTTTGAAAAATATTGATAAACAATGAAGTTATCATTATTGAAACAAAGTACCGCCGTTGCCGCATGTCTAATCAGCGGCGGTGTTGCTCGCAACTCGGGTGATCTGAAATAAAAAGTGAAAACATGTACTTTTAGTATGATAATAAAACTTTCGTAAGAATGGATCGTTTTTTGAAATATTGAACATTATGAAAATGGCAAGCTATAGAAAACAAAAAGTTCCATTTTCGATCGAAGAAAACAACTTAACTGTATTCATTCGTTATTCATACATAACCGTTAGAAAAATCGTATTTCTTTATTTCAAGTTTATGCAGATCTCGTCAACAAGTATGATGTATTTCATACGGATATATCATCCAGTTGAGCGTACATACGAGAACATTTCGTAATTGATATCAAATACGAAATGAATTAAGGTATTCCTTTCGCGGAGGACCGTATTTTGTGGACACATAAGCCAAAGCCCTTTCGAATCATTAGTAGATTACAGTGGCGCTTAATAAAAATAAGTTACAATCAATTATAATACCCAACAATGAACTGGAATAAAGAATTTCGCATACATTTTGTACATTTAGACATTTTTACATGTTCTCTGGGAACATTCTTCTGCTAGTCACATTTTTCTACGTTTTATGATGAATATTCCCTTTAAACATTCAGTGACCCCTTGTTTTTATTTTCGTTACAGAATCATCAGAATTTTTACATGCTTAATAAATTATCAGATAGAAGTGTGGCCAGCATGTCATCTCCATAAAGTGCTACATAAATAATCGATTTTTAAAGTCGTAATTTGACCGTAATTAAAAGTTCGGTAATCTGGCTTGAAATTTTACCAATATACTGGGATCTATTTTTTCTTAATTGTAGAGGAAAATCATTTAATTTCTAAATATTTGGATTCGTGGAAGGAATACCTTAACTCAATCCTAGCGCAAAGCCAATTGGATAAGCTGTGATTTCCTGAAGTTTCGTATTTTTCCCCGTTTTCTTGGCTTGTCACTAAAGCCTCGACCGTATCTACTTTCCTTTATAATATAAAAAAAACTGTATCGTCACCCATAACGGTACTTCCATGTTTGTTCTTTGACTACGTCGTGGCACTTCCTGGACAGGCGAATAAACATTGAGATAATATCTATTTTGAAAGAAAAAAAATCCGGTTATATTCATTAAGTCATGAAGATCGTGAGCAGATGAATGGAAAAAAAATTGACCGACGTTTCCCTCTTTCCTATGCTAGGTTCTTGTAACACGCGCGCGGCGCGTTAGAGTTTCTCGATAAAAATCTTCTTCCTGTCGAGCTCTGAGTCGCGAAAGACGGCGAGACGGAGAACGAGAAGGAAAAAGCGAGTTATATTTCCCGGCTTTTGCCACCGCCACGTTTCTCCGCCCGGTTTGATTAATTGCCCCCCCCCCCCCCCCCCGACCACTCCAACCTCTTTTCTCTCTGTTGCCAGTAATAAATGCGGAGAAAATTTTAGTGGAGCGATAATCTCTAGCACGCCTCCAGTCGAGTCGAGTTGGCGTGCGATGACGTCGTCAGATGTTAACGCGATTTTATATTACACGTGGAAACAATGCTGCTTTATTTGCAGGTAATATATAAGCGATACCACTGGAAGTTTTTACCATTCGCTCTCCTTCCGAGCCTCACTCAAATTACCTACTTAATGCTTCTCCACGTAATTTCAACTCTACGGGGGAGGGGGGGGGGGTGTATTCCTTTTAATTCGCCAATTGCGTATTTTAAGTAGAAAAAAAACTTGTGCGAAAATCTTTTTCGTTTTATTTTGAACGGACCGTGCAGCTTAAAAGTAAATTAAAAAAACCGTTTTTTTCCATGACTATTTTAAGGATTGTTGGTACGTTCGACAGAAGTCTTTTAGACTACTTGAAGGAACGAATTATACGATAATTTCGAGCAAAAAAATATTTTTCGTGGCTCCTTTTGTGTACGAAGCCTCACGTTAGATATATTGACACAAAGACACATCAACGTGGTCATTGTGCAGACGATATTTTAATCCCCCCCCCGTAATTTCCAAAATGTCATAAGAGTACGTGAAAACCAAAATGCGTGAAGAATAATTAGGCTTGGAAAGGTTTGACACGTACCACCGACCGATTGATTTTATCGATATATAAAGAACATTCCTTTTATTTTCACGTTCACAATTTTTTATTAATATCATTATATTTTAGGAAAAATTTGAGGCACAATGATAATTTGAGGCATAATGATAAATCTCATGATGTTTATTGCATGCACGAAGACTCATGCAATATCTGGACAAAGTGTATACTGCTTTACCGCTGCAATTTAAATTGCAAAAACTTTATGTTTTAAACTAAACTTTTAATAAGATTAAACTTTTAATACAGGAGAAATTACTGCCATAATCTCTTTAATTGATAAATGAAAAACACATGGATGTTCATATCTTTATTCCATTAAATAATACTGAATAAAGTAAATTTTACAATAATATACAGATCGTACATTTATATGAAAAAAATCGCTTTAACAATGAGCCTCGCACATACACACATACCCACAGAAATATATATATATATTAATAATTGTTCTGTTCCTTGAATGCATTAGAACTATATTATATTCGGTGATTCTTTAAGCTCAAAGACGTTCGATGCAACACGACGAAGGACGTTTTTACATTATTCCCGCGTAATTTATCTCAGGTTTAGTTGAAATAAACCATATCGCAACGATATGACGGCAAGGCCTGTGTACGAACGAGGAAATGCTGAGACTATGGCATACTAGGAACTTTCGCAAGCATAGCCGCATCACGTCCACAATAAACACTCGATAGTACAGAGTAGATTACTTCGAAAACTTATTCTCCCCGCTGATCGTCGAGCACGACTGACACGTGATTTATTAAAGACGAAAAGGCGAAAAGAAGCAGTACGTTTCTTTCATATTTTAATGTTGACTTACGCGACCGCCCTCAGCGACATCTGTGATAACGAGAGTCCGCCGCGTTGGCTGAAAAACTTGCTCGCAAGTTATTTTTTTCACGTATAATGATCGCAGGTTTAATCATAAGCACGTAGCGAAACATATGGATCTATGAATTAATCGGGATGATAAAATGATTTTTATCAATCAGGATGACATCGGGTTTTTCACGATTTAGGATCGTACAGTATTATTGATTGATTAGAATCAATATTCACGGGTCATCAAAATTTTTAAATCCAAAAACGTTTCGACCGTTCGAGATTTCAGAAAATCGAAAAACGTTTCGTAGC